>JAMLFY010000009.1:23634317-23991793 GCA_030441495.1 Dalbergia oliveri | reverse complement strand
AAAGATAGTGACATGAAGACTTACAGTTGCAAGTGACTGGTACAGAAGGTGCAGAGGGAAGGACCACTTGGTGTTCCTGAACTCAGGGGAAGTGAACAAGGTCTTGATGGGTTCGTTGGCAGGCCAGAGTCACCCAGACCGTGAAGCCACAGAACAAAGCTTCGAGCCATGGACACAGACACAGACTTTCTCCTCCAATAATGATGGGTTCTTTTTGGTTTCTTGGAGTAACACTAACAGAGCTGCGCTGCTTAGCGTGATTGCAAAGACAATGACGGGCTTTAACAAAGGCAAAACCTTCATCACCGTCCCAGGTTGTCCTTGGGGTTCCCAACATTTTGGTAGCTTGTCCTTCCTGTTTGATAGTCAATTGCCAAATGACTTGAGCTACCCTTCTCTTTTGCAGTTTTTCCACGGTTCAAGGTATGTATTGTAGCCCACTCTGAATGTTAAGCCAGCCCAACTAAGAGGTCCACATGCCTCTCACCTAACCTATTTTTTAAAACTAGATTAGGAAGCGCTCACAATTGAATTGAGTAGATATATAATTTTAAATCATATATATATGTGATAAGAAAGTAAATTGTAAAATGAATTGTCACAAATTGTGTATGAATTATTGATCAACTTATGATATAGCATTCAATATATATTTATAAACACTTTCTCATATATAACATAATAAGTTTTATTAACGTTCTTTGAATTACCATTTATGTAAAAATCTTCAATCCTCTCTAATTGGTTACTTTAGAAGTTGCAACATACATGGTTATGACTTAAAATAGGCCTCTCCAAAATCAAGCCAATATTTTCTTTAGAATTGTATATCAATATATAAGATCATATATATAATAAACTTTCAATAAAAGTTAATAAAATATATAATAATATCAAAATGCATCCATAAAAAATTATGAAAATATATTGTTAAAATAATTTTATGAGTAATAAATACTTATGACAAATTGATTAAAAAAATTCATCATCTCATTCCTTATCCTCTCTCTTTCTCTCTTCAATAAATAAATTATTGAGAATTTATATAAAATAAAATAGGCCCATTAGTATACTAATATATATTTTCATTTTAATATATCTTATATTTTCTTAAATTAAGAAAACACAAAACTATCAAATTTGTCCCTCTAAAAGTTCTGTTTGATCAAATTGGTCATTGTAAAAAAAAAACTCTCAAAATTTTGGAATTAAAAATAGGTAATAAAATTAGTCCCTAAAAAAAACTCTAAAATTAGTCCATGTAAAAGTGAATTATCAGGTTTAATCTCCTTGCCTAACTTATCAGGAGGGACTAATTTGACCAATTATTCAATTTTGTACGAACCATTTGCCATTTTGAAGTTTTTGATAGGATTAGTTAGGGATTTATTTTTAGGACCAATTTGTTAACTATTTAATTTTGTATGCTAATTTGAGATTTTTTTTTACAAAGACTAATTTGGTCGATGCGAAATTTTGAAGGAATAAATTTGTTAGTTTTGTCTTAAGAAAATTCATCATCTTTATCCTCACTCCTTTTTCTTAAGTAAGGAAATATGACTTCAAATTCATATTAAAAAAATAAAAATTTAAAATATAACAAAATATGAATTTATTAATATAATAAACTTTAATGAGAGATACATAAGCGATTTCAGTGAGAATTTATCAAAAAAATTTCCATCATCTCATTCTATATAGTGTCGTAGTAAATATCATATAATTAGCTCTAAAAATTGTACACTTACGAATTATTTTATAAGAACTAAACACCCACCTTCAAATAGAAAAAAAAATAGGTTTAATTAATTTGTCAATCCTTATAGTTTCATCAAATTTTTAATTTGCCTGACATTTTAAAAGGTTTTAATTAGGCCCTATACTAAAAACAAATGTTTAATTTGGGTCTCTGACCCTATTCATTACATATACCCCCCTGCGCTTATGGATTGACAACTGCCCCACAAACTAACACAGGTCTTTTCAATGCTTTGTCCTCACTCACACACTTCCTGGAAAATTTCCAGGAGGTCACTCATCCTAAATTTATCCCAAGTCAAGCACGCTTACCCTGAAGTTCTTTCGTGCGGCCACCGAGAGAAACGCATCTTTGTGGCAGTAGGTAGAATTAATCAATTCATATAAGCCCTCGAGCTGGATAGTCTCATACCTATACAAACTCAGTATCCTCTCATCGGTGTGCGTAATTCCTGCCATTCATGTACCCTCCGCTTCTATGAAGAGCCGCTCCTTGTCCGCGGCTTCTCGTGTTCCTTGATCGGACCCGCCCTCATCCCCGCGTTACACATCATCCGTCACAAAAAATCTTGAGTTAATAGAATATTCTTCCATTTTCATCAAATGACTAATCACGTGGTCTAGCCACTCCTTTTTTAATTTTCAATCTTCAATTTTCAACTAGCACAAACGCAACCCCTCAATTCTTCACCTCCCCACCACCAGCCACTCCTTCCACCTCTCGCCACCAACGACTCCCTCCAAGCCATCATCGTCTCGTCCGGACTATCCTCCAGACGGCACCACTCCTTCGAGTCCGCCGTCTCAAAGCTCGCCTTCTCCTCTGTCTTTCGGCTTCGGAGAACAACCCGTTGCGCGCCTTCATCCACAAAGTCCCGTCGTCGTCCCCATCATCTCCATCACTACTATACCTTCTTCTTAAGCCAAACAAAAATTTAGTCTCTTGAAATCCCCAAATCATAATAAAACAACCAACAAACCCTTGTAAACCAAAAACAACCATAACCCTTCCAAAACAAAATCCCTAAATCAAAAATCACAACAAACCAAATCAAAAGTCACAGTCAAATCCCAACAAACAATATACCAAACCCTTACAAACCGAAAAAAAAATACAAGAGAAAAAGATGGAAAAGAAAGGGAGGTTGCGAGATCCTCCTTCTCTTTCGCGCAAAGCCACCACGCCTTCACCCTTGTGCGATCACCACCACGAGATCCACCGTCGCAAGCACTATCATGGCATCATCCTCCTCCTTTGCACGAAGCCACCATGGTCACCATTGATGCCACCGCCTCGTGCTCTCTGCCTTCTTATATGTATCCCATCTTCGTTGTTTGATTCTCTTTTGGGAAAATTTTTCACTATAGGCATAATCTTTTGCCCTTTGGTTAATTTACATGTTCATTTTTTCAGTTTTGAAATTCTTGTTTTGGTTTTGGTTTTGGTAACATTTGATTTCAAAACTACCGGTAAACTTAATGTGAATTTCATTGCCTTCAATGCGGATTATCAACTACATAGAGCTTGTTTTAGTTCATTCTGACTTTTAATTTTGTTGTAGAAATGAGTTCTTTGTGTTTTTGGTGATGTTCAAATGTTCGTTATGGCCGATTTGGGGTAAATTAGGGATGCAATGAGCCCTAGTGTTAAAATAAAGGAAAGTGCCATTACCTGTTAACTCTCATGTTTTTGTAGGATAATGGGTTAGGGACCTAATTAAACATTTGTTTTCATAAGGACCTAATTGAAAACTTTTAAAATATAAGAACCCCATTAAAAATTTGATGAAACTATAGGAATCTGACGATTAATTAAATAAAAAAATATTGACCTTTTTACTCATACACATAATTTTTTTTATATGTTTAATTACATTTCATGCAAAGTTTTAGATATCACAGAAGCAAAAAAAATTATAAAATAATTTTGTAGAATATTTTATATAATAACTATTACAATTATATTTAAATCAATTATATTTTTATTTTGATTTTTATGTTTATATATAAATAATTAACCTCTTATAGGTAAAAATAATTAAAATACTCTACAATATAAATGTAAAAAATCTACACAATTCACTTGAGTGAGATATTCTTGAAAAGGTTTTATTAACAATTTATTAAAAAAATAAAAATAAAAAAGAAAACTATCACCTCTCTTTCTTTCTTCCCCTTACATTTTTCTTATTAGATAAAGAAAATAATTAAAAAATTTTATTAAATAAAATAAAAAATTCAACGTAAAATATACTAATATATTAATCACTTGTCTAAATTAAGAGGTGACATGTGTTAAATACAATGGTTCCTAAGAGAATGTAATTTTTGGAGGGAAATTTAGTATTAAATGAGGGTTAAACACAATACTATATTTTCCTTTGGCATGACTTTTTAAGTAGTTGAGTGAAAATTAACCATATTTACTAATACATCACTTCTTGATTAGATGATTATGTAAAAAATATTTACATTATCAATGTATTCAAATTAAATCTTTTTTATAATATAAAAATATTTAAAAAATAAACATCTTTTAATATTATATTATAAATCCTTATATCCAACATAAAAAAATTCAACTTTAATCTTTTAAAATAGCTTATTTAAAAAGGTTAATTTCTAAAAAAATCCTTTTTTTAGAAATTATAATTTTTTATCTTCTAGAGAAAAGTATTTTCTTATAGAGTTTTTTTAAGTCCTGATAGTATGAAAAAAGTTTTATATTATCGTCCAATTAAATTTTTCTTTTGCATGAATTTTCAAGTAGTATAGATGGAAGTTAACCATATTCATTGATGTATCATTATATGATTAGATGATTGTGTAGAAAGTTGTACACAATAAGCATATTAAAATTAAATCTTTTTTTATAATATAAAAGAATAGATGTTTAAAAATAAATCAAACTCTTTTAATATTACATCCCAATATAAATTAACTTGGTTGTATCAAACTTACACATGTAAACTTTATTATGCAATTGATCATGTGCAATGTTAATCAAAGCTTGACACATGGCAAATTGGATAATCAAAATTTGGTGCAAGTTTTGGAGGGAAAATTCTTTACCATTGTGTGGTAAAAATGTCATACATTGAGTTAATTATCCAACTTTTATATATACATAGATGATACCTTCAAACAAAAATAAAAAAATGATACCTGTTAAGAGTATCAATCTTTTTAGGTGAGTGTTTGATTGAGGTGTAAAAATAGGTAGAAATTTTTTTGAATAAGTTTCATATATAAAATTATAAATAATATTTATTTATGGAACTTTTCTTTATTTTTATTGTCCAACCAAACACACTATATGAGTGTGGGTTTGTTTGATTGGAAGTAAAAAAAGGAGTAAAATTTTCTTAAATTCGCTCTATACATGATTAGGACACTGAAACGAATCACTTAATTTTGTAAACAATACATAGTGTTATCTTTATGTAATCTTCTATAAAAAAATTTTTTTTTATGTAATGTTAATTATACATGTTATAAACAACTCTAAGGAGCATAAAGTGGAATGATTTATACACCCTTTATTTTGAAATTGGCGTTTTGGATAAAGTGGTAGATTGGAAAATCAATATACTATTAGATACATTAATTTTTTAATGTATCACTTTGTTCAAACTCCAAAGTGATAATTATTTTAAGGTAGAGGAGCTATAATATTATATTTTAAGACAAGATAAAATGTTCTTCCTCATCCTCCTCAATTGAAGTTAGAAATACAAAGAACCCTTCAAAAAAAGGTCTGAAATATATATGACCGGTGATTGAAATCAAATGCTTGTCAAAAAAAAAATAGTGATTACCATCAAATGAAGACACAACATAAAATCCTATTCGACCAAAAAAAAAAAAAAATCAAAGTAAAGGGCAAAACAAATGCAACGAAAATCGCCGAGATTTCTCCCGTGACGCTAATGTTTTGTCATGCTCGGCGTGTGATTTTACCAATGTGCCACCACCCCAAACGCAGTTAGGTCAACGTGAGAGGAGGATTGACCACTTGGGAGCCACGTGTCGCGATCTGATTGAGTGGCGTTGTTGAGTGGATCCTCCGCAGATGTTTGAGGTTATATAAGTTCCTTAGTCGCAGAAGAAATAAAAATAAATAAATAAATACCCATTTTGCAGAATCGTTGGGAAGGAAGAAGAAGGAGGAGGACCCAATTCATGGCGGCTTCAAAGCTTCAAGCTTTATGGAATCACCCAGCTGGACCCAAGACCAGTGAGTAATCTCGCTTCTTCTTCACTTCAATCTGTCAATTTTTTCTTCGATATGTCGCTTCGGATCTTCATTCCCCAGCGCTTTTTTTTTTCATTATTATTATTATTTTTCAATCTGAATGTTCTTTTTTTTTTCGATGCTATAGGATTTGGCCTAAATAAAAATTCCTGATTTTTTGAGCACTAGCAAATTTATGATCAAATTTTACTTTTGGGGGGAACATAACGCAAGATTTGTTTTTTTATCTGTCGATGATTAAAGTTTTGAGCTTAATCTAACGTTGGGTGTGGGTTGCAGCTGAAAAAAATGGGTCCTTTTGTTTTCCCAGTGTGAAGGGTTACCAAAGTTTTAGTTAGATTTTTGGAAATAGCCTCAATTTCCTTTTCAATTTAATTGAGTATTTTTGTTTGGTCTTTTATGCAAATCTAATTCATCGCAATGGATTTGAGGTCCAAATCTAACAAAGAAATGTTAGAGGAAAGTGTTGGAGGTTTGACAGGTGAAGCTAGCATAATGAGGGCCTTGTGGAGAAACAAGTTAATCAAGATTTGTTCTTATGTTTCTTCCTATGTGCATTTATTGAGACTTGGATGGTTCTATTCTAGCTGAGGCTAGATTCAGGTGTTGAGATACAGCATGGTAGTGTATCAACCAACATTTGTGAGTGGCTTCAGTTTTAGAAGACTTGGAGTATGGTGCTTATTTTGGTGACCTTGAGTAATGGTGAATATGCTTATTCTTAGTTGGGGAGTTATGTTAGATGCTCCGCTCATTTCCCTTTGTGAGATTTTAAAGATAAGTGGTGTTCAGAATCTCCAAGGACTCAACTCTTATTTCTGGCATCAGTCTTCTATTTTTGGCTTACATTTGGAAATATGAATATATGGCCGATTAAGAATTTATGAATTTGAATATTTGATTGTATCAAAATACCTATACCAATGCATATAGTTACTTCCATGGAAACCATTCTTAATTGCCACATTTCAAATGTGAGTCAGGCTGGGAAACCAAATTCCAAATCTTGCAATTCATAGACAATAATCTGTGTCTTTTAAATAATCACCGTATGCTGATCAAAAACAGAGGTTTGGGTGGTTGGATAGATAAAAATTGAGAAGAGTAGCCAACAAAAGGTTGAAACAACATATTTTTTCGTTGAAGGGAAGTGTGAAAGACACCGGAACATGAACTCACTCTTATTGTGACAAATGAAATGCTTTTTTGAGGGACATGAACTTTTCCGAAGACCATTGCTTTCACTCTTGTCTTTGTAGGATCTTGTGCTAACAATCCAGATCTAGACTCCCTTCCTTTGGTGATTTAGTGATATGCTCTTAAAATTATAACATGACATGAGTTAAAGAATGCATTGTAACTTGAATTTGTCATTTATGATGTGGAAACAAGAAATCAAGGGGATTAGATCTGGGATTACAGTTGGAACTGAAAAACAAGTCGTTGAATGCAGCCTAGCCATTAGAAAAATATAACCTCTTTGGAAGGTTTGTTTGTTGTGTAGAGATTTAAAAATCACCCACTCAAAGTGCCAAATAGAGTATATTTTCAGATGAAAGCTAGTATTTTCCCCTAATCCACGTTATCATCTCCCATTGGTTCCACTCACCAATGTTACTATTCAGTGTTAACATGAATATTGCCAACCCATTGCAATGCTTAATAAACCCTTTCTTTTATGCAGTTCACTTCTGGGCACCAACATTTAAATGGGGCATTAGCATCGCCAACATTGCTGATTTCTCAAAACCACCTGAGAAACTTTCCTACCCTCAGCAAATAGGTAAGCCTGTGCGCTTACTACTGCGTTTACTGTTATCTATTATGGACCTCTCCCACACATACACACACAAGCATGCAGCATGCTTGCTCATCACACTCCCTTATACACATTTGCATGTCTGGATTCCCCATAAGCTGCAGGCATGGTACAAGTGGAAGGGTATATGGAATGCTGAGTATTCTAGTCCAGATTTTTTTCAGCAAGCAGTTTTCTATTGCATTTTATTTATATCTATAATCTATGCATCGCTGATTCCTATTATCTTCTCCAGCTGTCACAGCTACTGGACTTATCTGGTCACGTTACAGCACTGTAATCACTCCAGTAAGTTTGATTTATTTATTTGTTTTTTCAATAAGGATTGCTTTTTATTTTTTAACTAGTTCAGCAAATAATGATGTATTTGTAGCCTGTGAGGATAGTATATGGACCCTTTATTCAAGCAAAATTTTATCATTTGGCTTTGTTCCCTTGATAACTTCAGATGATATGTCCATATTCTGGTTTGCTGTTGCAAAATTCTCTTTTTGAATGTTGCGAAACTTTGACATACAAATTTGACTAATTGGTTCTGTGACATCAATTAGGCTAGACCACGGTAGTTCTAACTTCTAATATGCTATTTGAAATGTAATCTAAAATTCCCGTTTTTCGTGGAATAATTAAATAATGAGGTAAATAATACAGCTCTCTCATTCTTAAGCATTCATTATTCTCTCCAGAATTTGGTATCTCAATTCTCATCGTTCATCCTCACTTTTGGTTGCTTTTTCTTATTTTTTATTGTAAACTAAGCTGCTTCCTTCTCTGTCTGTGTGTACGCGTGTTAATGTATGATAATAATCATAGTTTTCAAATTCAAACTGGTGATCAACTTCAGGCACAGTTAAACGTTTGGCCATGGGTAACTGGTAAAACTGGATTTATACAAAAATATATATAAAAATTTAAATAAAATACAATAAAATGACAACTAATTAACAATTTTGACACTCTTTAAAGGATCCAAATACAAAAACATAAATAAATAACAAATTTCTAAATATTGTTTACATTTCACAATCACAAATCATAATTGACAAGTTCAAAACATAATTACACAAACAAACTCACAAAGTTTTACATCACAAACTCACAAGTCATGAAAATACAAACAAAGTTACTGCATTTTTTTATAAGTCATATTAGGATTTTTTTTTTAAGGTTTTAAAAAAAGGCATCATTTAGCTAAAAAAAAAAAAGCCAAAAAAAAAAGACCCGGAACGGTTCAGTTCAAGGCTGAGTCAACGGTTTTGACACAAACCGGTCAAGTCGAACCGGTTCGCATTCAGTTTCAATGTGGACTGGTCCAAACAGTGGCTCGGACTGGTTTTATACCATTCAGGTTTCAGTTTACTCGGCCGGTTCAAGCCGGATTTCATCACTATGATAATAATTTATTTATGCCCTAGTATTTGAAATTCTAATCTCTTAGTTAATGCACTGACATTTGGGTGCTACTTTTCTGTGCTACAGTTTCTTATTGAGCTCTTATTTACTAATCACAGTGGCAAAAGAGAAAACAAGAATAGGGAAAATGGAAAGTTGGAAACTAGTTCATAGATCACTTTCTGATTATTATCGAGATTATAGTGTTTATTTTGTTTGTGTGCTATACAATTTTGGATGATCCGGATACATTTATGGCAATTATTTTCTTTGATGCAGAAAAATTGGAACCTATTTAGTGTAAACGTTGCAATGGCAGGGACTGGCATATACCAGCTCTCACGCAAGCTGAGGTGAGTGTAAATTACCATTATTTGTTTTGGTTTGGCGTGGTTGCTACTTTGAGCATATAGCATCCAATTTATCAGAAAATCAATTTTTTATTATTTACCTCAAAATTGAAAAAGTGAGTACAGAGGAAGAAACAGCCTTGTTTTATGGATTATCGTTGTGTGATCCCTTTGCTATATTAACTTGAACTACTTTCCAGGCAAGACTATTTCTCCGAGACAGCAGCTGTCGCAAAAGAATGATGACGAAAGTATTTGAAAATCTCAAGTTATTGTGTAGGGGAAGCCCTCTTTGTGTTTTTCACTGTTGGACATATAAGGATAACTCTTTCTTTTGGGCGTGTAGTTTTATTTATTATCTGGCAAATCTGGCACTGTTGAATCATCCTCACTTTTGTGTATTTTCTCCTTTATTTGATTGTTGTAGAATAAGGGACTTGAGACAAGTGGGCAATTAAATGGCAGAGGTCTCTAATAGGCCTCTTGATAGTTATTTTAATTCCAGATCATTGGCCTTAAAGCAATTACATTTGCAATCAATCTAATCTACTAGTTGAACCGGTTACCACTTCTATGCACGCTCGCTAACTATGTGAGTTGTTTGATGGCTTGAATATTGCCCATCTTTCTGGAGCATGTGTTAAATCCCAAACATACCTTGATCAACGAGGGTAAAGCCTGTTCGCAGACTAACGAAGTAGCAGTCTCCAAAGAAACTCGACTGCACATGAATATCACCATTCGCTTTTTAGCATTTTCACAGTAACCGACACAAATGGAGTACTTTCAAGTTAGGTGGGTACTAGAAACAACAAATGGTATAGATAGAATGCAGAGAATATATGACGGATGTATATATTTTAGTGAAGGTAAGAGATAGTAAGTAAATGCAAATACAGAGTAAGTAAATGCAAATATAGAGAAAGTGCTCAGATGCTCTTATGCCTAACCAACTGATTGCCTAATCAAAATACCTCACCCCTGGAGAACAAATACCTACGAAGAAAGTGCACAGGACACGACACAACGTGAATATAGGAGCACACCAAAATTAAAAAATTATGAACACGGAGATAACATATATATAACAAAAAAATTTTAAAAAATGATATATTATTTAAAATATCATTTCTATAAGTTTTATCTATGCTTTATTTTCTAGTAAACTCAAAAAGTTATTTATTATTTTTATAATATTATTTATATAGTATTTTCTTATATTAGAGTAAGAAAAAAGTAAATTTTAAATTAAATATATACGAATATATATTATAGATGTGTCATGCAAAATTTGACACACATATTGACACGGGGACACAGCCCCAGATGGTGTGTCCATGCTCCATAGACAAATACTCATTCTCTAACAGAAAGCATGTGGCATGCTTTCCTCACAACCTCTCCCCCAGCCCCGAAAACGGTTAAGCCTTAGGCCAAAAGATGGGCCCACTAGAATCCTTTATAGATGCTGTGTCATCCAGTATTTTTCTACCCAAACTACCCTTTATCTCCTTCCTCTTATACATCTTAAGATAACATTTATTTACTATCTTCAAACAAAATATAGAGACACTGAAGACATAATCATGTTTAGTGGTGGAGACAAGAGCAAGGGCAAATTTTTCTATCAAGCAGAAAACAAAATTTCTGTACCTCCAAAATGTGAGGACAGAAATAAAAGACAAAATTTAATATTTTATCTTTCAATAATATTCCTATATATATTTATTGTTTATGTCTCTGTCTACACCGTTCTTGTCCTATATTTCTCTCTTAGGACAATAAACAAATGCTCCTAAGTGTCCCAGGAAACTTGTCTCTTACAGTGGGCATCATATAGATACTACTCTACAAGCAAAACATAAAAAGACGAAATGAACTTGCATACCTGTAATGTGATGGAACCTAAGTAGTAAGAACATTGCGAGAAATGAATCAACTTTAACCAAAATGAGAACAGCAATAGCACAATTTCATCAGTAATGTTACATTGTTTAAAAAAATCCACACTAGCTCCAAATTGTATCTTGCTAGTCCAAAATGTTTTGTCTCAATAAATATCTGGGAAAAAATCTGTCCAATGATCAGGAAAAGGCTTGTGATCTGTTCATGCAATATATATTACGATCAGCCCACCTAGGACACTGAATAAGAAACATACTATAGGCATATTCCGTTACAATACTCCAACCTAAAATGACCAGTGGGTGAACATAAAGCCGGGGGTAAAATACCCTTCATCAGACAAATGTTATATGAGGCTCACTGTCCGGAGAGTTATATGAGGCCCCAGTCCACACTTTGCATTACTGGCCATCTCTTGTTTGATTAGTTTTTGAATCAGAATCGTGTTCATCATCATGTGATGTAAGCCCAAACTTAAATCCAAGCTTTCATTCAGATCTTGGCGTACTACCTGGTTTTTGTCCTGAGGCTGAAAAATATAAGACCAAAGTCATTATTGTATGTAAAACTAATAAAAGAAACTAGATGAAATAGCTCACTAGTCACTGTTGTAGACAAATATCAGACAAGTTACTAAATTACATGATTAAAAGGCCCAAATCATGATTTTTCAAATTGCATAATGCTTGTTTGACCCATATAACTAGTCCAAAGAAAAAAATAACAGATGACAATCATCATTATCTAATTATTGCTGTAGAAATGGTCCCCTTTCATCAATTTATTAGGCCTAGTACAGATTGTATGCTGCAGCTTTTACTATCTAGACAATACTTTGGAAACATGGAAGAGAAAGTACAAAAACATTTAGTGAAGAGACAAGCAAAGGTTTACCTGACTTTCTTCCATAGGGACATCATTGATGTCAGGTTTTTCATCCAAAGTCTCATTCTTGTGACTTGGTTCTGCTTCACTTGGATCAGCATCATTTGGTTTAGCTTCATCTTCAACCTTCTCAGCACCCTCATTTTCTGCAGCCTCATTTTTCTGCTCCTCTAGTACAGCAACCTGCATCATAAGACAGCCCAGATTACCAAACCCTTCCCAATCCTCATTATCATGTAACATAGAAGGCAGTATTAATTTATTATCATCCATCTAGGCTAATCAGAACCAAAAGCAGAAACACTGAAATTATTCAACAATGATGTAAGTGTAACAAAGACAATGTCAAGTACACCATAGATCAAAAACTCCAGTTAGTCCAGCACATCTATTATTGTTGAATACTGTCAGTTGTGTGAAAATTTTTAATAATTCATAAGTACAATACTATTGAATTTGAAAGGAAAATCACTGGTTTCATATTTTGAGTGGAAACTCCACCTAATGACCAGAGAATGCATTCATGGGGAACAAGACAAACACCATTGAAGGTTGCACACACCGTCTCCAACATTAGTGTAACATATCCAATGCAACACACACAGACCAATTCCCTATATTAGGCGAAGGTATGTGATCAGCATCCAACTATTGTTTAGAAACCAAATCATCTCACTGCATCATTAATGAGAGAGAACAGCTAACTCTGATAGCCAACCTCTTGGTAAATGCATCCAATCTGAAATCCAACTAGTGATGCAGCATTACTAGCAAACCAATTCTTTAGATCTAACAAACTAAAGATGCACTGAGAAGGATAATTAGAAGTAGAGTAAACCCCCATTTTGGTCCTCAAAAGATTTTCATAATATCAATTTGGTCCTTGAATAATAATTTGCTGACACCAAAGCAGTCCAAAAATCACTGTTCACTGGGATCAAGTTGATGTCATATGATGAACGAAAAGCATAGTTTGAGGAACAAATTGGTGTTGCTAATTTGTCGAAGAATAATCTGGGAGTTACCACATTATGCTTGTCTTGCAACTCTGCACTATTCCCTAATTTTTAATATTAGAACAGACAAAAAAGTTTATCCAGAATGTTCTACCAACACTCTGAAAAACATTTATCAGGACATGAAATGATATTATCAGCTGTTCAGAAAATGAGACAAGTCATCCCATAGATGTATTCAACTACGGTATGCATGTTGAATTAACCCCCTCCCAAAAAGAGAATACAGAAATTGAAGAGAGGTATGAGGATCTCTGCATGTATGAACATAAAAACAAATTACTGAAAACTAATTTGGCTATGGGTGACTAGTTAAACCAAATGGATTAGCTATTTCCATCAACCGCAGCCTGTTCTGCAAATATACATTTCCCTCGCATATCTACCAAAGAAACAAAAAAGGTCCCCCATCCAATTCTCTTTGGTTCACATTCTTTTTCCTTTTCTCACAGAACTTTGGTTCTGATATTTGAATCATCTCACTCTCTGCAATATAGTTTTTCATTTCTTCATCATACAAGTTGCATACTTGCGTTCATCATAGTTATTTCCACATTCTATTCCCAGACAAAACTGCTACCAATTTTTTATAGGAATAACCATCAATTGCCTTTAATTTGCCATCACTCAATGCTTTAAGCACAAGTCTAATCATATTTCCATCTTGGAGCATTCATACTCAAGCGAATTTCACTTCTTAAACAACAAAGAACTTGGACACTTGAGGGCAATGCTCAAAAAGAGAGTGTGAGGGGAAAACCTCATAAACCTCCTTCCATGTCCTTGATTCTAGTTGCCTCAAATTGGCCAAATGGCAGCCGAAGCAGTACTGCCTTGCCTTCAAGCAGTACCAGTGAATATAGTTCCTTCACAAATTTTGATGCACATTGCCTCGAATCATACAAGAACATCCTTTTAGGTATCTTCAAAATAAGAAACCCAGCTCAAAAACCAAAATTCCAATCTGGTATTAAATTCTAGCTATTACATTGGTACCTCACGGCACCTCAAAATGCTATATGGTCTATACAGCTTACACTGGTTAAGCTTTGTAGTTAAAACTTCAAATAAACAAAGAAGCCAGTTAATACAGTACCCACATCAATTCTACTCAACTCAAGAACTGTAGCAATAGCATCACCTTAATTATACATCCTATCACTCCCCCCAACACACACACACACCAGCTCAAACAATCATCCATCACACAAACAATTCCTAAAACCCCAATTCCTAAGCACCAAATCTTGCGATTCTTTCCTCAAATCACTCGATAAAACCCTAATTTAAGCTCACTTAAACACCCATCCCATCACAAAATAATAATAATTAAAGTCCAATGCCAATAAATTAAAAAAATAATAATAAAATAAAATAAGGAGTGCATTGTAATTGGAAAGTACCGGAATATATTTGAATTTCCTGCGAGGCGGCTCTTCCGGCGCGTCAGCCGCGGAAGCATCCTTGGCGGCGTTTCCGTTAGCGTTGTTGTTTGTGTTATTGTTGTTGTTGTTGGTATTTTGGCTTTGGGTAATGGGGGTCCACTTGTAAAGGAGAAGATGGGAACCGTTATTGCCGTTGGTAGGATGATGGTGAGAGTGATTGTTGGAATTAGAGGAAGCAGCAGAAGAAGAGGAGGAGGAGGAGGAATTAGGGGAAACGTGGACCCATTTCTTCTTCCACTTCCTGACCGGCCCAGTGAACACCGTCGCCGGTCCGTACCGGTTGATGACCGCCCCAGCCGGGCCCCTACTCCCTCCATCTTTCCAGATCTAACCTCCTCACCCTCCGATCCGACTCTATCTTAACCGCACACCAATGATATCTTTTTTTTTTTGCCTTTTTAATTGAGGAAAAAAATTGGAATAATTGGATTTGGAACTCTCTCTCTCTCTCTATGCAAAGATAAAGACAAGTTGCTGTTGCTTCCTTTTATAGTTTGGTTTCAAGGTTTTGGGAGTGGGGGATGTCGTGGTTCGTTCACATACGGTGTTGCTTGTGCTGCTAGCCAATCTGGACCGTCCGATGTGTGCTCTTGTTCTTGGTGTAGTCAACCAACTTGCTTCCTTTTTTTTTTGCCATTTTTATGGGATTAGTAAGCAATGCAATCATTGGGGGAGTGGTTTTGTTTGATTGATGCTATGATAGCTATTGCAGACCAGATTTTGGGAATGGATTAATAAATGCTAAATGGGACCTTATTTTCTAAGTTTGTAAGCTTATAAGAAGATGATAAAAAAAATGATAGAGTTGAGAACTTCTTCTTCTATGGCTTGGGCAAAGAATGAGAAATGTTAGCCTTTGAAAGATGATGATGGATGAATAGAAGTCTTTCTTCCTTCTATGCTAAGATGTCATGTTAGTTATTCCTCTTGGTGCTCTCTCAATGTTCCAAAATGAGAGCATATTCTTGGTCACCCTCACAATATATGGGCAGTGACAGATCCAGAAAATATTTATATTAGGGCAAAGATAATACATCAATATAAAAATGAGTAGAATGCATTGTATCTTGTTATTTTGTTCGTTTAAAATTAAAGTAGGGTCAAGCTCAACCAAATAATGGGGACAAAAAAAGTGATGAGATTTATAAATTTTAGATAGAGGTGGCAAAAATAATATATAAGTCTAATAAAATATTTATAATAATTTTTTTCTTAGTAGTGGAGTTAACCTAATAATATAATGGCGAAGTAATATATACTCATACACTTATATATAAATTTTGAAATCTTGGTGGGATACATGCCCCCAGTCCTCTAAGTAAATCCGTCCCTGGACAAAAATATACTATATTCATATAGTTATTAGAAACATTTAAAATTTTTATGAAGGGGTGGTTTTCTGTTTATGTGTGAAGGGGATGAACATTGTGAATGAGTGTTGATGGAGATGGAGGTTGTGTTCTATTGTTGTCGTGTGAGGAGAAAAGGGGAGCTCTTTGTATATGTATGTGTGTTTGTTTTCGTTTCTTTGGAACCAAGAAAATGGGCCCTTTCTTGCTTGTCAGTGATGGAATATTGGCATGTATAGTAGGTAATGGTGGACTCAATGTGCTATTGTGAAAAGACATAAAGTGGACTTCACAATGTGACAAAGTTGGGCTTTAGAGACATAGGTCAGAGGGGACATCTTATTGGGCTACGGCTAGAGATGTTACCATATTTGGGATTCACTACATCAAAGCATGGTGGGGTTTAGTTTACCACCAGGAAATGGATTTCTCTTTCCACTCACTCAACATGACGTCTTTCATCTGGGAAGATAGACTTCTTTACCATCTTTTTGGGTGCCCTTACACGGTAACAAAACCCCAAATCCGAACAAGTTACATGTAGAGTTAGTTCCTAAGTCCTAATATCAATCCATCAAGAGTACACTATAATATTATTCATCCTATGCACCCACTTACTTAAATGGCTCACACTATGAGCTATTTCTCTTTGCCACCACATTGTGATTATCTTGCTTTAATCACAACCTTTGATAGGCTTGGAACAATCTTCTACCAAATATTTGTAATTTAGCATATGAAATATAAAATTTTTATAGTTTGATTTTGATGTATCAATAATATAAAATCTTTATATTCTTAATTAATTACATATTCTATTTGTATAATTTTTAAAATTGTTTAAGATCAATTTATATTGGTATAACTTTAGGTATTTATTATATTGTTGGATAACTTTTTTATTGGATTAATTTTAACAAAATACATTGTTGAATTAAAAGCCCATGTCATATAGATCATACCTATAAAATTTCAAATTAATTTTAATTATTTGACATAATTTTTATGGGCATCAAAATCAACGTAATTTATATATTTAAAATATACAAAAATAAGAGCTATATAATTACATTAATATTGGATTTTTATGCAATTTGGTACAAATGATCTTTATAATACGTATTTGTAATTTATCGGTTGGATCAATAAAATTATTATTTTATAGAAAGTTATTAAGTGATGTAACTATACCTAAACTTACACCAATGTAATTTGATCATAACTCTTTTAAGATAATTAAAATTTAATTTATATGTACTGTCAATATAAAAATATTTTACATAAATATTTTAATCCTATATTACCATATTAATAAATGATTTTTCTAACTTAGTGTCGGATTCTTGTAGTGGACCTCAAACTTTAAAAGTTTGAAAATCACACATTTCCAGGTAAAAACTTACCATTTTGGAATCCTTAGTAAAATTGTTGGACTCAATTATTTATTGTATTGAAAATCTTATTGATAGAAATATATAATTAGATGATAGTACAAAATCCTTTTACACCTATAGTGAATCAAAATTTGTCTTGAATATTTATAAAAAAAAATACTTACTATACTTCCTTCATTTTAAAATAATTGTCACATTGGACAAAGCGGTACATTAAAATATCAATGTTTCTGTACACATTTTTTTTTTTGGTTGTGAGCAAGAAGTTTAGTAGGGTTCAATATCAGTCATCTCACCAAAACAGGGTAGTGCCCTTGGGCTTTACAAGACTTACAGGGACTACGATATCACTATCAAAGAAATTCTTGAGAGAATTTAACTCACGTCCTTATAGAATATGAGCTTGCTCTTTACCATCTCTTTACCAATCTTCATTGGCCTAGGCACAATTTTCAATATGCTCTCTACATTGGTTTTTTTTAGTGTATCATTTTGTGTTAGGCAATAATTATTTTGAAATTGAGGAGTAAATATTAAATATTTTTAATAACATAATAACCTAAAATTAATTAATAGCCGATTGCCAAGCACTCGGTATCCATCAGATTTGATCGAAGATGAACGGCCAAGATCTTACCTCGGAGCATAGCATAGCAGTATATATAACTAGGTAGCAATAGTTTCATCTCCCCAAAATCGCTTGTAGGGTTAGGGTTTCTGATGGTCGTTTATTCCTCTGAGCCCGTACCCAAAATTTCTCATTTCCTCAATCTTCCCAAATCTCTAACACTAACGCATTCTAACATTTCGACTATTGTGTTTATCTGATTTCAATTTCGTTGTGCAACGCTACATGTACCAAGGGAAGGGTGGTTTCAAGAAAAAACCAGTACCCTTGTTCTTGAATGTGCCATAGCGGCTGTAGCCAAATCAAAATCGACCAGAGAAGCTAACTGGCCGGTTGTTGTGAGCTCCAATCTTTTGGTCTCCGTCGACAAATCTGCTTACCGAGCTTCTCACATTTCGTTTCCGTTTTTTTCATTGTTCTGTTTTTTGGTTCATTTGAAAGTTTCAATTTTTAATTTTTGTTTGACCCTTTTTGGTTTTTGCGATATGAGAAGGGGAGAAGAAGGAAATAGTGTATGATTTGGCTCTTTTTCCTTGAAGATCCTTCTCTTACATTGAACACTACTTTTGTTTCTCAAAAGGGTCACTTTCCAGGCAATCTGCTTTGATTTTTCAGCAGCTTGCGTCTAACGGTGCCTACATATATATTTAAAAATTTAAATTGTTTGATTATGAGTCTAATTGAAGTTGCAGCATTTGAAAAAAAAATCATTTATTTGTATTTGCAAAGCTTTCCTTTGAAACTTGATTGGGTCTAGGCAAGTTTGGGAGATAAAATGATTACACTTATATGACACTGTCTGAGAACAAAGAAATTGAAAGCACTTGTATTGTGTTACAGCTTCTTTAGGACTTGAGTTTGATTAACTATTCTATTAATAAAGATGTCAGGATTTAGCATTTATGTTATCAACTTCAAGTAAGGAAATTGTGTGGCACATATTTAAATTTGCAGTTGTTTCGATTGAGATTTGTTATTCTTTATCGTTTTCATCCAGATATAATAAAGCTGGCTTGAGGAAACAATTTTTTAGTGAATATTTTATTATATGCGTGCAGTTGAAGAAGTGCATCACTTTATGGACCACTCAGTTCTGCAAGGAATGCAATTACAATGCAGCAACTATACCAACAAGATAAATTGAAGGAAGAAGGATGCTTCACAAGCCCCATGCCAAGAAACCAAAATTTCTAGTGTACAACTATTTTCACAATAACTATTATCTCAAGAAAAATAAATTCTAGCAATGGATCTAAATTCCTTGCTAATTCTACCTATTTGGCAAAAATATGCCAGAGAGCAATGCATCAGAGAACTTTTCTCAAGGACTTTTTAGGGCCTGGACTAAGCTATTTCACATAATAACTAATCAAACACCAATTACTTAAAAGAAGCACTTATATACACATAGAATCGAGTTGGCTATAATTGCATACCAAAGCCATCAGAACTAAATGCAGCTGTCAAATGTCCAATTCTGAACCCAGTTTTACTCACATAATCATCCCTGCAATTGTGTGCTTTCACAGACCGGGGTTCAAATCCAATAGACTTTTGAGGAAATAGAGATTCAGGAGATAAAGGTGATGATGCCTTCCCAGTTGAAACTGCATTGGTTGTTCGTTTGTACGAGCTAAACCACTTGGCTTGCATGAACCCATTTCTCCTCCATGGTGGTACATGCATGTCCCTTCTTTTCATGGAGCTTTTAATAGCACTGCACATCAGCCTCACAACCGGCTTCAGTTCATCCACTTTACCAACAAATATCTGTGGGAAAACGTCTAGCAAAGAAGAATATTGACTTGTGGGACGAGCTATTTCGAACTTGGCAGCAAGGGAAACTTCAACTATGAACCGCCTTCCTGAAAAATTGACATCAATGAACTCATAGTGACCAGCTGTTATTCTTCCCTTCTTCTCCCACTTAGACTTGCAAAGCCCTGAAGGTAAAAAAATCCATCAAAACAAGGCCCATAACTTTGATACATCATTTCAATAACTAGCAAATAGAAAGCCGCACTTGGCTACAATATCAGTACTCAGATACTTCAGCAATTGTATGAACAATTATAGTGGGAGAAGTGTTAAGTGTACAACACAAAATTTATAGCATTCTTACTCTATATATAAGAAGACAAATAAAACTTTGGAGCCCATGAGAAATGGAAATGGTTGCACCACAATGTTATTTGCCTTCTTGTAAATGGTATAAATATGTTGTAGCCTTGTAGGTTTGTGGTGTACAGAAAACATTTCTCCAGGACAATTGATTTAAAAAGCTAAAAAGTGTTAAGGTTTTGATGGATTACAATAAGCATTTACGAAAAGAATATGCTATTTGGAAAAGAATATGTAGATATTCTATGTAAGATTCCTATATTACTCACTTATTGGAACACATGTATAGGATCAATACTTGCCCCCTTCTT
Source organism: Dalbergia oliveri (assembly GCA_030441495.1). Lineage (NCBI taxonomy): Eukaryota > Viridiplantae > Streptophyta > Magnoliopsida > Fabales > Fabaceae > Dalbergia > Dalbergia oliveri. Next base: position 23,971,165 of record JAMLFY010000009.1, on the reverse strand, counting down.
ATGATCTAGAACTCATTCATAATGTAATGGGCTACTAATCAATTACATCAACAGATCCAAGGGAATAAACTGCTGGCATGGGAATAATTTAATTCTCTAGACAACCATTTTCAAAGGTGCCAAATTGAAGTGATTTGAATGAAAGCTCACTAATTAGCTAGTCGCAAAACAAGAAATAAGAACAAGATCTTAATTAATTAATACACTTAAGTAACATGTACTCACCAGCATCAAAACCTTTCTCCCTCAACCGAGACATCAATCTGCGTTTGAATTCAGGCAATGAACTGTCCCCGACAAATCCACAAGCAAGTTCAACCTCTCCCCTAATCTTTTCTCTCGTGTTCCTTTCATCCTCATCATCATCACCACCATCGCTCCCATTAAATATACCCTGCAACATTTCCCTCTTCTCAGAACCAGAACACTCGGATTTCTCAAGCTCTTCTTCGTCACCACCCTCTTCGTGATCTTTCTCATGATTAACAGCATTAACACCCTCACCCTCTTCTCCTTCACATGCTCCCTCATAATTCTTCTCCATGAAGGAATTCACAAGATCAGACAAATCAGCTGAACTCTCCGGAGAGTGCTCGCTGCCACTGCTCTCGCAGATCCTCATGCGTGCCACTTCAGCATCAAAGGCTGCAGCCACCCTCTCAAACACCACCGGAATCCTCGCCATATCTAAGTTTCAAAACCACCCCCTTTTTTCTCTTTTGCCTTTCACTTTCTTTCCTTTAAATAAGAATAGCCTCGAGAATATAAAATGTACACTACTTCATTTATTGGTGCATATTATATTGGGAAACGTGATGGTGGGGTGGGACTATATATGTCGTTAAAATGGCGATATGGTGTTTACAATTGCATGAAACGATGAAGGGCAGAGAGAGAATGAGAAGTTTTATGGAAAGTGAGAATGATGGAAGAAGGAAATGGCGTCATATTTATACATACATAACACCAGCCAAAGTTGAATGCATGCTTGACTTATTGTGGGACTAATAAGGTATGGTGCAGGATTTTCTCCTCAGTTTAAGTCGCAGCATGAATGTAGGCCAAATTAGAACCCCATGTGGTGAACCTGGCCTCCAAAAGCGTCCCGGTTCGGTGTGTCAAATGTTGTTTGAGGCAATGTACATTATATTGGGATAAGTTTGTATAATCCTAAGTGGGATTATGCGCAGTAAAACGGTTGTCCTCTTGTACATACTTCTGTTATGATGATAACATCATCACCTAGATTAAAAGGAAAATTTACACATGTTTCCTCACTTTCTTTCTTGGCCTAATTTTATGTATGTATTTATTTATTTCTTGCAGTTACTTCTTTCTTTCTGTTGCCTTACCTGTGAGAAAACTTATACAACAGTGATTAAGAGGAATACACAAAGATAACACAACCGATTATGTATAGGTAAATTGTTGATGAAATCAAATAATTCTAATAGTTTAACAAAAGGTTAATTTTAATATTGATATAGTTGAATCCTTTCTATCTAATGACATCTCAAATCGTAAGTATATATATAATCAATAATAATAATAATAATAATAATAAATGAGTGAATGAGAATATAAAACATCAAAATTAAATATGTTTTAACAATATATAACTAAATGATTATGTGAAGAAATTTGAAGAGAAAGATTAAAATAATAAATAAATTTAACTAGAATAGTATCATTCATCTCATAAATTCAAATCTCATTAATTACTTTCAAAAAATTTATTTGAAAAACAACAAATAGAAAATATCATTAATGTGGATTGCTTTTATATGTATAAATTAAAACCAATAATAATAGTAATGAAGTTACTCAAATAATAATAATAATAATAAACCAAGTTAGTAAGTCTCCTCCATGGTTCGAAAGAGCGTCCCTGTTTAAGTCTGACTCACCAAGCCAAATGAAGTGTGGGGCATGACTACTATTTTTTCACCAAAAAATTTTGTCAAGTGTCGATCCTTACAATTCAAGTCCACGTCATCCAGCTTTTCCTTCTCTTACATTGTGATGTGGAAATTGGCCGCCGCAGTGTGAGTAAGTTCTTCTGTGAAGGAATTTGAAGTTTCAAAAAATATAAACAATAGATTAAATTCCTACATTATAGAGATTAATTTAATTCTAAATACAACATGTGCAATAACAATAGAAATATTGGATTAAAATTACTCGAAAGGATTGAGGAAGAGGATTAATTCTTACTCTTTAACCATTTCTTTACTTAGACAAATAAAATCACAATGAATAAGGGAGAATTCTAATAAAAGATATTGCGAAATCTACTCCCCCTATTTCATATTAAATATTCAGTGTTATGATATTAATGAGGAACCATACACCCTATATATAACTAAGAAAGGGTTTCTCCTTTGTAATCAAGTTAAAAGTCAAACCACTCATACAATAAAGCTCATATATAAGATTCATAATAAATAGTATCTAACAATAATTAACTCAAAAATAATAGTGATCTCAATTCATTGGGCTTAAACAATAAACACTAATTATTTGACAAAATTATTCCAACATTCTGCTCATCCGTTGTGTTTGGTTAAGACCAGGGTCCAGGTTCAATGAACCTCAATTAAGTGTCTCCATGCATTGAATCGTATTCACAAATTGCCGTGTGCCCTTTTTGGTCTCCCCTTCTTACAAAATGAGTTTGATTTGTTAGAAAGTTTTCTTATTCTGAAATCATGGCATGTTATCAAGTTTTAGCAATAATTTTTTGAATTGAGAGATAGCTTTATTGATTGAAAGACAAAGTCTAGAAAAACATAGGATAAAAATTGGGCTGATCCGCCCATGTTTCCAAGGAGCTAACTCTGGCATGATTAGCCAATAATACATCAGCAACTCTATTGCAAGTTTGTAGCAATAATTTATGACCATATTTATTTTTAAATGATTTATTATAAATGAGTTTTTGCCTCCGCTATTACATCTCATAACTCATCAGTTTACTACGTATCAACAATAATTATATCTTGATAGATATTTTTATAGAAAATAAGGGTGATTATTTAATGAAATAAAGTGGGTTGACATGCATGACATATCAATCTGGCAAAGGAATTTGGGAAAAATTTAGCTTTAACGGATCCCATATTTATCAAATCTTATGCCTTCTTGCATGTACAGTTAAAAAGAATAGAGATAAACAAGTTGCAAGGACTGCAAAATCTTTACACAGAAATCAATAATCATTAAATTGTCACGTCTCTGTATATATATATATATATATATATGAGATAAATGCTTTAAACAGCGTCCATTATCTATCTGTATATATAGTAAAATTCACTACATTTTACATTTAATATCTTCACTAACTTGTAATTATTACACACACACACACACACATATATATAACTTATTATATTTTGTAATAAAAAATTATTTTAATTTACAATTGCTATATGATTCAAATAACAATTTAGTTTATACCTAAAACTCACTCTCCCCTTTAAAGAAAAAAACTAACTCTAATTTGTAATAATTTAATTGTATATGAATAATTATCTTTTATTTTTCTAACTCAAATAGAATAAAATTTAAATAACTACATCAATCTTTTCATGGTATCATAATTTTTATAATTTTATTTTAAGAATTAAAAAAAGGTAAATTGATTTTTCAATCAAAAATTATTTTTTACATTTAATTATTTAATGATCAACTTTAAAGAAATAATAGTATCCTAAAAAAGGTTAATTTCATGTAATACTTTATTTAGGTTATTACAACAATGTTGATCTTTTATTATCCAAATTTATAAAGTTAGAGTCATAATTATTACATTAATTTTATAGCTCATAATAACATAACTTACGTGATTTTTATTTTGAGAGTTAATTCTTAAACTATTAATAAAATATAAAATTTATGTTTAAATCAAAGAAATAAAATATTTTTAGAGAAAATAGCAGTTTACCCTTAAACTATAAATTTAGATACTTTATTCCTAAAACTTTGAAAGCGTTGAAATCAACATTTATTATATTTCTTAACCATCCAAATTGATCATTTTATTAATTTTTTATCTACTATATATATTAATATAAATAGTACATGTTCAACAAAGTTTAGAGTATTAAATTGTACATAAACTAAATTTTAAGGAATATAATGCACTTATTTTCTACTTAGTTAAAATGCCCATTTGATAAATTTTAAAGGTTGATTTACATATTTTTACAATTTTAGAGATAAAGTACACATGGATTGTATTTGTGAGTTTAGGGTGGGTAATGTGCATTTTTTTCCTTTTTTTAATTTTAAATTATTTAATTAATTAATACTATAATCAGTGGCAGAAGATGATTAATAAAGTAGAAGAATAGACATAGAGTTATTATATATCTTATTATTTTTTAACCATTAATTCTTCTAATTTTAAATTACACTCACAGTAGTATGGATCAATGACTATTCATGTAAGATATATTTTAAATTAAGATCATTTTTATGCACACAATTTAGACAGATTTATAACTTCTCAAAATATTAACTAAATAAATTTTAAAATATAAATATGCAAATAAAGTGCCTTGAAACAACACATAGAACATAGAAAAGTATTAATGTACTTTATTTTTTCAAACACGCACACACACACACATAGTTTAGAAAACGGGTAGTTTCCCCATCATGTCCTTAAATTATGCTACTGATTATAATGCATTTTATTAGTAAATAATGTGCAATATTAAAATAATTTTAAGTAATATTAAGTAATTTAACTTTATCTCAATAAGTATAAATTTTTAAAAATTTATTTTAGAACTTATGGGAGTAATTAAAGTCAGTATTGGTTATAATTATTAAGACTATATATATATTTAAGGTTTTTTAATGTTCAATATTGACTAAGATTTTGAAGGTAAGATAAGAACACATCTTTTGTCATTCTAAAAAATGTCGTGAATAGGTTTTTAAAAACATAATTGACTTCATTCTTCATGTCATATTTATTTTTTTTTGAACATTTTTTTTAAAGAATCACAAATAAATAAATAAAAATATTTGAAAGCACTTATTATCAAATCAAGTATTATTTCTCCTATTGAGCACATTCAAACAAATTTATTGCACGGAACAATTAAAAAGAAAATCAATAAATTTTTACTGTATCTAACTCTCAATAATATCACAAATTTATTTTAAAAATAATTTTATTACAAGTATTTATTATAAAATATTAAAAATCCGTGCAAAGCACGGGTTCTGTTTCTAGTTCATTCATGGAAGCGTAGTGAAATTTTGTTTTATTTGGCGCATACATGTGGTATGCATTATTGGTTTGAAAAATCTGACTATGATCTGTGTGTGTATATATGACCAAAATGGCTGTTGCTACAATGATACAATTGTGTCGACATCATATTATATAGAAAAATGCTGTAAATAATGAAAATCTCATTATTTTATTATTGAATCCATTAAGCTGCTCCCGTCCCACTGCTTCGCAAGTTGAGGCTTTCCATTTTCCACTACCTTTCCTCCTTATTTGCGGGAAAATAATTGGACCAACGATAATTTCGTCATTCAGGCTATATAATCTGATTGGTATTATAATATATTAATGTGTACGTACGTGACCCATTTGTGGCTAGATTCACCGAGATTTGGATCATCGTTCTCTATAAACGTATATGCTTTTTTTATACTTTGCATTATCAATGATAATTTTTAATGGAGAGTTGCCCAAAACTTATAAAAAGCTATCTAAACCTTATTTTAGGCGATATAAGACTTTAATAATAGTTAAGATGAAGCGTCCAAATGAAACATGTAACATTTTAGTTGAATTATCCATAAAAGACAAATTAAAAAGGATAACATTTGTTAGTGCTCGGTAGAATCCATGACATATTCCCCATGTCACCATACTATTCTCTGTGTTTGAAAGTAGGTATGTTCTAATCAAACTCAATTTTTTTTGGTTGCTGGCTATTGACTGGGTCTTCAGCACGATGATATCAAGACATCACATCAAGATGAATTCTTAAACTCACTAAATTGCTCACAACTTAATCCAAAAATCTTAAATTATGCCATATGTTCTAAGTATCTGATCATAAAGAGTATCCCTTCAGTAAAATTACATTATACGACCCTATTTGAGCTGACAAAGACTGATGATTGTCTAAATGCAAGCTGAGAATATGCTATAAATCTTCATCAATGATACTTTGAGATATGCTTAGTTTTGATTATTTAAGATTCTTTTTTCTGTCATAATCATTTGAGAAATAAGCAGACCAACTTGACAAAATTACACATATAACCCAATCCTGATGTTTTTCTGGGCTAAGTGGGTCATCCAATCAGGTTGGGCCGTTATTTTTCAATTGTATATACCAATATACCATGCTTATATCTGAAATTGTTGATTTCAATTTTTAATTTTTAATTTTTCAAATTTTTTAAATTTTTTAAAAAAAATAAAAATGTAGAAATTAAAAATTGAAATCAAACCGACTTAATTTTTCGTATTTACTTACAAATTTTATCTATTATGCTAAAATTTCAAATATATTAAGTAAGAGTGCATTGTGAATTGCCAAAACAGAGAATATCTCATAACTAGCATGTTGTGATCATAAAATAAAATTATATAATTGCTATGTATTTGTTTTTACTATAAATAGTATAATCTAGGAAGTTACAAATGCAAGCATCTTATGTAATTTTCAAAAGCCACGACGATTAAATTTTTTTTTTACCACATGCATATTTTCTCTAGAGGCAATTTTTTTTCTTCGAGTATTTGAGATCCCGTAAGTGCAAAGCTCCTTGGGATTATTGGTTAAGGGGAAGAGGCTACAAGCAATTGTTGTTTATGTATAAACAAATTATCATAAACTCATAGATTTCAAGATCTAGAACTTCGTGTTTTTACATAGTTTAAAATATATTTCCATAATCATTAAACCATTATATGAGAAACAATTTTTATAGGAGTATTTGCCACTTCAACCAATTATATATTGCTACGATTAAAATGTTTTTATAATATGATAGTCAGATAGTATAGCGATTTTTGAAAAACACTGAATTTGTGCAATTTTTATTCTACAAAACCGGCACCCTAGTGGGCTCGACCCTATGCCTGTCCGGCCCTCAATATTTTATAGGTCTCGCCAATCAGAAACATCTGCTTGATTTTCAGGTCTTTAAACAACCAAAATTCAAAAAATAAAAACAATAATAATAACAACCCAAAGAAATTAAATATTGGCCCCATCAAGGCATAAACAAGTTTAACATCTTTTTAATAATATTTAGTTGGTTTAAGTGATTTTTATTTTTTTTAAGTAAAAAAGTTTGAATCTAATTTTCTAAAAATAATATTAAAATAATTTTAATTCATAATGAACCAATTTGATCAAATTGATTAAGCCCAATAGATTCTAGAAATTAATAACTTAAATTAAAAATATTTAAAAAGTATAATGTTTGGGAAACATACTCAATATTTTTTTATTGCAGCAAAAAAGAATGAGGCATTGTCATATTTCTCAAGTTAGTTCATTCTTTCTAAATTTCCATTATTTAAGTATTATTTGTTTATTCATTATGAATTAAACGTACTAACTGAGAGAAGTAAATAGCTGTAAAACTTAAAAGTACAAAGATTCAATTTAATTAAATGATTAGATTTTATATTAATAATGAATATTAAAATACAAATCATGTAACTTTGTCACGCTATCAGGGACGGATCAAGAAATGGGTCAAAGGAAAGGCAAAAAATGTTGAACCATAATTTTATTATAAAATAATTTTTAATATATATTATCATATGCTTTATACAATATATAAAATTTATCAATGATAAAATATATTTTGAAATTCTAATTATAAACCGAAAATTAAAATATTTTACTTTGGTGCTTAAGAGTTTCAATTAGGCATTTCTTAAACTAATAATTTAGAATTTGACAAAAAAAATATTTTAGAAGGAATTAATAAAATTGAATATAAGTATATCTAAATGAATGAAAAAAAATTGATAGATCTTGTATTTTTTTTAATATTTTTTTGTACATAAAAATTTAAAGACAATAAGATTTGAATCTATAACTTTATGTATGTTATCTAAATTTCTTAACATTAATTCAACCATAGTAGCTTATTTATTTATTTTTTATGCATAAAAGTTTAAATATTTGATATATATATAAATTAAAAACATTGAGGGGAGGGGCCAAGGCCTCTGCCTACCCCTCTCCCTTCGTTCGGTTTTTTTACCAAAAAACAAATGGTTATTTACAAATCTCCATTCATTTTGACATTATTTACAACTATACACTTATATTGAATAAATGCAATATGACAAAGAGTTAAACGAATTATGTTAACTAAAACGTTTGACAGCTAAACGTTTTATCCCTTTGCACGTTTAGTAGTGTAATGTATTACTTGCAACACATGACATGTCTAAAACAAGTAAATTGGCTAGTAGTTAGCCATTTTATGATAAATAAAACGTTTACAAAATACTATGTTGCACAATATAAAGACATAATTTTTACTTTATTTTTCCATAAACTATAGTATAAATTAAATCAAATTTCTGAAATCCTTTAAACCTTATTTTCTGTCAAAAAATAAGTTATCATAAAATCTCTAATATTAAACTACACCATACCAAACTTACAAACTATTATTAAACTTGTATAGTCTAAATAAAGTTTGCTGAACCAAACTAAAGCTCTGTTACTAAATTGTTAACAAGCTTAATTTATTTATAAATAAAAATACTAAAGATCTCAAAATTTAACAAAATTTGTTAAGCAAAATCTTAAATTGCACCAAACTAAACTTAAAAAATATTATTAAACTTGTACAATATAAATAAAATTAACTGAAATAAACTAAAGTTACATTACTATTTTCTTATCAAGCTTAACTATTCCAAAAAATATAAATAAAATCTCAAAAATAAAAAAATTAGTTAGGCAAAAACAAACCTAAACTAAACTTATAGACTAAAAATGAACCCGAATCAATATAAATAAATAAATAAACCAAACATCACTAATTTCTCAACAATCTCAAACACTTAAATAAATATCATATATTAAATTTTATAAACTAATAAAAAAATTAAAATCCATGAACAGCTCTATTTAGTTCATATATATATATATATATATATATATATATATATATATATATATATAAAACATTGAGGGGAGGGGACCAAGGCCCTGCCTGCGTCTCCCTTCCTCCTTGCACGCTATTAGGTAATATTATGTGCTCTTTATTTTAATTATTTATATTTAGAATTTAATTTTGATGTTCTAGATTGTCATTCCAATCAAATCTATTTGTTTGTATAACTTTTTAAATAATAAGTAAAATTTAACTATATATTTAATGATGCAGTAATATATAATTAGATAATTATGTAAATTTTTTATATATGATTTAATGTTTAAAATTCATTTTTGACCTTAAATCATGGATGTCATCTACTCATCAAGTAACTCATCAAATTACTTGACAAATTTAATTTCTATGTGTCGAATATAAATTATTTTTTACATAATTATTTAATTGTATATTATCATATTGATTATGATAGTTAACTTTTCTATTTACTATTTATTTAAAAAGTAATAAAAATTTAAAATTTTGATTGAACAATAATATAAAATATTTCACATTATCAAAATATCGAAATTAAACTCCCTTTTAAATGGTTTTTCAACCAAAATAACTTGTTTGCATAAAAGTCGAGGTTTAAAATTAAACCCATACAACAGTTAAAATATAGTTGTGGATACCTGTACCCTTTTATGTTCAACCGTTATAACTTAATCATTGATTATATAGATCTTAACAAATTGAATTGATGAAATACGTTACTCATTTTTAGTCGTCAATAATACGTTGAATTTGATAAGATATTGCCGTTAAGGAGAAATAAAAAAAAAAAGATAATAATAATTTTTACAATTCGGAAGAGGTTGCCTCGTATGACGAAAAGAGATTCTGCGCCTGCGTTATGGTGTTATGTGGCCTGGCCGGATACTTATTATTAGATTGAAAAAGGATTTAATTACTATGTGTAAAATTTTTTTATAATTATTTAATTATATATTATTACATAATTATGATAATTGATTTTTATATTCACTATCTAAGAAGATCCAAACTAAATATTTTAATTTGATGATATTATCAGTGCATCAAAATTAAACCATTGAAAAATATTGCGGGGACATTAAAATTGTGTAAAATTATACAATAAATACACACCACACACATTGTTATTATTTCGTTATAAATAGTTACCACTCATCTCACTTCCTCATCACATTTTATAATCATAAACGTGTAATGTATATTTTTTTAACAATTTTATTGTTTCCATATCATTATTATATTAGATTAGGTAGATGAGAATGACTATTGCTACTCTTGTTTCTCTACTACCACTCTCACCTCCATTTATTTTCATTTAGTTTTACCAAAATACCTCCTTCTGTGTTATTTATAAAGTTAGGCATAACGAATGCCTTTCAAGATATTACCGGCCTAATCTTCGAATAGCAAAGCCTATGGCTACTTGCAGTACGTTTCGGTCTCCGTAGCACAACATGGAAAAAAGGATTGCGATTATTGGGGCTGAGTGAGTGGCCTTGTTGTCTACAAATACATTCTAGAGAAGGGTTTTCGTCGAATTGTCTTTGAAGCTGACTGTGGAGACGTACTATATCATCTACCAAGCTCCAAAGCAACAGACAATCCTTACCAATTCCCAGATTTTCCATGGCATTCTTCAGTTAAAAAAAAGAAAGAAAGAAAGTAAGAAAGAATCCAAGTGACCAGCAACTTCTCATATGCTAAACATTTTTCCATCATTCCTTGCATCATATTTATCTATATAGAGCCTGTTGGAGAGTGGAGTGAGCAATTGGAGTCATGGGAATTATAATGCGGTAATGGCAAGCCATTTTTCTTCTAAGGGAACGTGGCATATTATTCATATTATTAAAAAATTATAATCAAAACTAATGGCCAATATATAGTAATAAACCTCGGTATTTTTTTTTCCAATACTAGTTTTTTATCTATATAAATGCTAGATGTTATAAAATAGCATGCAATTGTTTACCACAGTTTATTATCATGTCCTTGTTATTATTCATTTTTATTTATTATTTTCTTTAAAATATTCAACATTGTATTATTTAGATAACTAAATAAATTAAAATTAATACTTACAATATCCAGTAACAATGTGAAAATCTATAATCTATAATTTATAACATATATAAAGAGGGTTCTCCTATTAACTGTTTTTTGGTGTCCAATATTCGTTATTCCAAAAATGCCACTCTCCTGTATTAGTTATTTTTCTATCGACATTTATTACTAAATTACTAAAGAAGGATAAATATGTAAATGTACATGAGTATTTCTGAAAGCACTAAATCCTCTTAAATTAACTCCTCCAACTACCGTGTGAAAATATTTATTCGTAAACCATGTTCACAACTTATCCTCCGTTCTCAATTTGTAAAACCAAAAGCACCAACTCAAAAGCCTTATGGAATGAAGCACTAAGACCTTTACATTGTCGATTGAAGATATTCTTATATATCATGTTTGTTTGTTGAATAATAGATACCTTGGAGATTGGGAACCACTTGAAGAAGGTCTTCTGTCACATGGAACTATTGATTTTTTCTCTCTCATATATATTTCAATGCTATGCTTTGTTAAATACTTCATTTCTATATTATGGGATTGACCAATTGATTGTTATGTTTTTGTTTTCTTGCTCAATTTGAAGAGTACTTCCCGTGTTTCGATGACTAATTAGATTTACATTGATATAAATATAAATTACAATTTAAATCTATTTAACTTTATAGATACCTAAAAAGAAATTAAAAAATGCAACTTGACGGGCATTTTTATTCATCAATTACATTAATATACACATTCATTTGGTTTTTTTTCCACTGTTTGAAATTTTATGGTGTATATGCATGCAATGCATGAATACAAGACAAGTGGAAAATGTGGTTTTTCCACTCCATGAAATCTATCCAACACCCCAATATGATGGTCATATTTATCTCTTTCTATGGTATCTTTTCCAAAGAGGTAAGACAAAGAAGAAATTATAGTGATACAATATTATACAAAGCGTAATTTTTAGTAGAATATTCCTAACTTTCCTTTCTTCGCTTGCCAAATAATGTAAGACAAATATGATATATCTCATCGTTTTGTTAATTTATGGCATTGCAGTCAACAAATATTAACATATTTTGTTTCTCAATAGTAGTTTTACATCAATAGAGTTATGATTTGTAATAGGTATATTTTTAAAATCATACGATGTGTTATTTGAAAAATTTGTTAAAGATTTTTACACTAATGCACATGAATTCATGGAATGTGACTTTTAAGATAAAAAGATTATATGAGAAAAATGTGTATATATTATTTATGAGTAAAATACAATCTTCTCTTTTAAGAAATGCCATTATTATACTATTTATTTCTAAAATATACATTGTTATCTTATATTTTAAAAAAATAAAAAATGCTTCTACGACGACAACAGTACCCGAAATGTCGCTAGTAAAAATAAGATAAATAATATATTTTTTTATGTAGCAATACTATTGTCTAATTAAATTTATAATAATTAATTTTGGTAACATTATAAATGAACATTGTTAGGTGTATTCTTTTGGTTAAAACAGAAAAGATATTTTAGTAAAACTAAAAAAAAAATCAATATAAGTGGAAGTTACAATAGATAGATAGATAAATAGGAATAATATTGTGTAGACAGAACTGACACACAACACATTCCCTCATTCATATATAGAGAGAGAGTCCAGAATAATGAGATCTACGTGCTCCTTCACAACACCAATCCCTCTCTTTTCCTCATTAATCTCCTCGAGTATGCACGCACGCCTGTCTGTCTTTTTTATTATTTTTCCCATTTTTGTTATTGCTTTTTGCATTTATTATCTTATTTATTTTTCCCCTCCTGCTTTCACCCAAGCATTAAGCATGCCTCTCCTTTTCCGCATGAACTCAGATAGGAATTGCTTGTAATAATGCTATAAAGTTTTCTTTTTTGGCTCGCCCCTTTTGTTTTCTGGGAAATAGAAAACGCCCCAGATTGGATCTTCTTTGCAAATTTGGTAGAATTTTTAGTGCTCTCTATGATAAAGCTTGATTATTTGATTTTCTGTGGAATGCTTTTGTATTATTTTTACAACTTTCATTTTTTAATCGTTTTAGGATCTGGTTTTTCCTATCTTGGGATATAAAGGAATTAATCAAATTCCATGTTTTTCAACACATTACATTGCTTTTTGTGTTGAAGTTATTATTTGATAGATAGGGATAATACCGGTTTCGGTGTTGATGCAATGAAGTGAATGTTGTGTTAGAGGGACATTGCAGAAATCATAGTTGTGGCTATGTCTGCTGGGGAATTTGAACAGTGTTGGTCTTATTTGAATTTTATCGATAGGTTCCACTGCAAGGATTTTGAGTTATATCTACATGGCGTTTGTTACAAGGTTGTGACCAAGTGTAGATCCTTAATAGGTTCCTCTATTGATAGTTTCAATGCCTTTGTTATTTTGTACCTTGAATTAGAGTAATATTGGCAAAGTTTTGTTGTGTTTTTCTTGTCATGTTGATTTAGCATGATTACCATGCTTTCCTTGTGAATTAACATGATGTATATGATCTATGGGTGCTGCTTGCCTTAATTGGGTCCATCTTTATAAATAAGGTGCGGGATTCATTGTATTTTGGCTTGTTGGTGCATGGTTTGCAGGAACTTGTGAACTCTGCAGCTTTGAATACAGACCAACAAATCATCTGGCTGTAGTGGACAATGGCAGAAACTATATCTAGCTTCTGGGGTCCAGTTACATCAACTACAGAGTGTTGTGAAAAGAATTATGCTTATTCGTCTTATATTGCAGAGTTCTATAACACAATATCCAACATTCCAACCATTCTTTTGGCTCTCATTGGTCTTATAAATGCTTTACGACAACGGTTTGAGAAAAGATTTAGTGTTCTTCATCTGTCAAATATGGCACTTGCCATTGGAAGCATGATGTACCATGCCACGCTGCAACGTGTGTAAGTATTGATGTCTATATTTTTTTATTTTCAGTAATTTATTCAAATTTATGCTTGGCTGGTTTCATATTATTTTGACTTACTTTGCATCATAAAAAATGAGTTTTCCATTTTATAGATTTTTTGTTGAAAAATTGAGAATGGGATAGGGAAATATTGAATGGGGGCCTTTGTTTATTAGTGTGGGTATGCATTAGTAGCCTTTTAGACGCATGTTGGTTCAGTTGTTGATCATATTTATCAACGGCTAACATTGCTTTCTTTAACTTCACAACGATCACGTTTAGATTTATTCTACCTCAACAGTGCATATTAGTCTATCTAATGCAATATGTGACTAAGTTTATTTTCATACATGCAGGCGACCTATGCATTTGCAATTTTTATAGCATTGCATTCTTTGATCATACTTTTTCCTTTTGCCTCTTGGTGATGGTGTATGCTTTGGAACAAGGTCAAAAATAGATCAATATGATACTGTGGCTATAAAATAACTGTGTGATTATGTTTTGAGTGTTGATTGTTGAACCAATTTAGTACTAAGTTCTATTTGCCATTGTTAGGAGTTGATAATTGTCTTTATGTGTGGACTATTATATTCTGGACAGTAGTAGCATGCATAATTAAATTCTAAATTTAGTTTAGATGGAAAAGTTTTGAAGTTGATAAGAGGTTCTAAGTCAGGTTGTCCTGGTTGTGTTGGAACTTGGAAGATATTATTGTGCTTGAGAGGGGATTTATGAGACCCACATTTAATTATGTTTATAAGGCATGCCACCTATTATATTATGAGTTTAATTTCTATGCATGTCGTGCAAAACAATTTTACATTGTCATCCAATAGGAATGCAAAAAATTTCCATGTTATGTCCTTTAAATTCAAATTTTTGCATCTACTGATAATGATATGGCAGTTTCTTGCATTCCTATTGGATGACGGTAAAAAGTTGTTTTACATTGTGAGAGTATAGAAAATAAATTCTTGTATTAATTTATAATTTAGGGATCAAAGAATGGTGTTTATACTTATAAATGCATGGCCATTCACGTCAAATTAATCTTCTTCAGTTACAGTTTTCTTCTTTTGTTGAAGTTGCTAGGTGTGTATGTACCCTATAGGAATTGGTAATTTGACTATTGAGTGTGCTTGTGTGTATGTGCGTGCACGCGTGCATATGTATGTGTATAAAAGAGTTTTTCAATCAATTTCTGTTGCTTTTGGATGACCGTTGATGCTTCAGGTTTTGTACTTTAATTTAGGCAACAACAGAGTGATGAAACTCCTATGGTATGGGAGATACTGCTGTACTTGTACATCCTGTACTCTCCGGATTGGCATTACCACACTACAATGCCCATCTTCCTATTTTCGTATGGTGCTGCTTTTGCGGTTGTCCATTCTGCGGTTCACTTTGGCATTGGCTTCAAAGTGCATTATGTCATTCTCTGTCTCCTCTGCATTCCAAGAACATACAAGTATTACATTTATACCAAAGATCTGTCTGTCAAGCGGATTGCAAAACTATATGTAGCCACTCTTGTATTAGGAAGTTTATTTTGGTTGTGCGATCGTTTATTCTGCAAGGAGATATCCAGTTGGCCAATTAATCCGCAGGGCCATGCTTTCTGGCATGTCTTCATGGGTTTCAACAGCTACTTTGCTAACACATTCTTAATGTTTTGCCGTGCTCACCAGCGTGGTTGGTCTCCAAAAATTGTTCAGTTTATGGGCGTTTTGCCCTATGTGAAGATTGAGAAACCAAAAATCCAGTAAAAGAGAATAGTAGAAGATGATAGTTTCTGTCATGACACATTTTGGTAAAGAGAAGTTAGCAAACCATGTTTTGTTCTCAATTTTTTTTTCTTTGTTTTTTTCTGGTTTAGATTGGCTTAAATGACAATTGATTATTTACATATTTTGTTGTAGATGTAGGACATGTATCATATTTATGCGGTTATATGGATGCCTTCTGGAGCCTGGGCATTTCTTACCTCCAAAATTGTTATGACAACAAAAATTTTTGCAGTACTTGTTTTTGGATTCTCAGTTGAAAAATCACCACAATTCTGATTGTAGTGTCTTGTGTAACCCTTTATAGGTTAGTTTGAGTACATTACAAACATAATTGTGGAGCTCTTTTATATGTTCAGCTTGATGTTCATTTCACTCTGGAATTTACCATCAGTTTGTAGGCAGTTTTGGTATTTGATGACATTTATGGATCTGTTACTCAGAACTAGTCTTTATGATGATTTTGAGAGCTAGTTGTTAATCAAGTTGTAAGCGACTGAAAACTGTGTATAAGGTTCATATTGATCAACAGCTAATAGCTTTTTAAAAGGAATATAAGCTAAGCTAACCAGGAATGTGCTGCGTAGCTTAATCATGATGAACTCGAAAAGTAATCTTGATGTTCATGGAAACAAATTAAAAATACGTCAGTAATAATCTTTCTTTCATTGAATTTATGTTCAAACATTTACAATCATTTAATCACATTCTTTTATTTGTATAGCTTTAAAGCAATGGATGTGAGTAACAATTAACATAATTGAGATGATAATATATGATTAGATAATTATTTTATACTGTCAGTATCTAAAAATTAAATTCATCTCTATGAATTCCAATGGCATACTTTCTGTATGCGAAGAAATATTGCTATATTTGTTGACTGCTTGAAAGATACGAGTCTTCGGTCTTATAATGCAATCATTCTCATCCATCCAATCGTAATAGTTGATGATAGTGGCCGTTAAAATATAAAACCAAGCATCGTATCGAAAACGGCAAAAGTAATACAAAAGCCTGCATTTGTACAAACCGTTAAAATAAAAGGTTTATTCCACATATCGGGAGAGCAATTTGTATCTTATCAGGTAATTTGTACAAACCATATAATCCACATTTCCTTGCACAATATTTTGTTACACGTGATAGTAGAATAAGATTAATTGCTTAATGCAATGGAATAGATACCCAAACGTGATTCAAATTACAGTCTTGGAAATTGAAAGATGCTAACACTCTCCTCAAGGAATTGTAAGCAATACAACAGGTGTTCATTTTCAGTTATTGGCCATGTGTGTGAATAGTCTAAGATTGTGCGTAAGCTATGCCTGTTCAAGCAAAGCCATAAGTTAATATTCAAGAAATTGAGAATGAAATATTAACGGTCAAGACATATATACACATCTTGATAGCTTCCTGAATCTTTTTGATTCGTTTCGCTCAAACGATAGAACACAAATGTACAGGGCATCTTTTTCACTCCCCCTTGTCAATAAAGAAGGCATTAGAGGACAATGCACCTTGGCATGGAACTAAGACTGCCTTTGAATCGCCTCTTGCAACATTTCCCAAGCCTCCTATATAGAGCTTGTTGTTCATCAAATGTTAGGTTCATCAATATCTGAAAAAAGCCAGCGTTGACAACCATGAGTATAACATTTTTTTCGAAATATTAATCAATTGAAATCCAAAGTAGCATACACATTAAAATAAACATAATACCTGGTCCAGAATCATTTCAACTGAAAAACTTTGCGGCACAACAAATGACTGATGATATATATACGCAAACACGGCCATTACCATCTATACAAGGATAAAAAAAAGGTCAAACATTGCCTGACATTCAATAAACTAGGACACTAGGATGGTTTCAACTTCCATTCATAGCCCCTAGCCCCAACAATAAAAATGCAGGAGGGGAACTAGTTGAAAGTTGCTAGAAATGGGGGCAGGGGTGAGAATTTTTCAAGCACATGTGCATGTATAGAAGTGGCAGCAAAAATAAAAGTGGCTAGACAAGTATTCACACAAAACAACCCTAAGCTCTTTCACAATGATATGAAGTATACTTAATTGTAGACAGTATGTGTATATAAATATACTTGCATAGGGCACACATATGACATCCAAATACTCTAAGACTGGACCACCAAGATTACTACTGATTGCATACATTCATTTATGATTGAAGACACCCCCTCCCTTTTTTTGATAAGTGGTCATTGAAGATCCTTTGAATGTTTACGACTACACACTTAATACTGTCTTGATTTTTTTCTTAGGAGATGTTTTTTCTTTCTTTTACATTGTTTAGGGGTGGGGGTGCAGTTGTGTGCGAGAAACCATGATTTTAAACATAGTTTATGAATTATGATAGCATATATAATTCTCAAGGTAGTTAAAAAAGAACAAAAAAAACTTTGTAGATTAAAACATCGAGGGTCTACCTGGCAGTCCATTCTGTCAGTAATTCCACCATGTCCTGGAATACTGTCACCAAAATCCTGCAGAATGGGGAACAAGCAGCAGATTTGTTTATACCTCTGACCTAAATGGATGATATTATTTGCTCATTTGCTTATTATAAAAACAGAAGTAAGGAGAGTTTACCTTTATTTTAAATGCCCTTTTGAAGCCACTTGCAAAGAAGCCTCCAAAAGGTGCAATAATTGAAGCAAACAAGCCAAGACATAAAGCATGCCATTGAACTGGTAAGATTGTTATCTCTTGCCAAGGAAACTGCATAGAAAAAGATACAACGTCACTCATTATAATTTTCAGATATTCTGGGAATATGAATTTACAGTATAGTCATATTTTATAAGCCAAACTGGAGTGTAGCAGTCAGCTATCTAACCTTCAGTAGTTAGTAGAAATTTTGGCTTTCCAATCCTATGTTGAATATGAGATGCTTTCTTTGATTGGAATTTTATCTAAGACTGAAGTTACAATGAATGGTTCAAATTTGACTCTTTATATTCATGATAAAATTAACCAGTCAATGACTGAGCTGCGAGTGGCTAAACACCTGACCCAGCCATGTTTTGCAGTGATCTGTCCCATTTTGAGCCTGATTTGGTTTCACAGTCCACATGTTTAAGTTATTTTTGCCCCAAGTCTCTGAAGTCAAACTGGGGGTTCTTTAAGCTACTTGAGGCTTCTATATCATGGTTAGCAAATTTGGGGTACGTATGTCACACACACACACTGGAAAGCAACATCTTTGCGATTTCAAGGATAATAAATGTCAGCTTAATGTCAATGATTAAGGAAAGAGTTGCTAACCCAAAGGAAATAAGAAATAAGAGACCAGGATCACAGTGAAGCCAACCACTTGACAAATCCTGCATGTTGTTCCCAGAGACATGAAGATAAGTTACTTGGTTGTTGAATAATATTTACATAATATATCAATTAGTCAGGGTATTGTCACAGAGGTACCTTCCTTGGACATGTTAGCCACTGAGAACGACCCATGATGTTAGCAAGCTACAAAAGAGTTTTATACAATAATATTAACATCCACTTTAGCACAGCTAGATTGATGTATAAAGACTGCATGCACATGGCTGAATAAATGCTAAGCTATGTCAAAAGGTGAAGATTGAGCACCAAAGACCCTAACATAGGAATGTTGCAACATTGTAATCAATCCCCAGTGGAAGTGGAATAGCCCCCATGGATTTTGTCTGCATCTTCAAGGACCCAAGCGAATCATGCTCGCCATTAAATAGTGTATCGGTTGATCAATCACCCAATTTTACCTATTAAGGTGACTTATTCCTTGATAGGTTGAAGAATAATTCAAGAAATAAAATGTCATTAATGACATAAGATAATCTGGGAGAAGAACCCGTCCGTCAAGCATAAAAGGAAACAAGCAATGCATTTGTTCAATTGTGTTTGCAAGGTATCACCCCAACGAAGGTCAATTGAAAGAACTAACCAAACTTTAAGGACATGTTGAGGGCATGTGTTTTAGATCGAAGGAGAGTTGGTATGGTACCAAACCACCTGATTGAATTTGCATAACAACAATTATCATGCAAGTATCGATATGGAAATACGGACCCTTATGGATTGGAAGTGTCAATCACCTCTGTTGTATGAGCCCAGAAGCAAAGTTAATCGATCGGATATTGTGGAAATGCCTAACAAATCAAGAAGATTAGGGGAAGTCTTCACGCTGAAGTCCCAGAAAACTATGCGGACAAGTTGGCAAGTAAGCTAGTTTTTCAAGAAGGGGACCTGAATCCTAGAATCACCAATAACCTCATGATGAGCAATAAAAGTAAGAAATTGAGCCCAGATTTCTTGGTCGTTTGAAATCCTTAGCAATAGGATATGTCCTACAGATATGTTCCAACATTTGGGCAACCAATGATGTTTCATGTCTCCCAGTAAGGAAATATCATTCTGACCCAAGTCATGGCTATGAGCCAGAACATGTACAATTAAGAGATGACCTAACGGCACTCCACCCTGGAATAAAATTCCGAGTCCAGCCTAAAGCACATGGAGGAGTACAGCATCTCAAAGTAGCATGGGGACAAAAGAAACAGGAAAATTACATGTAAAATAATCATATTTCCTTTTGCAGAACATATTACCAGAAAATCTCTTCAAAAATGCTTGCGAAGTTCGAGGGCGAAATACAACTTTTTAAGGATGGGCGTCCAATGTAACGGCCAAATTTTATTGTAATTTTTCTGTCATTAGGAATTACAAATTCCATAGGTAAATATTATATAAAATTTGAGACCAAACAATCCTTAATAAAGGAATATAACGTTAGAAGAGAAGTTAGAAATTCGTAGATATCGCAAACCCAAAATTTCTGTACGTGTAAAATGACCAAAATGCCCCTGAGGTTATTTTTGATAAAATGAGGATGTGCCCCACTCATCCTAGGGGAATGTTTTGATGTTAATAAGGGATTGTTTGTGTTATGTGTGTTAATAGAGGAGAACATCCTAATTTTGAGTGACGCGAAATGACCAAAATGCCTAAATGCCGTTTTAACTCCAAATGCGTAATCTAACAGAACCTCACTAAAATGTGTTAAAAGGTGTTTTTAAGCCATGATTAACCATTGGTTAAGCTTGGTCTGGGCAATTTTTAAGTAAAATGACCGTTTTTCCCCCTTTCTTGTGAGTTTTACAAATTTTGAGATTTTTGATTCGTTAACAAAACCTAAGCAATATTAGGCTCAAATTAAAGCTTATTAAATTCTAATTATTAATCTAGAGTCAAAATTATTTATTTAAATTGATTAGAACCTAAAATTGCTTTAAAACACTCAAATTGCTTACAATTCACCTAAGTCCTTAACCGTAAATTCTTCTGGAATAACATGAATACCTTGCCTACAAATAAATAATACATGGTACACACAAAACCCTCTTCCATGAGGCTGTAATGCACGAAATAATTCAGCCATAATCATTAGAATTATTGCAAGATAATGCACTAAAACAAAATGCCAAAAAATTCCCTAAAACATGGCATAAAACATGCCTTAAACAAAGAAATACCTTTCCTCCAAATTTTGTTCCCCATGAAAAATCCGAAAATTATGCCTCCTCCTCTTGTCATACATGAGTAGATTCCTCTATAAATAAGCAATACAAAATATCATTTAGGAGCATATGGAAGATGGTTTGCTCATAACTTACACAAATTACATTTTGGAAGCAAAAGCTCTCATTTCCTCCTCCTCTGGCTGAATTCTTCTTAATTTTAAGAATATTTTTAATTTCACTCAAGGAAACCAAGTTCTCTTCCTTTCAAATTTCAAATCAAATTAGGTAGGGTTTTTTTGTTAACTATGCTGGGACAATTATGTTATGGTGGTCTATAAAAATGATAAAAAAATATACTGAGCTTTCTTTAAGTTTTCAGCTCAGTTTCTTCTTCCAAGCCTTTTAAAGTACTTTTTTTATATGGCCTAGCTTATGATGAACCATGGTTTGATGATGAGATTCTTGAGTGTTGGTTGCAAACCACTGGTTAGATCTCTAAAACTTGAAGGTTTCACTAGTTTCCAAAGCTTCTAGAAATTTCATTTTTCGTTTTTCCTTATTTTCCTTTCATGGTTTCGGCCAAATGGCCTAGGTACTGGAATGAAATGATGGCTTGATGATGAGGACCTTGAAGACAATTGAAAATCCATGTGTCAGAAGTTAGGCCTCTAAAGCATAAAATGAACATTCCATTGATGCAAAACTTTAAAGAATAATCTCATAGGATCAAATTTGTAGGTTTGATGAAATAGTCAATTTTTACTTTGTCTTGCAAAACTATAAGGATAAAAATTCAAGTCTTAAAGTATTAAAGGCAGATCTAATCTACTTCAACGTTGAACTTGCATCCAGCTAAGTAAATTTTACAAAAGAGCCATATTTATTTATGTCATAACTATAAGATCATTCAGAATAAATAGCATCCATGAACTTGCATATCTCATGTTTAAATTTCAAGCTTGCATTTCATGTTTAAATTTCAAGTTGTCACTTAATCTCTAAAGATAATAAAGATAGTTGCATCTCATGTTTATTTTTGCTCTCACTTTATTTTATAATGGCTATCCATGTTCCCTATCTGCATGTTCATGTTTATATAATGTTAGGAATAAAAATCCTAGAGCTCAAAGACTTCCTATGAATCATAAGCGAAGAAATGAAAATAATTGGAGCAAAGAATTATTCTTTAAGAAGTCTTGAGAATTGGAGCTTAAAAAAAATGATACTGCTTCAGCTCTTATACCAAAGACTACCGCCTTCAGCTTCACTAAAGATGACAACAAAATAACTGAATTCCAGCTGTACTATAACTAACTCTTGCATCATGTTTATATTACAAGTTCTTGCATCATGTTTAATTTTCAAGTTATCACCTTAAATCTTAAAGATAAAAAAATGGAATTGCATATCATGTTTATAATTCCAAGCTATCACCTTATAAAGATAAGATTAAAATAAGGTTGCATAGCATGGTAATAATTAAAGATGTCACCTAAATCTCTAAAGCTCAAGACTTGCTCCTTTTATCTTAAGTGAAAGATTTAATTATGAACATTCTTTCAAGTTATAAATCGGTCCCATGGTTAAGTTAGGCCTGAAGTCCTATGACTTCTTTCAAGTTTAACAAAAAGAATTAGTTCTAAAAGAGTTTTAAACTTTGTAAGAATTTTATGGGAAGCTAGTAATTTATGTGTAATTCAAATATTATTTGATGCTTATTAAGAATTTGGTGTCATTGATTGATTAACCCTGGTTTGTATGTTATAGTTCACATGTTACAAACAATGAAAACTTATGCATGAAATAAAGACATATTCTGTTCCTCAGCTGCAGAAAGTGTATTCCTAAGAGTGCCAATTTGGAAAGATTCTGGCTAATCAGAAGATTTGGTATTTTCCATTCAATTGTGACCCACCTATTCCACACAATCTCCTACATGCATGATTTCACAGTTGCTATAATTTCGGCATAAGACTATAAATGAGAAAATGTTATGATGATTATGAATGAAGAATTGTATTATGATATAACATGCAAAGACAAAGGTGACTCCAAAAATGTGATTATGATCCTTACCACCAAAATACAAAATGAATACGCAGAAGCAAAAATGTTCTTCCCCTATTTATTTATTTCTCTCAAAATAAAAGACGGAAATTTACTTATCAAAAGGGATGAGTATCTCGAAGATGAAAGGGCAAGGTATGAGCAGGATAACCATTACTCCCAAAAGAAACAGTTCGTTCCAGGAAAATGATGATGAAAGTAACTTTAAGTCACCTAAGAAACTAAGTAAATGCATTATGTGAATATGATGTTCTGCTATGCATAGTATTTATGAATAATGATAAGAAATATGATGAGTGAGTATGCATAGTATTATGAAATGATGATGAGGAATATGATGTGATTTTATGCATAACTATGTTATTATATATGAAAGGAAAAGTTCATTATAAACATGACATGCTAAGTTTATGATGCATTATAAGACGCATGAAAAAGCACGACAAAACGGTGAAGTATATTTTCGAACTTAATAAATCAATCTTAGCATGCTCACTATTTCAATAATAACCCAGGCACAAGACGATGATGATGACACAATGCATCATGAGGTGAGTACTCTTTTCTCTGAGATTCTTTTATAAGTTCTCACTCCCTCTATTTTTCTTTCCATCTCGTATAGACACAGAGAGAGAATATGTATTTAGGTGATAAGCGATTTTAGTTGAAACTTGAATCAAATTTAACTATATAACTAGATATCTATCCCTATCCCTTAAGTGTTATTACTAGGTGCCATTAATGGATGTCCTTCCATCCATATATTATTTATGTTTTTTTAGATTGCCTAACTTTAGTCTTATTCTGTTGGTAGGCAAAATATCTATATGATATGTAATATGGATGCTATATGATGAAGCCAATATATTATGATGTGATGTTTGTAAATTCCTATGTGTCTTTTAAATTTTGCTAAATCATTCATGTCGACCAACAAGGCTCCGTTTTCAATTATGTTTTAAAAAAAAAATGGCTCGTGGTTCACTAAGTATTTTCAAAGCATGATTAAGTTAACTGGTTGCAAAGAGTTTGTCTAGTAATTTAATCTAGAAGTGAAATCTAGGTGTATTGGGTTAATTATTAAGTTCAGGCCAGACTTGGAAAGGATTTTGCTTCCCTTCTAATTTCCCCCTTCTAACAAAAAAGGAAGACTCTTTATATGTGTTTTCTATAATCAAAGGTTGAGGTTTATAAAGCTATCATTAGTTTCAGATTTTAATTACATTGCTCATTTATATTTACCGGGCTACACTAGTAAGAGTTAGGACTACTTATCAATCATCCCTATATATACAATTATTTCAACCATCAAGGCATGTAATAAGCTTAGTTTCAATATGAATATTATAAGGTAAGCCACATTAAGTAGGAATCGGCCAAGTAAAAAATTTCAATTGAAATTTTATAAAATGTATGGAACATATAAAATAACATTATTCATAAAACATTTCCCATCCACGTGTCCAAGTCATGGAATGTATCAACAATTTTTAAAGCATAATGGATCTCTTTAATATGCTTGGTGGTCGGGCTCTATCAAATTAATGTTTCATGGGCATTATTATATTCGCCTTGTTGGACTAGGTTTTCTCCAGGTTTAATTTTGTTAGGTGATCATTGAAGGCATGGGATCTGCGTCTCTGTTGATTCCCAAAGGATAAGCTCCTAATAGGAGATCCACCAAGCGGGTAACTGATTATACCCGATTGAGAAGCTCCTTCAGGAGATCCACCTAACTGGGTCCATATTATTCTCCATCGAAAGCTCCTATTGGAGGAGATCCACCCGAAATCGAAGATTTGAATCTCAATCGGAAACTCCTCTTCTGAGATCTACCCAAATGGGTTGTCAAGCGATTATACCCATCAAAACTCCTATTTGAGATCAACCCAAATGGGGTGTCGCGATTATTAATTGAAGCTCCTAAAGAGATCCACCCAAATGGGCGTCTGGTTGAAAATTTGGGAAGCTTCTAGATAGGAGAGCACCCAAATGGGTGTCAGTTATTCTCCATTGAAATCTCCTATTTGAGGAAGCCAACGGGATGATGATGTTTTTTCTAAGTGTAAACTCCTATTCGAGGAGAATGAAAATTCCTATTCGAAGAAATCACTCAATTCGAGGTTGATGTTTGTCTCAATCAATAAATCATTCGTCTGAAAAGTCCAAACCAAAATTTCTGAACAAACAATTTGTCACAATATAAATGTGTTTACTAGAAAATGTACACTAAGTGAAAGTGAATTTCCTATGGTAATTATGTAATTTTAAATATTATGAATGAGATTAGAATGTTATTTGCTTAATTATGCCGATCGGAATACTTAACATAGGTAAGCATTATGAAATATTTTCCCAGCATATATATATAAGTGTTGTACAACTAGAAAATGTACGCTAAGTGAAAGTGAATTTCCTATCGATAATTATGTCAAATTGGAATATTTTTATATGTGGAATAGAAATATTTAATTCGCTTGATTATGCCTGATTGGAATACTTTAAAGATAGGTTTGAGCATTATGAAATATTTTCGCAACATATAGAAAATGAGAAAGACAACTAAACAACTTTTAACACCATTCAGTAAGCGGGCATTTTAATTAAATCTCCCATTCGGCAACTTTTAAGGCATTCCATTATACACAAGTTGATGATAAAGCTCATAAAGTTCGGCATCTTACTTAACAAAAGAACTCTACATGAATTTCATATAACAGAGTTCATGCAAAATAACCATAGTAAAAACAACTTAATTAATATAGCAAAATTATCTCCTGGAAAAACAACTTAGCAAAATTAAAAGATGGACTCCAACTTAGTTTAGATGCATTTTCTTTCACATGACCCTCATCCGCAACCCTCTTCTAACCCTAGATGACAAAGCATTTCAATACATGCGTGTATAAATTCTTAGCGTTTGATACCGCACAAGGTAATATTCTGTTAGGACCCATATCATTAGTTGATATATGAGTCGGATGTGGATTGGACCAGATTGACTCTAGGATCATCTAATTGGAAGATTTGTTCATGGGATTAGAAGATTTGTTCCTTATTTACCAAGCACTTCATTGACATAACTAATGGCTATATGTATATTTATAGCTCATTAAGCCAACTTTATTGACTTAAGCTGGGAGACTGTGGACTTACCGTACTTTATGACCACCAACAAAAAAGTTCTTCTCTTTATCATGTGTCTTTCTAAGGGTTGGAGTTTATGACGCTATCATTAGTTTCATGACATGGAACATGCACATTGCTATATTGGCCATTTGCACTAGTAAGAGTTAGGACTACTATCAATCGTCCTATATATGATTTACCTTTCAACCATCAAGGCATAAGCTAGTTTCAATATGTCAATATCAATAAGGCTTAAGCCATATCAAGTAAGCAGTCTGAAAGGATAATATTATTGGAGCAAAGACTTTGGAAAGGATTTATTAATTTAAATGTATCGAAAGTGTATCTTTGTGAAATAGAAAGGTGATAGTCAAAGCTATTTCATTGATGTGATAGCTTGTAGTTGGATAACTATGTAAACAAAGGTTAATACTGTCAGTAACCAATAATAATTCAAAGTGAAATCATCCAATTGGTAAATAAAGAGAAGGAGTCATCATAGATAAGTGGATTACCAAATCTATTTGACCGCCGATGATTTTGCCTCGTCCAGCATTTTAATCGGGGTTGTGCTGGGATTCCAATGATACCGAAAATGTCACAATGACATATGCTTAACCGTGTATGTTTTCCAACAAAGGCTTGTCTACAGTACTCAGTACTCATATTTACAGGGATCACTAATCACCAGATAAAAGGACTCATATTTAGGTAAGTTATTGGGATTATTGGTTCAATTCAAGGACTAAAGCATGCACACAGATGCTCTTGAATCTTGACTTTTGGTACCTAACAATGTGACCTTTCTCTCTGTTTTTAGGGTAAATTACTTCACAAATTTAAAGAATTTCTGAGTAAATTTTATAAATAAAAGAGAGGCATCATAAATTTCACTAAATCCAAGAGAAATATAATTTTTTTTCCTTTAATTTTGACATGAACAATGTGACTTTTCTCTTTGTATGTAAAGTGTAACAAACAACACACATAACATAGCGAAGATGTTGATGAGAACCCCCACGCTTACATGGATTGAAAGAATTAAATTCTCAACGGTCACTTTCAATCCCAAAAAATGTGGTGCAAGAATGAACTACTATAGTAAATTAAAGCTAGAACTGTAATATACAATAAGAATTTAATTGCCGTGCAGCTAATAAATAAATGACAGATCATCCATTATGTGTAATTTTTTCAAATTTAAATTAGAGTTATTATAATATAACTTATGTGATACTTTTTTATTAGCTGAAAATGTAAAAATATTTTACATTACTGCATGTCAATTAAACTCATACAATAATAGTTGCATGCCTTGTTATTTCTTTCCGTCGTCCGTTTCAGTTGTGGCCTTTCAAGTGTACACTGTAATAGGAAGCTTCTTGTCAAACTCAACGGATGCAATCGATTTGTTAGATGTCGCATCATTCAGCTAGGGTGCATTGATAAAGACAAACCCATACCTATCATCTAATTCACAGGATTGGGTGAAAATGACATAAAGGTGTGCTTGGTAAAGGTAAATAAATTAGTTTCACTTAGATTACTTAGGATAGTTATGTTCAAATAGCCACATAAGTACCTCATATTTCTCATGTCATCAAAGGCACCATTAATATTAGTAATTTGATTTGTTTATTTTATTTTATTTTGATTCAAGTTGTTTAGTTTCAATTCGTTCAAGTTTTTCTTGTTATTGCATCCCATTTACTTCAATCAAGTTATTTGAATTCTCTATTCTTTATCTTGATTATTTGCAATAATGAGAAGATTTTATTGTTGAAAGTAAAGAAGATCGTGTTTGTTTTCTAAAGAATTTATATATGAATTAAAGCAATATAATCTTTTATCCAATGGTATAGGAGATTTGATAAATTCATATTAAGTTGAAGTCAGTCAACAAGTGATGGACTATGATTTAGTTCGCATATGGTTTGTTTGTTTATTTATTATTCTATGCTAATGACATGAACATTGATGCCAAAAGTATATTTGGAATTAGGAATTTGAAATTAGCAGTGAATTTGAAATGAAAAAAATAAAAAACTTTGGTGCAAGTGAGATAATTTTGGTCCTAAAAATTCACATGCATTGACATAGGGAAAACTATATTTTCTCAAAATTTATTGAAAAAGCACTTGAGCGCTATGAAATATAAAATATAAAGCTTATAAGTACTTTGTTGCTAACTCATTTAAGATGATTAGTTGCACATTCGCTACATGTGAAGGATAAGTTACTGTTAGTAAATCTTAACAAGATTTTTACACAGATAAATTTTTAAGCCCGAATTAACCTTGACCAAGACCCAATTAATGACTAGGTCAATTCGATTTTTAAACAAAATATAAAAATTTTGGTATTATATATAGCAAAATCATACAATTTTACAAGTAAGAAAAAAATTCAATAGATAATTTGCAATGTATGTTTCAAAATAAACTATATAACTTTAAAAATAATATCAAGTTATCTAAATTGTATTAATTGAAGTGTAAAATCTTATAATTTTTATTTAATCATTAAAAAATATAATTATAAGAATCATTTTGACTTTTTCTGTCTCCAAGTCAACCCAAAACATAACCCAAATCTAGCCAAAAAAAAAAATGCACTAAGTTAAATTTGAGGATCCCAAATCTAACCCAATAGGTTTTGGACGGGTTAATCTTGAATACTCTTACCACATATTCCTCATGTAATGCAGTTGAAAGTATAATATATGTTATGAAATATGCACTCAACTAGACATTTCACATCTTGGTTAAGTTTGTAAGCATATATAAGGCATCCTAGCAAGATGCATTGACATATAGTGGATTTGATATTTCAATATCTTTAAGGTACTGTGGATATTGGCTTGATTATGACATAATTCTAATAATAGTGGTAGC
The DNA here is from genome assembly GCA_030441495.1 of Dalbergia oliveri. Taxonomy (NCBI): domain Eukaryota; kingdom Viridiplantae; phylum Streptophyta; class Magnoliopsida; order Fabales; family Fabaceae; genus Dalbergia; species Dalbergia oliveri. Next base: position 23,941,595 of record JAMLFY010000009.1, on the reverse strand, counting down.
ATTGTTACAATTTAAATTGATGCAATTAACTTTATTAATAATTAAATTAAAATTAATATTTATTTAAATGAGTGAAACCGTAAATTGATCATTAAAAGAGTTACAAAACATCAATTTGGTTCTACATCAATTTAATTCTAAAAAAATTAGACTTTATTTCAATTTAATCCAAACATCAACCTCTATAAAAAAAAAAAACTACTAATTGGTATTGATATGTTTCATATCATGTGATGATGTATACTATACATTGTGTGATTATATATCGACACGTTATATGCTTAAATGGACCCCAAATTAGCCATTAAAATAGTTGTAAAACATCAATTTTGTTCTTTGAAGAAATGAAAAATAATCTCAGACGTTTTGCAATTTTTTTAGGGCCAATATGAGGTCTATCTCAATATATGACATAGCATATCATTGTATAACATGACATGTCATACTATAGTTGATGTTTTGATCGTAAAGACTAATATTTAGACTAAATTAAAACAAAAATCAATCTTTTAAAAATCAAATTAATGCCACAAATTTTTTGAAAACCAGATTCAAAGTCTCAAAACTCTTTTGCCACTAATTTGGACCTTTCTTATATGATTAGTAATCATAAGTGTAGAACAAGGCTCACTGGCTAGTGGCTACTGTGCAAGAGAGAGACGGCTGCAGTCTGCAGAGATCTATATCCAAAAGTATTGTATAACATATTTCAAAAAGAAAATAATAACGTGGAAAATGCCTTATCTCGAAAATAACAACAATATATTCAAAACGTGAATTGAGATGGACAACATTGTAATATCACAAGCTCAATCTATTAAAATTTACTATATTATAAATAAATTGAATTAAGTATTTATTTGATTGAATTTGATGAGTAACAGATCTATGAGTCATTGGACTAGATCACTTGTGATTTATTAAAATTTACCATTTCTCTATCAAAAAGTTATCATTTCTAAAATTATAAAAATAGACTAAAACCCCAACTTAATAGCCTAAATTTAAAGTAAAAGATAAATTAGTCCTTAAATTTAAAGTAAGAATAAATTAATTCTTTAGATTTGAAAAATTGTATACAGTTTCTCAAATTTCATAAATGGGAACAAGGTAGTTCTCTATAAAATTATCATTTGAGTTATGTTTATTAATTTCCTTATAATACTGTTAATTTTTATAATGTGTTATAATTTGTCTTGGAAGTTGTTAACTTCATCTTCTCCCTTATCATAGCTTTTTACTTAGACGAAATATTTTGACTTAAGTAATTTGTTCTATGTAAAAAAAGTAAGCAAGGTTATTGAAAATTAACAGTAGACGTAGCAAGCTAACAAAATGACATTTATATTTAGATAATAATTTGACAAAGGACTTATTATCATTTGTATAATTTGAGGGACTAATATGAGATTTTTAAATAGAAACTAATTTATCATACACTATAAATTTGAGAGATTAAATTGAGAATTTAATCATTAAAATATAATCACAAGTCTCATTTTCATTCCAGCACTTCCTTTCATGCCTCGTTCCTCATAAAACAAAAAACTTGCAAACATACATTAGTTCGCAAGTACGTTTAGAGAGTGCCAAAATAGTCATAGCAAAGCATTAATTATAAAAAAAAAAAACATAGAGATAAATTTTGGTAAGAGAAAAAATAGAAAAAAAATTGTTTTGCAAGAAAACACAATTTTTCAAAAAAACATAATATAATGTAAACATAATTGTGTAATATATATTCATAACAATAATAAAAAAAGAGGAGTAATAATTCATTAAATAAATCATAAATTATTTTATAATTTATCATAAACTTATCTGATATAATCCAGTTATAAGAATCCATAAAATTGTCATATAATCTAATCAAATCAAATCAAATATAGGTTAAGGCTACGCTTCTTTCTCAAACAGCATTTGATCCTTTATAATTTTTTGGTCATGTACTGCCATTGAAAAACAAATTAATTTTTACACCCAGTCAAATCATGGTATGAAGGTAATATGTTATGCCGCTAATCACATCACAATTCGCAAGTAAAAACTTATGCTAAAACTTGTTGATTTTGATAAATAGTAGTGGAAAGATGCTCAATTGCTCATGACCATTAGGTGGAAAGAGTTTGAAGTTTAGCTTAGAGAGGGCCAAAGGGTAACCGCACAACGTACGATTCTATTCCGTTTTTGCAGTTTTTGGGGTACAGCGTGTGAATTTTTTGGTGCTCAGCCCTCGGAAACCAGAATGGTTGTTGTTTTCGTAGCAGTTCATTTTATCACGACGGGACTTTGTTTGTAGGATTTTATTTTATATATTAATAGTATAAAATAATTTTATATTATCAGTTAATAAAATTTTATAGAAAATAGTTATATACTATCGTAAGCATTCATTATTATTTGTCATTTTGGTGAAATTTATTTGCATTCTCAACACATAAAAATTAAACAATATGTAAAGTGTAATATTGGGAGATTAAAGAGTTTAAATGCAAAATGGAATTTTGTGTCAAATACAAACGGCTTAAGTGGAAAAAAAATAATTAAAATTATATAAGTAGCTCGTTGGAGGTTTTTAGTTCCGCTCATTCTAACGACCACTGAGTGGAGCTCTTCCTTTTGAGATTTCTTCATTTTCTATCTATTATTAAATTCTACAACAAAAGACGACATATTTTTTTTCTCTATCATTCGCTTTCTCTTTCTCATTGCCAGTCATCCAAATAGAAGGTTAATTGTAACATAATTTTCCTACATCTCCTTGCCTTAATTTTGTCACAAAAACAAAATGCATCTTTATCATTTTTAATGAATAAAAAATATAATGATATTAAATTTGATGTGCGGAGTTGTAAACAAAAATAAAAAATAAAAAATTGATATGTGTAGTTACAAAATTAACCAGAATATTACCAAGAATATTTTTAGAACATTTAGGCACTGTTGGCGTGTCGTATAAGATAAGGTCATATGGTATTAAACATGATAGTAAGGCCTGATAGTATAGTATAAGGAATCTATTGTATAAATTTTTATACTATCCATTATTTGGTGCACCACATGATAGGTGGTGAAAGAGTAGGCGGGTGGCAACCAACGGGAGGCAGGGGTGATTGGCGGGTGGGGGAGTGATCGGAGGTGGCAAGCGACAACTTGGGATGGCAGGCGTCGACTGGTCACGGGTGGCCAATGACTGGTGGGTGGTGGCTACTATCGGTGGTGGGTATGGGTGGGTTGTTGACGTAGAAGAGCAAGTCAATAATACTAATGTTATCAGACCTTAGACATGACAACTTAATCTTATAATCATATGATAAAAATGATATTATACTATCGTATGTGATGCCAAACATGTGATAAATAATTGGCTTTAGGGTGGCATGCTTGATATTATAATAACTAATAGTAAGATCTAATAGGATAAAGTCTAATAGTATAAGTATTGATAAACTTGTAATATTATACAATATTTGGTATAACAATGTATAAGATATTATATTTTATAGTTTATAATATTATTATTTATTTATAAATAATTATAATATTATAAACAAATGTTAAATAAAATAGAATAAGGAATTTTTATTAATTATTTAAATATAATTTTCAAATATTATATTTATATAGATATTTATTTATAAAAGTAACCTTATATGTTAAAAGCTAATTAGTCTTAATATAACCTCCCCTTGTGGCACACCAAACAATTTATAGTATAAAAACTTATACAATAGATTCCTTATACTATACTATTAGCTAATTCTATATGTTATGTTCTCATCCGTTGTTTGGTGCAACCAATGTATTGTATAAGCTAATCCTATACATTACATCATTGTCCGTTGTTTGGTGCAATCAACATATTATATAACCTTATTTATTATAAATCCCTTATACGTCAAAACGATATATAACTTAATACAGTATGAGAGGCCGTATTAGGCCTAATTACTTTTTAATGTATAAGGTCACTTTTATTTTTTATACTTTATTAAAATAAAATAATTCTAAAATAAATAATACTAAAAAAATTATAAAATAAAATTAATTTTTAATAAAGTTATTTTATTATAAATAAATACAAATAATATTTGATATCAGTGTAGTTATATATAATAAAAATAAATATACTTGATAAATAATAAATAATATGTAATATATAAGAATAAGGATTCCTACTTTATTATTATTTTATTTAATATTTACTTAAAGTATTAGGACTCATATTAAGCCTTATACTGTCAATCTTTATCCTAGAGATATGCTAAGTAGTTTCTTATAGCATTGGTTAATATTATCGGATCTTATTCTATGTATTAAACATGCAATGAGCATTATTGTTCCTTTTAAAGGGGGTAAAATGGTCCAGCAGTGAAGAAGTCATTCGCTTTTATTTTGGACTGTGGCTTGTAGGAGTAGAAATAGCCAATTCATAAACAAAAATATTATTCCAGCAACAAAATGGCACACTTTATTAATGTTAGATGTGATAGTCTCCACTATTTTTATCTATCCATCCATTCAATAATGATGAGTGACACGCTTCAATTGACACAAATAGGTGTTCGAACAAGAAGGCCAAATCACCAATTCATCTTCCACTGCACGCAACCTAAACAAACACAAGCGCAGCGATTGACAATTGGGTAACGGGTGAGTGTGTGCGTGAGTGTGGGAGCAAGCAAAGGCACACCACCAATAGCACACAACTACCAGTCCTTGTTTTGTTTAGCACACCACCATTACATACTTTTGCCCCCAAAAACATACTCTATATAGAAATTCCGAAAAACCAAACGACCCTTTTAGTTTTTTTCACCATCACTCAGTCCACATACACTCTCACTACAATAACACCACCTTCTTCAGTTGTTTGTGTTTGAGTGAATAGAGAGGAAATGGGTGGACGTGGGTTCCAAAGCAGAGGTATAATGGTTGTTGTTGCTTTGGTGGTGATATCAGCAACCGCCAGCCTTGGAGGGAAATGGGTGGAAGCACAGGTGCACCATGTTGTCGGAGGGATCGTGGATGGGATCCAAACTCCGACCTCGTTTCATGGTCTTCCGGCAGGGTGTTCCGGGTCGGAGACCAAATCTGTAAGTGTCTCTCTCTATATATCCAAAAATAGACAATTAATGTTTTTGTTTTTCTGCTTTACCATCCTCTCTCTTTATTTATTGCCTTTACTCTTTCGGTTTGAGTACAAAGCTGTTCTTAGATCATGATGATGATGATGATGATCCTACCCTTAGAATAATGTTTTGATCCATATCATTCATGGAAAACACATTAGTTTTATGGCTTATTGTTTTCTCTCACTCTTCTAAGTTCTAACATTGTTCGTGCAAATGCTGATGTATTAAATTATATAGATGATACAGAGGAAAGTTTTAACATGTTTTTATAGCATCTAGCAATTTTGCGCCCCTTCATTGATTGCAAGGAAAGAATGAAAGAGAAAATGTGCTCTTTTCTCTTTTGTATTAGTTGGGTTTTTGCCCTTCAATTTTTTTTTATTTTTATTTTTTGCTTTGATAATTCTCTTTCCGAATCTCTTGCATATGAAGCTTGGATTTCAAATTCAAATCACAAAGCACAAATCCCTTTTATTTGTTGGTGACCACCAAAAGCTAGATGGCTTCTGCACGTAAGTTGTAAAGTCACAAGAATCAAAGAGTGACTATTAATTATTGAAAAAGTGTTTTCCCATGTGGGCATTTTTTTTATTTTCTTTCATTTCATGTTCTTTTCGGTATTAAGAAGGATAAGAAGCAAAAAAAAAAAATGACAACAGGATTTTTGTGTTGTCGGGTACGTGAGCAGGGTTCACCTACTCTCTGGCGCAGGGACTCATAGCTGAGCTGAAAAGCAGAGAAGAATATGAATCATGTGATATGAGGAACCCTATCAAGATGTACACCGAGGGTCTACATACCGTCCCCTTGGAGAGGGAAGGGATCAGGTACTTCGTGAGCACTGACCTCGACAACTGCAATAGTGGTCTCAAGCTACACGTTGAGGTTCTCCCCAAGGCTGCACCCATCACTCACTCTTCTACTACGACAAAAACAAAAACAACAACATTTGAGGCTGCTGCCCCAACTACACCTTCTGCCTCGCCCCCTCATGCTCACAACATAATTCTTATGCTCATTATGGTTATGTTATGCTTCACTATGCTCCTTGCTTATTGACACTGAATGTCTTGGGATTTCGGATACCGATTCAGCAAGCTGTTTTTTTTTTTCAAATTGTTTTTTAAGTGTGGTTTTTTTTTTACCTGGAAAAAAAGAATCTTGTATGAATTTATCAAGTACCTTGGACAATTGCGAGATTGCACCAGCTTACATTGTTTGTCTGTTTCTCTGTGTAAGTTTTTAATTTGTGAATTATAATTACTACTTTCAGTTCCACCTAGTAACGTCCTTTTGGTCAATAGTACTTCATAGACCATGAACTATCTCTCCGATATACTTTACATTCCAAAAAAATTATAATAAGATCTGCAACTGATATCGTATAATTTGTACAATAACATGAAATATGTAAATAATGAACCTAGCACAATTTACGTCTACCATATTGTCAACTGGTAGAAGCTGTTTATTCTATGCACAAAGTGTGATGCATCATCTGCAAAATCCATTCCCATGTTTAGCCCAATCTGATTTTTCAACGAGTTTTTAAAATAAGAGCCTACACTGAATGGTCTTAGGCTTAAACCCCCAAATTAATACAAAACTGGTTATTAAGATACCTAAAGTGTGAAAAATATACAATATAAAGTATATTGGCTTTTCTTTTGTTTTTCATTTTAAGGTTGCATCATCAATCAGAATCACTCACTGGGGTAATACATTTTCACCTCTCTCTTAGTATAACATAGTAGTGTTATTTATACTCACTGTGAACAATGTTGACACACTTTTATTTACCATTAGATGAGATATGGGTCTCAAACTAAGTGGAGTTCACAGATCCAATGGTAGATAGGAGTGTGTTGACAGTGTTCACAAATAATAAGTCCAATAACATTTCTCTAACTGGATACATCTATTTTCTTTTTAGTGCTGCATCACATCAATCACAGGCAAGCGGTGGGGCATACATTTTCTTTCACTTATCTCTCAGGATAACATAACTGGATCCACTTGTAGTCTTCTGTATTTTAGAGATTCTCTTCAGGATCTCTGCAAATGCTTGCTTATCCTGCACATAGCAATGAAGCAGACAGTTTCAAGCAAAGTTTTAAAAACTGAACTGGTGAGGCTAGATGGCCATGGTTGGACCGTTTTAACCATTAATCCAAAAGGTCACATGAAAAATTGTAAGTAAATAAATAATCATGCCAATAATAAATATACACAAATTTGAGAAAGCTATTCCAACTTAACAAAAATATTATAAGAATGGTCAAGCAAACATCCAGCTTTGACGAGGTTAATGCAAAAGTAGAGCTTACCTCTGAAGATCTTAGCCTTGCCTTAAATTTAGCTACAAGATCCTGTGTGGTCACTGGAGTTCTTTGCTTTAAAACAGCTCTAATTTCTTCCTCACTCACAGGTCCAGAAGCAGCTGTGGAAGACCCAGCTTTTGCCGATGATGATGATGGTGGTGGAGCTGTAGCTTTTGGAGGTGCATTACTTTTAAAAGCAGACCCATGTACATCTTTAATAGATGATTTTGGTTCCTGATTCAATAGGATAACGAAGAAAATTCAATAACAGTAATAGGAAACCCATTGGATTATATATATATATATATGGAATTAAGATTAAAATACAAAGTTATGTTACTTTTTTAAATGATCTTGTGAGTATTAATTAACTTTTAATCTTAACCATCTGTGTATGAAAATATGACCTAGATTTCCTCCTCTGAGTCCTCTCACTTTCATCATAAACCACTTCTCTTACTTTATATATATATAAGTCCGACTCAAGTGAGAGAAATAATTTATTATGAGAGTAAGAGGAGTAAATCTCAGTTATCTCGTGTTTGAAAGCATTGATTTGAAAGTGCTTCCAAGCTAAATAGGGGCCTTTTTGTCCAAATATTCTAAAAAAACGTTTCCCAATCAAGCAGTCTCAGCTTTGATAATTGCCATAAAATAGCTTTCCAGGATAAGCTAAAGACCAACTTAATGGTTCAATTCTGAATTTTTTCAGAAGTTATCCAATCGGCTAACATTTTATGAAAAGGCGAAGTGAAGTAATAATTATAATGGAGGGGGCCTCATAATCAAGAAAGTTCACAAAAAGCAAGGACTTACATTTTCTGACTTAACTTTCTTTGGCATGGCACCATTAGATGGTTTTGGTTCCTCATTCACTTTCTCTTAACCTTTGAAGACTTTGAAGTAGAAGCTGTGGCACGAGTGGGACCAGTTCCAGCAGGCTTTGATGGGCTATTGTCAACAGGTTCTTCCTTAGGCGCATCCCTCTGCTTTGTAGCACTCACAGGAGGAACACCGACCTCATCATCCATCTAGACAAACAAAAATGGCCCATAAATGGATGAAAAATGCTTAAGTCTAGTTCAACCATATATGCGAGGTTTTAAAGAACTCCAATGAGATTAAAACTAATCAGCTGCTTCCCCTTTTATAGAAGTCGTAGAAAATGCAAATGATATATGTGCCTCACCACAAAGGTATTGCAGTTTGCACCAAGCTATGCTTTTCTTTCACCTTATTGGTGAAACAAAGAATGCTGAGCAACTATAGTAACATCAACCAAAACTTAAAAGGAGTAAAAGCCATACATCATCCTCATCATCATCATCCTCGTCTTCTGCATCAGATTCATTCATACCACCAGCTCGCCCTAGTAACTCCTTCAGCTCTTTCCCAGATTTACTCAGGCGATCCCCTCTTCATTATCTTCATGCTCCTCCTCCTCATCCTGCAATTACAATAAGAAAATAATTCAAGAAGGAATCTCCAAATACGTACTATCATAGGAACCAAACATGAATATGTCCCCATTGATTCCAATTCATCAAATACGTTGAAGTTTACATAATACATCAAGGTACCCATCAAAAGCTAAGTTCCTTAAACTGGGCTGAAAGGTGTCCACTTCACATGAAAAACAAAACTAAAACATGACATAAACAAATGACAATATCAGAAAATGGCTGAAAGGTTATACCATAACATACATCAATGTAAATAGGAAAACATAGACTCACAAAATGAGCAAAGTAAACACCCCCCCCCCCCACGGGAGGAAAAAAACCCCAAAAAAAGGCTGCTCTATGTAGGTACTCTTGCAGAAAAAAACTCCCCCCCCCTTTTTCTCTAAATCAGTTGCTTATATCATTAAGTTTTACAACCAAGAAAATTACTTCCTGATATTTTTCTTCCCGTCACAAAGGATTTATTAAATCCAATGAAAATATATAGCGCCTGAAGGATGACAAAAAAGGGGCACACCAAAATGCTGTGGCTACTGACATCCATAAATAAATCCATAGCAAATATATATCAGTTATACAAGTAACTAATGCACCATTTGACATCCAACTTCTAGGTCACAGGCTCACAGCTCACAAGTGTTAGTGGAGATGGATACCAACCTGCTTGATTTCAGGAGGAGCAGGAACCTCGGGAACCAGATCTTCCCTTTCCTCAGGATCATTGCCCACAGCTTCATCATCATCAGTGAAAATCTCTTCATGCTCCCAATCATCACCTGTAACAGATGTATAAGTATACTCAAAAGAAAGAATAATAAGCAAAAACTTGGAGTATGTTTGATTTCAGTTTTCAGTTTTCATTTTCTAGTTTTTAGGATTTTGTGAAGGAAATATTGAAAACTAGAAATGAAAACTTGAAACTGGATTTTGTAGTTTACACAATTTTCAGTATTTTTTTCACAAAATCCTGAAAACTGTAAAACTAAGAATAAAAATTGAAAACTCAAACTAAATGAACCCTTAGTGTCGTGTAAGTTTTCATTTTCAATAAGAAATAGTGAAATACCAATTAGCTTATGCATTCATGCTTTAGTCCTTAGAAAGCCATCTATTAAATGCTTTCTAATTTCAGTTCATGACAAAAATAAATATCAGAGCAGAATGCAATCACTCTTTGCAAAGGATTCAATGAGACAACACAAGGATATGGACCAATCAACTCAATTGTCAAACTAATTCTCCATGCTATAAAATTGACACACTGTTAGACCCTAGATAACATAATTCATGGACCACCCCTGCTGTTATTTGTGAGTTGGCCTTTCAGTTCAGATTTGAGAATAATCCATGCACCAACATTTCATAATCGACAGCTTTCTTTTTACAATGTATTATGGATCACCTCTTAAGAAATATTGCATGAGAAAAGGCAGACAACTGCTATAACATGCAAATAGTTGTTATCTTGACACAAGACAGCTAAGTCTCACGAGTCTATCAATCAATTACTTACCACGTAGCAGCATGTTGTCAACTTCCACACAAGAAGTTCTCGTTTAATATTAAGATTAATTTTCATAAATTATTATTTTTTCTTGCCATTATTATGATTATTATTAATAGAAAATTCATTAGTAAAGTAAATCCTGCCATAAGCAAAGAAAATTTGTGGATACTAGTATTGACAAGCTGCATGAGTTCTATTATTCTACTAACAGCTTCATCCTAGGCCAAAATAAATACTTTAAAATCCTGAATTATATGAAGCCTAAATTGAAGAGAAGCAATCAATTTGATTTCGTCGTTTACTCTCTGGCCTTTATCCTCTACTATGCAAACAAATACACAGTAATGAAGCAGTAAAGTTAGACATTGGGAAAGACAGACCTTGTACTCCAACAGAGACATAACGTATACAGCAAAATAATTGTTTTCTATCTTATCCCATATCTTATGAATATCCCACTGCAGTAGTGGCATATGACTATTCTGATTAATTATGGCATGCAATTCCATAGCAAATAGGTCATCACTGCATAAAACTCACCAGATATAAAATGATATAACCTTCACCACCATTTTAATCAGAAAATATAAGAAACAAACAAGGCAAGATACTCACCCTTCTCAACAACATCATCATCATCTAGATCATGATCTCCTCCCTTTGGACCTTCTTCATCCTCATCACCGTCTCTTTTATTAAGTCCAAGTCTATTCTTCCTTTCTGCTTCCTCATCTTCATCCTCCTCCCCTTTATCTGAGACATGGCCTTCGTCATCCTCACTAGTTTTTTTACGGCTTCTCCCTCCACCACCACCACCACCACCACCTGTGTTGCCTTCCTTGTCATCAAACCTCCCATGATCACCAAATGCAGCAGGCCCATTATTTGCTGCTTTCATCATCCATCTTTGATATCCATCTGCAGTTTTCTTTCTATTCTTCATCTTCTCTTCTGCTTCCTCCAAAGTCAATTGCTTATACTGTGCAACCTTGTTAAAATTGTACCTAAAGACAAACACACCATATCACACATCTGCCAACTGCCTTTGACTAGTAATGAAAATAGAAATTACCAAGAAAAGAAAAACAAGCAAAATTATAGGAAACTTCTAACACAAGAAGCATACCAAGAACCAGCAGGGATGGCAACAAACTCCTTCTTTTCCATCATAAGCAGGTAGTATGTAGCTGATTGTGCACCTTCTAGATGACCCTGTAACTGGGACTGGCCTGTCTCGTCCTCCAAGAGCCAAGGCTTGTTCTTGTACTTTTCCTGTGTAACGCAATAAGAAATTATGCACGAAAAAAATGCAAACAATCTATCACAAGTCACTGGCAAGCATTCACTTCCTTCATGCCTAATATAGAACCATCTTTTACATCCTCAAGACCTCAACAATCATGTACGTGGCATTTGGCAATTCAAGCCTCCTTGACATGACAACAAAACAAGGCGTCACCAAGCATTATTTACAAATTTAAAACCTCTCACTGAGCATTTCCTCTGAGAAATATGGCGCTTAAGCACCCCTTTCTAGACTTAGTAAATGTAGTGCAGCCATAACGAAAAACAAGCAAGGAAGCGACAACATCGCAGGAATGGATTCAGATTCAATACCCGCAAAGAATCAGTAATTTGGCGACCTTGGAGCCCATCTTTCTGCAAAGACCACTTGTTTTCAGCGCTTTTCTTCTTCGAGAAATCAGGCAACCCCGTCATGAACCTTCCAATAAAATAGTTTTTGTCATTGCTAGAACCCGCACGAACATTATATTCCTGTCACAAACACCCTCATATCAAACCCCAATTCTCACTTTGAAGCACTTCCACCAAAATTAGCAATAAAACAAAATAAATTTACATATATCAAGACCAAACAATAACTAGCTTGCCGAAGAGAAATAGAATTTTAAAAAGTAGCATAGTTGCTAATTAATAACTTAATAGCATGAGAAATATAAGATGCGGCAATAATATTATACAAGGGGGAAGAAAAAACGTGAGGAATGAAATTACTCGAATCAAGCGAGTGATAGTGGCGCCACAATCGTGGCACGTGGCGCGGTTCTCAGCCATGGATTTGCCGCAGCTCAAGCACAGCGTCATGTGCTTGCAGTTGCTTCCGTAGAGGTCCGTCGTCGATCCACAACCGCCGCAAGAAGGCTTCAGAACCAGGTCCGTCGACATTCCTCCTTTGCGTTCTGAACGGAAAACAACAGCGAAAAGTTTGTTTGTGTTTCTGTTTTCAAGTAAACAAGGGGAGATTATAGAGAAGATAGAAAATTGAGGGGTTCGAAGAATGGGAGAAGTTGTTGTTCTAGCCTTCTAGGGTTTCATTTCTTGCATAGGATTGATTTAACTTTTTATTATGAATTGAATTGAAAGAGTTGGAGGAATGAGGAGGTGTTGTGCTCACTGACTCAGGTTCGAATAGCGGGGTTCCAACGCAACGGCCCCGCTACCGCCAACACAGCAAAAAGACAAATGTTCAATGTTCGGTTCGTCACTATTACTCTCTTTACAGACTTTTATACCTTTCTATTTTCTATTTTCTATTTTCGACCGCCCCTCCTCTTGGATGATTTTTAACGGTGCTAGATAAGATTTAACAAGTAAAACCAAATCGATGTCAAATTGTAAAATTGTTGGACTAAATTGATGTTAAAAATTTTGTCAGGACTAAATTGAAATCAACTATAAAATTTTGTGACCAAAATAACTATTTACTCTTTATTTTTTAAATGTTATGCAATGCGACAATTTGTTTTTAAAGTTAAAAAAATGTTTATGTTGAGGGAAAGTCCGTTGATTCAAGGTTAGAGGATACTTTAAAATTCATTTAACACTTATATAAAAGTTCACTTTCACTTTAAAAAAATTGAATCTAAATTTTGATGATGTTGATAACTTATCAAGTTCAATATCATTTTACTGTAGTCCAACATTTAAGAACCCAAATTTGGCGATTTCCAAGTCAAAGGATAGCTCATATTTTAGTAAACAACAATTTTTTGTGTTTATATTATATTATCTTAAAATTATGACATTTTATTTTGGTACATTATAATAATGATTATAATATTATAACTATAATAATTATTTAAAAAAAAACATGAATCTTCACATGAATGGTAATTTATGTAGACACCCTCCGTAGAGTTTATGTTGAGAAGCAATTTATATAGATAATCCATATTGTTAAATTATCATGTGTAAATAACAAACAATACAACGTAATAGTTTCAAGTAATTCAATTATATATCATCAATAATTTATATAGTATACCTCTACCAGACACCTCCGAAGGTTGTAAAAGTGGATTTGGGGTAAACAAATCCTCACCACAAACATGCTATAAGTAAGACAACCCTTGTTAATCTTGTTCCCACCCAAACATACTATCAATCAATATCAATATATATATATATATATATATATATATATATATATATATATGTATTCTTCACTGGATAAAGCATTTATTGCTATATGCAAGTATGTCTATGCAAGGATGTAATTATAATAATAAAATATATTATTATTTATACTACTTGATTTGAATGTCATCTATGCTACATATGAAAACTGAAATGGGTAGCCAATTTTCTTGAGAAATTAATTAAACATAAACTTGAATATATATAATAAGTACACAATATCTCATAAAAAAATAAATATATAATATTTTAAATGCACAAATAACAAAAATTATAAACTATCATCTTTCAAAATTTAACATCTAAAGTTAATTATTTCACTTAATTAATAATATATTTAATAGACTTATGATTTTGTATGAATTAATCATTTAATTTGAAAAAAAATCATTTTGACATTTGAAACAACTGAATTCTTTCACTTAATTAATAATATATTTAAATTAACAACATAATTTTTTCATTTTAATTTAGAGAGCTAAGTTTTTAAAATTTTTAGAAAAACGCAAAGCTAAATTAATTTTTAAAACTAAAGAAATAAAATAATTTATTTTTAAAAGTTTTTTACTTTTGTAATATATGTCATGCATACTTTATCTCTAGAGTATCAAATTAATCATATATATTTATAATAATTAAAAATTATATTAAATAGTCTATAATATTCATATACACACGTGACAATTAACTAGCAAGTAAGTAAATATTTGAATGAGAATCTACAAAAAATAACCTATGATCTATCCAAAAAAAAATATTTGAGCGAGACCTTTCAATTTGGAATTAAATAAATTATTAGTTATTAGAAATTTATTATAGATGTAGCTCTATTATGTGTCAATAACTTTTTGTATTATCAATATATTAAAATCAAATAGAAAATAGACACTTTATGAAATTTTTTTAAAATTTTAAAATAAGAGGAAACCTTTATGCCTTAAATATATTTAGGTTTTATATTTATATTTTTAATCTCTGGATTTGTAGAAGGATGATTTGCCATGAATTCATCTAATAAGGCCTATACATGATACTGTAATAGTAATTGTTATTATAACATCCAATATGGAAGATTGTAATGTACAATTTAAAACTACAATAAAGAATGTACAATCTAAAACTAAAAATTTATTGGTCTTGAAACTTGAAACTGAAACGCACTAAATCAATCTAATAACAAACAAATTTAAAAACACAATTTCGTTTTTCATGGGACACATACTCTAATGATGAAAAATATTTTAAACGAATTTCGATAAAAAAAATTTTAAACTAATTTGTACATAGCAATAATATATTTATTATCTTATTCCTCTTGGAATTCCCAAAATTGTCGGGCTTGCCAACTAAATGGTTTGGAATTATGGAGTTATAATTTAGCAATAACTTTACCATTATTAAGCACTTTCATGGTAATATATTTGGAGTTGTCAAACTATGTCTTTGTTTCTATATATACTTTTGATATACGAATTTGCTTCATCTAAAATTCTTTTCAAGGCGATGATCTTTTTGCAATGCAATTCATCCCTTTTTCAAGATTATGGGGGAATAAAGTCTCGAAATAGGAAGCTAACAATCATTTTCCTCAATCGCAACAAAGGTAATTATGCTATTTCACTCTTTACTTCACACTCTATTGGATAGATCCCTTTTTTTTGAATATATTCTAATTATTATATATATTTTAATTTATTTTGGTTAAATAAATTATACATTGTGAATAAAAATTTTCAAATAAATAAATAAATTTTATTTGTTTGATAAATGGAGATTATAAATTTAATTTATTTTTTATTGATTTCAAATTTATTGAGTCCTTTATCCACTGTATGTATTGATTCTTTTATTTATTGATTAGTATTGTGTTTTACTATTTATTGTTTATTTTTAGTGGTTTTACTATTTATTGTTTAATATGCTCATAATCATTTTAAAACATTCAATATTTTTCTATTAAAGTTAAATTCACTTTTCTCTATTGCTACATAACAAATTTTATAGTCAATTTTTTCTTATAAAACATTATAGATATTTATTTAACAAAGATAATGATTATTGATAAATATTTCTTTTGACTAGCTTAATTATACAAATAAAATAAATTCAAGTTTGTATTCTTATTACACACACTATTTGTAATCTTATACACTTTAATTGTCTGTTTATATCACATATTTATATTTATTAGATTATATATAAATTATGGTAAAGAAAAAGAATGATTGAAATTTTTTATTCTTAACCTAAATCACTATTTAATTACAATCATTTTGCTATCATCCCTACACCATTCTCAAAATTTGACATTTAATTATGATTTGTATTATTCATGTATTTTTTTAAAATCATATCCCACCAATCATTATTCATATATATCATTTTTTTTCATTATCTCTTTCATTTAATTGAGAGCCTCAAATGACAAAATCTGCAAATGCATATGATTAATTACTATAGTTAATTATTCTAACTCTTGGAACTAAAACACCTCACAATGCTTTGAAATGGTATCTCTTCCAATTTCTTCCAAGCCATACTTTGCAGTTACCAGTTAGTATATGAAGAGGCATGATCCATGATTGCCACCTTTGAGTACAATATATTACATATTTTGTACCTTGCATATGTGTGTTAGTTTCTCAAAAGCATTATAAGGTTCTCTGTTTGCACGTGGGTAGCTCAACTGATCAAGCCTTTCGCTCTTGCTGGACTTGGGTTCGATTCTAGGCAACGTATTTTAGGCGACTGTAATTTCACTGTAAACCTTTGTTGAAGTTGGTAGTTTGCCCTGGCCTTGCATGGGAGTGAACTTTCCCTAATCTAAACTTTTGTCTATAAAAAAAAAAGGTTCTCTGTTTTGTTTTCCTATTTTCATTCGACATGCTATTGTGTTGTTTATTGTTCACTACTTTTAACATTATCTTTTATTTTGTCTAGGCTTTGGAATCATGGTTACATCTTCCAATTAGACGCAAAGAAGTACTTTCGAATGATAAAAGTATTTATTTTCATATTGCAAAATTAAAGAAATACCAAAGTACCAGCAACACTAAATGTGATAAGAATAAAACATTTGAGTACCCAATGTTGATGATACCAAATTTGTATACAAAAGTAAGTTCTTGGATTATCTTTTTCGCTATCATAATATATGTTCTTCATAAGTTTACTTTGTAATTAAATTTATTGTTTATTAAGTATTTCAAAATTGTTGATTGTGACAAATAAAACATTCCAGGACCTAATTGAAGGTACCAAACCTCTTACAAAAGTAAGTTCTTTGATTATCTTTCTCACTATCATAATATAACTTCTTTATAAATTTACT
The DNA here is from genome assembly GCA_030441495.1 of Dalbergia oliveri. Classification (NCBI taxonomy): domain Eukaryota; kingdom Viridiplantae; phylum Streptophyta; class Magnoliopsida; order Fabales; family Fabaceae; genus Dalbergia; species Dalbergia oliveri. The sequence continues at coordinate 23,924,400 of JAMLFY010000009.1, read as the reverse complement.
TTATAATTGAATTGATCGTTTATTCGATATTTCAAAACTATGGTTAAAGTTGGAGCTTGATGCTTTCACTCACTATGGAATTTGACTCTTTTAATCTAAAAATGAAACAAAGTGTTTCAGATGAATTTTCATCAACACCAGATTGCGAGATGTCAAGTACTACATCAAAACCTGTTAAGATTTAGGTACGAGAAGCTTTGTGTTTTGTTTGCGCTATCATTATTGAAGTTAGGAGCACTTCATGTTTTAGTAGAGTTTTATCATGTTTATGGTTTTGTTGTTTATTTTGGACATGGTTATAGCATTGTTGGGCGTTAAGAAAATTGAGTGTGATTTGTAACAATATATCAATACTATTATTGTATTTTATGTTTAATTATAGTGTAACTCGCTTTTCAACTCGGCCATACAATTTATTTTCAGCAATACTTAAAAGTTTTTGATAAAGTAGAGAATGAAATATGTACATTTCATGAGTTAATTACATTCAAAATTTAAAAAGTACAAAATAGATTAAACTAAAAGCAATAGAATGTTATTACATGATTTTATTAGTAAATTAGTTTTATAACTATGATAGTGATATTTGCTATAGAGTTATTAGAAATTTTGCATCAACATAAAACATATATATTAGAGAGTAATAAATTTCTTACATTATAATATTAATTTATTTTAATAAATTAAATTTATGCGTTTTATTATCATATAAAAATTAAAATTTATATTTTTGATCTTGGAATGATTTTCCTATATAACGTAGTTATATTAAATTTATGATATTGAATATAGATACATTACATGAGGGATACAAAATAGTGCATTAGACATGCGATAATTCGGATTTGCTGATTTAAAATTATGATATGCATTCACACTTCATAATTATTTTTAACATTGGTGTTTTATAAAGATAAATTATATTTATGTATATTTTATCTCATGATGTATAAAAATTTCAATGATTAATTCAAATTTATCTATATCTATCTTGATTAAAATTTGATATATTATATACTTAAATTGTTAACATAAGTTAAATTTACTTTTAAATTTTTCAAGAAGACATTTCTACTTCTAAATTATTTAATAAGTTAAGACTATAGTTAAAATTAATATTATTCACCCTAATTTGTAGTTATTATGTTATATAAAACATATATAATGTACAACAATTATATACATGCCAAAATATATATTTTCTCATGAATAAATATATATTTTATCATCAATAAATAACCTCACTAAAAGATTTGAGAGTTCTTATAATTAAAAAAAATAAAAATAATATATATATATATATAATAATTAAAAATCAGTTTTCTCTTACAATATGTAATTATTAATTACTATGACACATTTTCCATTTTAAAAATTCTTATTAAAAATGATTATAAAATATATTAATAAACCCATGCAATGCACGGGCATAATTTCTAGTGGGTAAGATAATCTTTGTTAATCTCTCTTAAAATTAAATTATATCTTCTATATATTTGTTATTCACGCACTTGGGGAATTGGATAGGAAAGGGGCTAGTGGTCCCAGACCACATCTTGTGAGATCAAATTTGCCCCCTATACTAAACTTGTCGTATGCATAGAGGCCTAGACCACTATATTTTCTATTGATAGTATCATTTTTCTTTATTTTTTGTACGACTAAAACCCCAATTTAGTCCAGAATTTCTTAGAGGACAAATTAATCCATTGGATTTGAAAAGTCCAATTGTGGTCTTTGAAATTTCATAAATGGGGACCAATTAGTCCCTATTCAAAAAGTCCAACCGTAGTCCTTCAAATTTAAAAATAGGGACAAGTTAGTCTTTTCTTCAAATTATCGTCTGAGCCATTAACAAAATGCTCATGTATCCTGTTAATTTGCTTACATGTATTGTCAATTGTTACCCTTAGCCCTAACTTGCCTCATGACGACATTAGAGATAGTACTATATCGTCCATGTCTATTGGGAAGAGAAATACAAGAGCTTCAAGAAATCTTTCTTATGAGAGCAAAAGAAAGATAAGAACTTTAGCAATCTTTGGTCTCTGCAAAAATCTTAAAGTCAAAATCTTTCTTTCAAAATCTTTCTTTCGAACATAATGTTATGGCAAGAGAGAAGTTGAAGAAGAAGGTTTGAACAACCATGTTTAGAGGAATTAGGCCAGTTAGGACTCACCATGAAAATTAACAGTATATACAAGCAAGTTAACAAGACAAGTGGGCATTTTCGTTAACAACCAGACAACAATTTAATGGAAAGACTAACTTGTCTCTATTTATGAAATTTTAGAAACCACAATGAGACTTTCCAAATTTGAGAAACTAATTTGTCATCTGGAAATTTGAGGGATTAAATTGGGGTTTTAGTCTTTTTTTTAAGTTAGGCCTAGGTTATTGCCAAATTCAAAGGATCAAGGTAGAACAAAGGGAGTTAGTTAGTTGTTAACTAATCAAAGTTTGTTGTTGGTAAGTTTTTCTTTTTTTGGTTAGTAATGACCCGTGGTTCATTTCTCTAGTAGCACTGATTGTATATATATTTGTAGAATTAGGTTATTTGTACATAAGGTGTGTGAGACATTGCTGACTCATCCTACCCATCATTAGATGGGAAGTGAATCTTATTTAAGTATGGTCCATATCTTATCAATGGTTTTAAATAGTAACACAATGTCTCATATACCTTATGTATAAATAATATTTTCTATATTTGTATACTTATTATTGTATGGTATTCATAATGAATTCCATTTTTTTTTCATTTTCACAATCATAAACTCATAGGCCAGAAAACTCTCTCTCCTTTTACGTGGTTCAATATTTTTTAATTAGGACTATACAAATCGCTCAAGTGCTTATGTGCTTGACATCAAGATTCATAGCCTTTACATGTATCACCACAAAAAATTGGTAGTTAGTGACTGAAATTTGCTATTTCCTCCAAATCGATCACTAATGTGGTTTGCAACCAATTTAGCGATCGAAACGGAGTGGCTAGAACCATGTTTGCAAATTTTTTAGCGATTGAAAAATTGGTCACTAACTTTAGCGACCAATTTAACGACCATTGTTCAACCCTTCCAACTGTTAACAAGTCGGTGGCTTGGTTGACTTTTAACAACCAAAAAATCAGTCGCAAATGTGATAAATTATTTAACATTTTTTGGTCGCTAAATGTATTATATTGAAATTCTGATCACTATATCAATTGCCAATTCTCGTTAAAATAGTACAATGTGAAAAATCAGTCACAATATTGGTTGCTAATTTTAATCTAATTTTAAAAAATAAATGTAAATTTTTTGAATCCCTATTTTAAAGACTTGGTATCCACAAAATTATTACCAACAAACATGAAAAAGAATATATCAATATGTAGTCAAAACATAACAATAAACATATAATTAACTAATGTTCAATTCAAATGACAAACATGAATTATAATACAAGAAGTTCATTTCAAGTCATCTTTGTAACACTCTAATAATTAACCCAATACACCTAGGTTGTATCGGATTAATTACTAGACTTTACTCTTTGCTTCAGTTCTTTTAATCATATTTTGAAAATACTTAGTGAAATTACGAGCCATTTTTTTTACATCATAATTGAAAATGTGAGCCGCGCATAACGTGAACGATTCAGCGAAATATAACAAGACATATTAGAATTTAAATACATCACATCACATCATATTGACTCCATCATATAACATCCATAATTACTTAACACATAGATATTTTGCCTACTAAGAGAGTTAAGCTAGGTGTAGGCAATCAACCAATATAAATAGTATATGGATGGAAAAATATCCATTAACGGCACCTACTAATAACACTTCAGAGATAGGGATAGATATCCAAGCTCACGCGCAAAGTTTAGCGAGACGTTCCTCAAGGATAATAAGCTGGTTCACCAGATCAAGTGCATCTACCAGGTGAGAGTATCAACGGAATCACAAATATCACCATCACTTTCTGAAGACGAGATGGAAAGAAAGAAGGGAGTGAGAAACTTATAAAAGAATCTCAGGGTACTCACCTTATATGCATCGTGTCATCATCATCGTCCTCAGGAACCTCGGGGTTATTATGAAATAGTGAGCATGCTAAGATTGATTTATTAAGTTCGAAAATATACTTTATTGAGGTTTGTCGATTTTAATCATGCTTATAATGCATCATAAACTTAGCATGTCATGTTTATAATGAACTTTTTTTCATATATAATAACATAGTTATGCATAAAACCACATCATATTCCTCATCATCATCTCATAAATACTATGCATAGCAGAACATCATATTCACATAATGCATTTACTTAGTTTCTTAGGTGACTTAAAGTTACTTTCATCATCATTTTCCTGGGCCACCCTATACTCCACCCTTTTGGGAGTAATCTAGGTTATGAGCTCATACCTTACTAGTCGTCAATAGCATATACTTATCCCTTTTGATAAGTTAAAGTCAACTCTACCCTTTTGAGAGAACAGGCTAGGGAGCAAGAATCACCTTTTCACCACCTATAGTCTGATGGGTCCAAAGGATCATTTTCTTATATAAATTTAAGTCACCATTAAATCTTTGCATGTTATATCATAATACAACTCTTAATTCATAATCATCAGGATGCATAAACATTCTCATTGTTTACAACAGCAACTATAACATGCAGGCCAGGGAATCATTCAATGATATCAAATACTTAATAAGCATCAAATCACTACATAGACTTATCATTTAAAACTTCAAAGAACCATCATCATAAATTATTAAAAAACTGTCTTAAACAACCGAAACTTTAGAATCGGGTAACCTCAATTATCAAAACAATTAATCATGCATCTAAAGGATTCATTATCATCATTACCATTAATTATAAGCCTTCAGAACATTATTAAACTATATGAGACAGCATAGGCAACAAGTTATATTTAAGGCTTCACGTGTGCTAGAAGTTGCATTTTTAACCCTTTCTCGTTCGCTTTCCTTATGGTGCTAAAATTAATTACTAAACCAATTATGAATCATTCTCCCTTATCTAAACACAATAGAACCTGGTTCTAGGGCTGCTAAAGGTTCTGACAGAACGCATAAATTTCATCTCTAGAGTTCTAGAAATCTTGCTTTTACGATTTTCTGGAAGCTAGTTTTATTTCTAACATGCATAGAATCGTTTCCTCAGCAATAAACCATGATTATCACAACTTCAAACATATTAAACCATCATCATACAGTAGTACTAAACTTAGATTAGTGGCTAAATCATGAACCTCACATATTTTCTTAAAATGTCATTTTAAGTATATGTATGATACTAGTTTCCCGTAAAATCTTTGCAAAACCTTAAAACTTTTTTAGAAACTAATTCTTTTTGTTAATCTTGAAAGAAATTATAGAACTAAATCAGTAATTATTTAAAATCACTTTGGGCCTACCTTAATTATGAGGCCGATTTATATATTGAAAGAATCTTCACGATTAAAATTCTCACTTAAGATAAAAGGAGCAAGTCTTGAGCTTTATAGATTTAGGTGATAACTAGAATCATAAACATGCTATACAACCTCATTTTAATCTTGTCCTTATAAGGTGATAACTTGGAATTATAAATATGATATGCAAGACTTGAAATTTAAACATGATGTGCAGGCCATATTATTATATTCACGAATTGAGGTGATCTGCTTGAAATATAAATATGATTATGCAAGCTTGGAAATATAAACATAATGCAAGAGCTTGAAATAAATAAGAAACTAACGTAGTCGCATTGAACAAGTGGAGAGAGAAGAGAATCTTAATAAAAGAAAATAAGAAACTGGAGCGCGTTCCGCATGGACCCTGAAGAGAGAAGAGAATTCTTATTACATCTTATTAAGCTCCAAACTCAAGACTTCTTAAAGAATGAATTCTTTGACTCCAATAATCTTAAGGAAATTGAAAGTGAGCTTTAGAGTTCTTATTATTATGGTTCCAAGAACCTTATTTCTTGAACTCATCATCAAGCTCAAAAGAATTTAGAGAAATCTAACGATTTTTCCATAAAACTTTTGATAACAAAAACTAAACCTTAGGCTTTAGAGGTTCATTAAGTGATGGATTCATAAACACCATCATGATTCCTCATCATCAAACCATGGTTACTAACAAGCCATAGAAACCGAAACTTTAAGCAAAGAATCAAGAGAAAGAACATGAAATAAACTCCTTACCAAGTTGTTTCTTGTTTCCAAAAGATTAAGCTTGAGCTTATAAGAAGTGAGAACAATAAAAATCTGATGCTAATGAGGGTGATAGATTCGGTCAAGAGAGGTTTGGGTGGAGGAAGGATTTTTCTTGTGTTTTTGTGTTTGGCAATTGAAAGGTTATGTGTTTAGGAGTTGATTTATGGTTGGATTGTATATGCTTGAGGGTTAGAGGTTGGGAATGGAGTCTCTTGAATATGAATGAGGAAGAAGAAGAAAGCTGGAAATATTGAGAGAATTAGAGAACTTTGAGCAAACTTTGAGTGAGAAAACTATCAAGAAAGCAAGTGCTAAGGCTAAGAGAGTTTGTGTATGCATTTTGGCCATGGAAGAGCACCTATTTATAGCCATTTGGGGGCTATATGGACGTGCTAATCAGGCTGGAAAAATGGAGTTTTATTTCAATTTTTAATTATAGGAAACATTAAAGAAAGAAAGCATAATTAGTGGTAATAGTTTTATTTATGTATAATGGATGAAAAACTCCAAAATTTGGTACTAATGGGGGACAAAGGTGGCTGATTACCCTATAGTGGAATTGAGTGGGGTTTCTTTTGATTAAATATGGCCTTAATTGGTGGAAAAGAATACTTAAAGAAATGGTATTTTGGTTGGATATGTTTGCAAGTGTATGGTTGTTGAAAAACATAAAAACATGGCTGATTATGGATCATGAAGTGGTGTCATTTCTGATTGCATTAGGATCAGATTGGCTTTTATTTTTTAGTGGGAAATCATGTATTAGATGTTTAATTACTTAGGTAAAAGGTTAGGAATCAATAGGTTAGTGAAAAAGGGTAAAATGTTAGGTGTTTAGGTTAATTCAAGACAAGGTAAAGTAAATAATCATACATTAGTGAATGAAGTTAATTTCAAGTAGATAAAAATCAATTTGTAACATAAATTCAAAACTTAAGATAAGAAAATATAGTTTTACTAGATTTTACCTAAACCAAAACCCTAACCGTAAACTTGATATAATACATTCTTGTAATTAAGGAAAAGAAAATATAATTTTTTCTTAAGTAAATATTTTAATTACCTCAAGTAATTATTTTTAACCTTAGGTAATTAATTTTTAACTTTAGGTTAATGATTGAAATCAACTCGAATTGAATTGGAGTTAAAATTGCCTTAATTACTTAAGTAAAACTCATTAAGCATTCACTAGGGACAAAAAGGTAATTTCATGCAAAAACTTCCTGTAATTACTGGACATCCTCTAATTATACTTCAAATGGTCTTTCTGAACTTTTGGGTGAAAATGGATTCAAAAGTTACATCATTTCATGTAAAGTTACCGTAGGGTAAAACGGTAATTTTCCACAAAACCTCCCGGGCTACCGGCTTAAACCGTTGTTAAACATTTACTTAAAACATCATTTAAAACCTTTTCGTGAAGTCGGCTCAACCTATAAATCATGTTAATTAACCACATGGGCGTTTTGGTAATTTTGCGCATTAGAACTCAAAATGAGATTCTTCTCTTATTAACACACATAATACATATAATCCCCTATCATCATCAAAACATCCCCTTGAGGATGGCCAGGCGTACCTCATCTTTGGGTAAAACAGGGCATTTTGGTCATTTACACGTAGAAAAAATCGGTTTGACTCTCACGAATCGCTATTCAAATTTTTCGTAACATCTTCTCTAATGTTATATTCCTTTATTGAGGATTATTCAACCTCGAATTTCATGTAAGAATTACCTAGGGGTAATTCGATAATTTCAGAGGAGTAAAAATCGGGCGTTATAATCTTGATCACCATCTTCTTCCTTGTCCTCCCAATTGCATCTTTACTAGGTGGTTGGAGATTAAAATACTGAAACTAAAATAGTTAGTAGTTATAATCTTAGTGAGACTAAGTCATTTCATAGCCTTAAGACATGATCATGGTTTTCAAAACCTTGAGAATCATACAAGTTGTGAGAAGACAATAAGATAGAGACATTACACAACTTTAAGATTGAAAGGAAGAACAAAGGCGAGGCAAAGCCATTTTTGCCAAGTTCAAGAGTAGCAACACAAAAATCAATGGAACTTTATTCTCTCATTACACCATATTTTTTGGTTCAGGTCTGAAGACCAAATCATGTGTGGCTATCTTCAAAATACACATAAATACCTTTAATGTAAGGCATAATTTATGCCAAGTTGAAAATTTGAAATTGAAACATAAGCACATAATTATATGCAAGATAAAACTCAATAAATGATGGATTCCCAAGCTTCAAGAAATGGCGGTATTGGAAAAAATATATATAAATAGTCATTGAGACCACAAAGAAAAGGCTAGACCATGCACCATAACTATTGCTAGTAAAAGATCATTGCTAAAAAGAATTAACAAAATAGGGCAGTTCTTTTATCATCTAAATCTAAATATTATTAAAAAAAACTCACAAATGAAAAAAAAAGCTCAAAATACCATTTGAAACTGTCTATTCATTTTCCAAAAATGATTCATTAATTTAAACTTCACCAACACAATACATAGACAGGGCAAGAATAATAGAACAAATCACAGAAGCTTGATAGTGCATTACATGAAACAAGATAGCTTTACTTCACTAAAACCAATTCTTTCAATTGTTATATTTTTGAAAAGTTCTTTTTATAAAATGTTGATTACAACTTTCTGAGTAACTCTGAATATAAAATATGTAATTCGACTACATAATAATCTTAAATAGATAAAACATAAAAAAGGCTTTTATAAATGGCAGTTAGACGATAAAGTTCAGCACCTACCTAATACTTACTAAGCTTTTCAGGTTCCTGTCTTAAGAAATTTGCGACTGAGTTTTTCAATTGGTAAATCAATTGTTATTCCACTTATTTCTAGTAGAATCATGTTTTGGAGAAATTAAGAGCGCAGCAATGCCTCCTTTTTCTATTATGAATATGTGTCACAATCTGATTTGGGCACGTAAGAAATCTCATTTCCACGTAAGTCTCGTGACTTGAGATGCTCTATATACAAGTTATTTATAATTTATTTAAATCATAGTTTCATTTTCTACATACAAATCACCCTATTAAGTCATAAAATCAAGATCATAATCTCATAATTCGTCTTTAAAGTCTGAAGTTATAATAAAAACAAAACATATAAAGTCTATTTATACAAAATAACCTTAAAGGATAAAATTTTACACATACAAGTCAAGATAACTTCATAATATGCATGGATTATAAAACATGGTCTACGGTTTGGGATCCTACCTTAATAATACTGGTGCACTCTAGGACAAAATAATAAACACTTCACCCAAGTAAAGCTCACCACTAGAACTCTATTGCTGCTGTAACCCCTTTCATGGGACATCAAAGAACAATGCATAAAAACATAATAACACTAATACAATTCTAAAACGTTTTATATGTGCACACACACATATAAAATCAAAATCATAGTTTTCCATAAACTTTATACAATAGTATTTTACAAGAGAAACAGGAATGCCTAATTATGTCTGTCATTCATGGTCTGATAATTTCTCTGCTCTATGGTTCCTAAGAATCGAATTCCTACACCTAAATAGGTTTCATTCTCTGCTCTGCTATGTGAGATTGTCCTTTAAGGATGATTTGGTACCAAAGTTAATGATCAATTCCAGGAATTAACTCACTGGCCGTTTCTCTATAGCTACTGTCTAAATTAGTCCGTTCTTAATTTCAATAATCTAAAACTCTCCAAATCTTTAAATACCCTTAGAGCTTAATTCACGTAACTCTAATAGTCTAACCTTAGCATATCTGTGGCTATGAAATCGTGCCTAGGGATCACCCATTTGCAGACACTGAATTCAATCCATAGAGTATGCAACCACCAACTATTCTGAGTCTTGTGAAGATTCGTGCTAAAATCCTTTTATGTTTGAGTTTCTAAATCATCTTTTAACAACATACTGTTATAGGCTTGAAAACTTTAAAATCATAATAACGTTCCTTAGAGTCATAAAGTTTTCCAATAATTATATTCATAATCAATTCTGCTAGAAATCATTCTAATGATCATATAATTCCAATAATCATATCGATAACTAATTCTACATAAACTCCTTTTAACAAATATGGTCTCATGAGTTTTCTCAAGGCAGTTTATACTATTAGGAAAACCAGTTTCATGAATCAATAGAAATCTCAAATCTTGTACAGAATTCTCTAAAAATCATACTTTAATTCATAGTTTCATGAAAATAACTCTAATAAACAACATAGAGATCACAAGTGTGAACCAACTCACCTGAAGGGGTGAAATACATATGATTGACACCAACAGAACCTTGGAAGAGAAATGACATTGATATCTGCCATAAAAACTATAATACACTATATCAACGTCTAATAATTCCTAAATAACTCAGATTTAACTCCAACACAAAGGAATGACATCATTTCTTGGATAAAATGGAGGAACAGGTAATACCAATCTCAAGAATAAAGGAAGAATGGAAGAAAATGAATGGAAACATCAAAATCTCTTACCTTAAAGCCTTCAAAGTGAAAGACGGAGTTAGATTGAGTGAAATGAAGTGAAAAAGGGGTAGAATGGTGTAGGGCGGGTTTCGTATATGGGGGTGTGGGGTGTGTGTTTGTGGTCTGGAAACCCGAAAATGAGGTTTTTGTAAAACTTTGAGCGCAACTCTTATTTGAGCACTATGGCGCTCATAAAGAGTATTCTAGAAGGTCATCGCCTTATCGTCAAAGCGCTTTCTAAAGAGCATATTTTTCTTCCCTTGTACCACCTTATCCTTCTTGACCGCGGAGTGCTCGTTTTAGCGCTATAGTGCTCTCTAGAAAGGTTTTTCTCATATCTTGGGGTCATAATTCAAGTGGGGCCTACCAACAATACGAGTGAATCCAGGAATCCTATGACGGTCCCGAATTAACCTAGGAACACGTATATTGCACTAAACTCTCCTAGGAATACGTGTACATTACGTATTATAATATATTTAATTATTCTCTAAACTAGGTAGTGCTCCACAGCGAAAGGTTCGTACATGTATTACAACTACAATAATTCAAGTTGCCATTCTACTTACAAATCTGCAATAATTCTAGAAAACACTCTAAGATAGAAAGTCCTTGTGGATCCACTTCTTTATGCTTACTTTGTAATCGTCTCTTTTCTTTATATTTTATTTTCTGCTACTATATATACTATCCATTTCTTCTTTCTATTTAATACTTATTTATTTATTTATTGGTTTTATTTGAACATAAATATGTTATTGATCCATTACATGATATCGGCCACCTTATTTCTTACCCTATCTATCTTTGGATAATTGTTCAGTTATAAATGCAAACTAAAATTAAGAAAATAATTGAGAAAATATCAAAGTTAGAAAAAAGTAAAAAAGATTTACAAAATTATTCTTATTTCTTTTTAATATTCCAACTTTCTCTTCCACTCTCCACTATATCTTTCTCTTCCTCCAATAGTATTGGAGAGGAATATTGTTGAAAAAAAAATAATTAATGCTATTTAAATTTTTGAAATAGACAACTATTTTTAGATACATTTTAAAATAAATAGTTAATTAAGGACAGATGAAGTATATAATATCTCTACAAAAATAATATAATTATTATGGGCCATAGCCCATTGGTCAGGTTAATCCATTATGATGAGTTCCATCATCCAATATGCCATTCAACATGATGCGATTGATAAAGCGAGTTATTATGTGGTACCAATTATGTTTGGTACCACATGATGACTAAAATTACACATATGAAGTGGGGTGTCTTTATAAATTACAAAAAATTTAATATGGGGCGCAAATATAAGTTCAAAATTTTACTTAAACACATAATCAACCATTGATTTATCCCTTCATAATAGACTAATTAAATAAATAATTCTTCATCATCTTCCTTTCCTTTTTCTGTCAAATTGACGAAATCCCCACCAAGCTCCACCAAAAACCCTCCTTCACCATAGCCTTCACCAAAAACCTTCCTTCCTCCCAAAGCATTCTATCTCAAGCAAACACTCCATCCCCAAAACCCCAACCCCCAATTCCTCCTATCCAAAAACCCTATTTCCCCATTCAACTCAATCTCATCCACGAATGACAATTTGATCAACCTAATCAGAAACAGTGCTTCAATTGAGCGCAACGAAGCGATCCCAACTAAAGCCCCGATCGTCGAACCCATCAGAACCTAACCAACAAACACGTCCTTGTTGAAGCGAATTAGTGCCAGGATGGCGAGCTTCTCAAATGTTTTGGGAGCACTTGGCGTCGAAGAGGACTAATTCGAGGGAAGAGATCTTGTTCTTGAGGATGAAGTCTTGTAACTTGCGGTTGAAGCATGGGAGGCTCGGTCTTTGAACTAAATCAAGAGTATGATTAACTCGTTAGTGTTGTTGAGGTGGCGCGTGAAGGTGTGGAGGCTCTCGCGGTCAAGCCTAGATGTCGGATTTGATGGAGTTGGTAAGCCTGGGGACGAATCGCATGTAGGTGTGGCGTGTGAGGAAAGAGCGAGGGAGTGGTGGTGGTGGTGGGTGTTGTTGACGAGGTGTTTGAGGTGCATGAGGTGCTGGGAGAGTGCAGAGAGGTTAGGGTTGTTAGAGAGGGGTGTCAAATTTGATGTGGAGTTGAAGAAGGCTTTGATGGCGAGGGAGTAGGGCACCTAATCAAATAAATGGAATATGTGGATATAAATGAAATTTTCAAATTCTAAATATAAAAAAATTATTGGGGAGATCATGACTTGCTTTTAATCTAAACTATAGGATGAACTTTTATATGGTTGAGATTTTGAAATTATGTGGTGCCAAACATAGTTGATATTATATAAGAACTCGCCTATTGATAAATCCATATCCATGGCAAAGAGGGCTCTCTTGCAAAAACTTCTAAATTCATGATTCGTAGCCAGCTGCACGTGGGAGGTAAAGGACCAAGAGCTCACCAAACCGGAGGTTTTAAATTGTGATACATCGTATGCACGTTGTGAAGGGTAGGTGGGCTACGAGGCTGCTATCCACGCATCTAACCCTACCTTGAATCATCATCCAAGTATCCGTTGATTCCCATCCCAACGACCTCGCTACCATGACCGAATAAATAAAAATTTTAGTTTTGATATATTATCGGTGTAAATACTTTACACCATTAATAAATTATATGTTTTTATTTGTAAAATTTTGAAGATAATGAACAATTGAATTGATTTTTTTAACTAATATGGTAATATACAGTTAAATATCTATTACATAAAATATTTGATGCAGAAAATATATTTAAAATAAATAAATAGATAAATAAATCTCTCTTTGTCCCAAATAAAAAGGATTCATTCAGACAAAATATTTAAATTGGCCTTTTAAAAATGTATTGAGAGGACAAAATCCCTCAAAATTTAAAAATCTTAAATTAGTCTTTCATAATTTAAAAAACAGACAAATTTATTCTTGGTATAGCTTCATATAGTGTACAAATCAATTTGTCCCCATTTAAAATATATCAAACTGTACACATGATCAATTTATCCCTTTTTTAAATAAAGTTAATATTTATTTTAGTTTATAACTTTACACTTGAGTCATTTTAGTCTCTAGCTTTTAAAATGAATCAAATTAACCCTTAATATTGTAAATGTGAGTCAAGTTAGTTCATTATCCCATTTTATTTAACATTTTTTCAATTGAATGATAATGTGTAACGTTAAGTGATATTACATACTATGTGTTATCTAAAGGAAATAAAATTTAAAATAACTCATTTTGATGTTTAAAATTACATGAAATAAGTTATTTTAAACTTGAAATTAAGATTTAAATGATTCGTTTTGTGTAATTTTATATGTCAAAATAAGTTATTTTAAACTTCATTTAACTTTATATGATAAAGAGTATGTCAATGTATCACTTAACGTTACATATTATTCTTAATTGATAAAATGTTAAATAAAAATGACAAAAGACTAACTTGACTCATATTTTATAATGTTAGAGATTAATTTAACTCATTTTAAAAGTCAATAATTAAAATAACTCAAGGTATAAAATCAGAGATTTAAAATAAACATTAATTCTTTAAAATATGAATAATTAATTTGAGACTTTTAAATTGTTGGATAATTTGTTCGTGATACTTTCCTAAGTGCTAGTTTAGGTATTTAATCATTCATTTACTTTACCAGCTTTCTTACTCGCATTCGAATTTTTCGTATGATTCCTTTCTTACGTATAAAAAATCAATAAACCAAAGCTTCCGTGTCCTTGTTTGTTTCAGACTCTCATACAAGGGTGTCAAGTTCATAGCTTCTCCCCTGGTCCACACACTCTGTGGGGTTCACTCACTGTCCTGACCTTAGATTCACCATCGCCATGGCTCTCAAGTCCTTCATCGAAGTTCGCCCAGACTCTCACTTCCCCATACAGAATCTCCCTTACGGCGTCTTCAAGCTCCAACCCACTTCCTCCCCTCGACCCGGCGTCGCCATCGGCGACTACGTCCTCGACCTCTCCGAGATCGCTTCCGCCGGCCTCTTCCACGGTCCTCTCCTCAAAAACTCCGATTGCTTCCACCAGGTTTTACCCTTTTGTTCCCATGTTCTTCATTTCCGTTCTGGACTTCTGGGTACTCTGAAAAATCTCAACTTGAAAGTGACTTCCACTGATTCAACCAACTTGGGTAAATGGGTTCATGCTGACGTGCCGTTAATTCTTCTTCGTTCTTGTTCTGCCACATTTAGCTGCTTGAAGTGCTTTGCTACTTCAGCAAGGTGTTCTAGTGTCGCGCATAGAAAAATTAGTTACAACTTTTCACTAGCTTGAGCCAGATTAGTTGCAACAGATCCAGCTTATACTCGGAATTTAGATCAAGAAAAAAATAATTCTTCTTCTTTTTCTCTTTTTCCTTTTTTGGCTAAGATATCGTAATTCATCAACTAATCACAATCTTTTTGCTTTCCTGTGAAACCGGAAGAAAGGGAAGGAATGTACCTGATTATTAGGATGAGCACTTTCCACGCCATATTTTTTAAAGTTTTTTCTTTTTCTTTTTTTCGTAATCTGCAATATTGATTTTTTTGCTCCATTTTTGTTTAATAATATAAGGTTTAGTTTGGGAACCTCTGTAACTAACTACTAACTGCTTCCGTGTTGTGTTTGTAACAGCCCAATCTAAATAAGTTTGTGTCCCTTGGAAGACCAGCCTGGAAGGAAGCTCGTTCTACACTTCAAAAGCTCCTATCAGGTACAACCTCACTTCGTTCTGCTTATTTACTTGTTTAATTCTGCACTTTTTCTTTGCATATATTATTAGAGCATTATTTAGAAGAGGTTGTATATATCTATGTAACGTACATGCTAAATTTTGTATGAGCTACAATGTTTGAATTAGAGCGAATTTTTATTTTTAATATGCAGCTAATGAGCCAACATTGAGGGACAATGCGGCTTTGAGGCAGAAGTCACTTGTGCCTTTGGTATTGCACATTGCCATTACTTGATTTAGTATTTCACAATGGTCGTGTTTGCAACTTCTTATATTATGATGGATTTTGATTTTCTTGATTTATACATTTTCAGAGCAGTGTAGAATTGCTTCTCCCTGTTCAGATTGGGGACTATACCGACTTCTTTACGTCTCTGCATCACACTAAAAATTGTGGGATCATATTTCGTGGGCCAGAGACTCCTGTTCTAGAAAACTGGTGCATTGATTTGAAATAAAAGCCTTTACAATTTGACTAAGAGTAAAATTCCTCTGTAGCTAAAGAAAAAGGTAAAACATATTTTCCAGGTTTCACCTGCCTGTTGGCTATCATGGACGAGCCTCTTCTGTTGTTATATCTGGAACAGATATTGTTCGACCAAGGTTAGAGGATCTGTTGCTTCTGTAAATTGTTCTATTCATGAATTCATATGCTTAAGCAACTCTTTGAACTTATATGCCTTTCGTAGGTCTTAAGTTTGTCAATTTACAAAAATATGCCCCATCAAAGTTCAGTTGCTTAAAATACAAAGCTTTGTTAAGCATTCCATATATACATGCAGGAAAATATAGCTTTATGTCTATAGCTTTACATGTAAATCTTCATTTGTAACATATTCATGAAAATAGAGAGTTATAGACAGATTTAATGACAGCACCAGGCTTCAGCTCTTTTTGTATGCATTATGCATTTAATTGATCTGCATTCTATCTCAAAATATATGCCACTTTGTGCTAATTTCAGAGGTCAAGCTCATCCAGCTGGCGGCTCTCCACCCTATTTTGGTCCTTCTTTAAAGCTTGACTTCGAGTTGGAAATGGTTAGCCTGTTGTCTATGTTGATCCTCTTTGGCCATATTACACACTAAATACATACATAAATTATGATTTTAAAGATATAGAACTCAGGATTAGATATTCTTTTAGTTCTTCCTTTTTAGTTTTTCTGATATCATGGTACTGCATTAGTTTTCATTTTTTTTTCTTTCCAAATTAAATTCTTAGTTTGCTTGCAGGCTACTATTGTTGGACCTGGAAATGAATTGGGAAAACCTATTGATATCAACAATGCGGAAGATCATATCTTTGGAGTTGTTCTAATGAATGACTGGAGTGGTAACTTTTGAATTCAATATCTCTTTTTAATGTTTACTGCATCTTATAGTTATTGGTAACATGTTAATGGTTTACCAAATTATTTTTTGCAGCTGGGATATTCAGGCATGGGAATATATTCCTCTTGGACCTTTTCTTGGCAAGAGTTTTGGTAAGAAGTTTCAATTAATTTCTTCATATCTTTAAGTCTATTGGTAAAAATAGGCATTTGGGCTTGTGCAGTATATCTGATACAGATGGTTGCTTGTGCTATTTGTTCTGACTGGAAGCTTTCACTTTATTGCTATTGTAGAGTTGACCTTCCTTTATGGTGTGTAATTAAAATTATATAGGTACAACAATATCACCTTGGATTGTGACCCTGGAAGCATTGGAACCTTTTGCTTGTGAGTGCCCTAAACAGGTAACCGGTTTCTCTCTCTGGAGATTGATATTGTAGGAAATTTATAATTGTGGCTCTCACATCTAAAGTTCATAATAACTATGGTGTGTTTTCTAATCTATACCAAAAATGCAGGATCCTCCTCCACTTCCATATTTGACTGAAAAAGTATCCAAGAACTATGATATTTCACTGGAGGTATTTCAGAGCACCTTTGTACATGTGTACTTAAATAGATTTCTACCTTTTGTGTGTCAAATTGATTGTATTCCTTCACGGTTCATGTGTACTGTTTCTGAAGTAGGCTCTCTTTGTCTTATTCATGCTTTCTTTTTCCTAGATGATAAATAATAACCTTTTGTATTATTATTCTAATCACAAAACTGCTTTCTTGCTGCAAGGTTCACATTAAACCTGCTGGGCATGAGAATTCAAGTGTGGTGACACAGAGTAATCTAAAGCACTTGTAAGGAACTTCTTTTCAAACAGTGTCAATAATTCAGCGTGTTTATTTAGTTCCTTTCCCCAGTGACTAGTTTTTAATCTTTTATCATCAATCGTTTTGCTCTCTTGAATGCAATTGCTATGGCCATGTTGATTTAAAATGAAAATGACTGATCTGGAATTTTGTTGGTATCATTTGTGGATAATTGAACTTGTGATTGGTGATATATTCTCCTTGGATAAATGCTTACCTTGACCCAATAAAGTCAGTATTTTGAAACTGTTATACAACAACATCTAAGCATTGTCCCACTAAGTGAAGATTTTGAAACTGTTATACATCATAGATATGTTAACTTATTCTAACTCTCTTACTATGTAGATATTGGACATTGACTCAACAGCTTGCGCACCATACAATCAATGGTTGCAATCTGAGGCCAGGCGATCTCCTTGGAACTGGGACAGTTAGTGGTCCTGTAAGACTCAATATCTTATTTAATCTAAACTTTTGATCCCTGCTTTTTCTTTCTCTTTAGAGGAATTGCTCTTTATCATCTGGTCAACAAGTTCAAGTTTAACATGCGTGTTCTTCATTGCAGGAGCCAGAGTCCCGTGGATGCATGTTAGAGTTAACCTGGAATGGACAGAACCCGCTGTCAGTGAACGGCAGGTTAAATCGTAAATTTCTTGAAGATGGAGATGAAGTCACCTTAACTGGATATTGCAAGGTTACAATAAAATAAATTCTTCAATGCCTGTCTTTCAAGAGTGTTGTAGTCTTTACAATTTTTTTTTCATATGACAAATTTCTTAGGGTGATGTGTTTGATTTCATAAAATAGTTTTCAATTTTCATTTCTATGTTTCTTGTTTCTTGAATTTTGTGAAGAAAATACTAAAAACTGTGAAAACTATAAAATCTAGTTTTCAATTCCATTTTCATTTCCAGTTTTCAGTATTTCCTCCACAAAATCCTAAAAATAGAAAACTGAAAACAATTTTTTGAAACCAACGGACCATAGTTTTTCAAGTTTTTCACTATTGAGTTCTTTTTTAACATCTTCCCAACAGCACATCACAATTCACTAATAAATAATGGAGTGCCTGCACCTATCTTTTCACCCCCCCCCCCTTTTCTCCTCTTTGAAGTCTTTCATATATGGCATGGTTTTAACGTGTAAAACTTGAGGAATTAGTATGAAAATAGCTAAAATTGTTGCTTTTGCAGGGAAATGGTTACACTGTTGGGTTTGGTACCTGCTCTGGCAAGATTGTTCCCTCAGCTCCCTAAGGACGGTGTTGTTCCATGCTCTTCAGTTGCTGCGGTGGGAGTCGTTGAAGCCTTACGGTCTGGTAGCCAGCCTCCTTTCACCTAGAAGTGAACTGTTATGTGCTTTTCCATGTAATTTCATTAACGCTAGATGATTGACATTTTAATAAAGCTGGTCCATAGTTCTCTCTTCCGGGCCTTAGTGTTGATCAAACTCAGATAAATTTATAACGTTCTCGGGAACACGTGCTACTACTAGATTAGTTATTATAAGTTGTTGCTTTAAGGGAAAAAAAACCAGCAGAATGGTTTTCAAATGCGTAATTGCGATGTGCAGCCATAACATTTTGTTTACACAAAATTGCGGTGCAATCACTTGTACACTTGATTGGCGATTACAGGATGGGCAGGGCTAGTGGTCGTAGCTAAAGCCTGACGTAGTAATGCAACGCTTTTGAGACGTTGGACGACTAGAATAGCTCAACGAATAATTAAGAATAAAATAACTAGCAATTATGAACTCCAATTCAGTTATTACCATTTGTAAATAAAGATTTCATTCTGCGTTATATATAGTCATTTATCAGCAAACATTTGCATCCAGATTTGATTATTTGAACTTTGACTTCAGTAAAGACTTAAAATGCGGTAATTTCCTTGGGTTTATTGTTCAGGGGTTCACCAAAAAGGAAAAAAACCGGGGAACTATCCATTGTTCTCCTCTTTCCTGAGACTAAGGTTACTCTTGACTTTCAGTACTGATAGGTTTAATATTAGAATAAATGAATGGTTTGGATTTAATATATAAAACGAATAATTTTAATCCTAAAAATTAAATACTTGTGTGAATTCAGAAATCTATCCTCCTTATCTTTTTCTCTTGTTGTCAGCGTCACCCAACCCACCAGCCCTTAAAGTTTGTTATCCCTTGCATTTGCTCTTCCCCTTTCCACCATCAAAGGAAGCAGTACGTAACAGGGATGATGTGTTGATTGCCATTATCGGTAAATCCAAGGGGCACCCACCACCACCACCATCATTATCTCCCATTTTGATGTAAATAAATATAAATAATCACAAACAATAGAACTAAGAATTACTGAGATTAGACAGTAAAATTTGAATTCCATATCAACACAAATTCAACAGATTTTTTTTTTTTTAAAGAAAAGGAAAACACTTCAATAAATATATCTTCAAAATGGAAAATGACAGTGGACATGGGGAGTGGCACCAAATCCACCGCCCCTCCTCTAGCTCCCCGCCTTCGCCAGAAAACACATCCCAGTCGTCTGCACTGTCGTTGTCGAGGTCGAAGGCACTGAAACCGCCTTCGCCTCTTAGGTCGCGTACGGCAAAAACCAAGCGTCGCCGCCGGTGCTCTTTCGTTTGGATGATCACGTGCAACTGATGACGCCATGTCAGAGGTGTCAGAGGTGTCGGAGCCGCCGGAGTCGTCATCGCAATATCTGCACCCTAGCAACGAGACCTCAGCATCGCAACAGTAGCAATAGGTGGAGCTCTGGTCCGGGGAGGTGAAGCCACTGCCCGTGGCAATTCCATCCTCGCTGCTCTCCCCTGCATCGACTGGTTCTAGTTCCTCATGGCCGCCGGTTCGGAGGTTACTTTTCAGAGTCCTGCTTCCAATGTTTTCTGTGACCTGTCTCAAGTCAACTAAGCTTTCCCTAGAGATAATGGTTGGGCAACTGTTCTAAGAAGACTTCCTTATCTTTGATGATGATGAAGTCTCGCGAGTATGGGGTGGTGTTGCGTTCGCAGAGTGGTGGTGGGGGTTGGATTCGAGCAAGAGGGAAATATTTAAGGGCGTTTTAGCAAGTTTAAGGGTGACTAAGGATGGTCTCAAACTTGGGGGAGACTAACGAATCCTCCCCTTTTTGGTGGGCACAATGAGGGCCCAGGATTCCTTACTGCCCATGTGTCTGGGACTAATGTTAGTTCCTTTCAACCATCCTATTAAATTACAAAGTTAACCCATTTTAATTTCTAATTGTCTTTATGTGACATTTACCTTTTCTTCTTTCAGCTTTTCCATCTCTATCATGCTGGCCACACATCACCTCTGCCCTCAACTCTGCCATCAGCCACCATCATTGTCACAACTCATCGTCTTCGCTAGCCACCTGGTTGCTTCTTGTGCCTTTCTGTCTTGCCGCAACCATGCCCCCTTCTGTTAAACTAGACCTGTTTTGTTTCTCATTTACAATGGCTAAATTTGCAAAAGCTAAAGCTCATAACTTTTTTTTTTCCTTTAACCACTACAACAACATTTTCCTATTTTTCCCATGGCACTTTCTCTATCCGTTAACCTTTGCACCATTTTATTTCTCATTGTCACATTTGGGTACGTCTCTTGTCACAGGATTACCTTAAAACCACACTTCCTTCACAAATAACGTTTGAATGAGGTTCCAATGTGGAAGTGGTGGTAGATGGTAGTGACCCACAGTGAAGCGGAGAGATGATGAAAGTGAATGAGATTGAAATTGGTGAAAGGGTAAACTTGTAATAGTAGAATATTAGATTTGTTTGATAAATTATATATAATATTATGCAAATATTAATCTGAAGAATATTTTTAAAATTCATTGGTTACTACCCAAAATCTAGTGATTATGAGTGAATGGACCGATTATTCATAGAAGGAGCAACGTTGCTCCCAACCATGAAGGGAGCAAGGAATCTTTGACCGCACAATAAGACTAGGCTTAGGATTAGTTGGTCCTCTCCAGGTTGGGGACCAACATTAATCCATCCATTTATACATATAATATTAAAATAAGTCAATGGATTATATTTATCATATAAAATAGATTTAATTTAATTCTGAAATTAAATCAATTCATGCTTTCTCAGATTTACTCTTCTGTAAATCTCTTTTTTTCATTTTATTTTATCTACCATCCCTTTCTCTCTCTCCTCGATCTAGCAACTACCAAGGACACCAAACTCAGTGTCTCTAAATTTCAAAGCATAGAGTCCAAAAGATTATTGGGCCTAAGTTATATAACATTCATCAACATCAATCCATGAACAAGAGGATAAACAGTAGGTTTGTGGTTAGCAAATTTAATGTGAAAGGCTATGTGATGAGGGTTGGAAATCCTGTTTGAAAGAGAACAGGTGAAGCTGCAAAGAAGCTACTTTTAAGTAACTATTTTGAAGACAAAAACCCTTATTATCAGGATCATTAAACCATGTTGTCAGCCTCTATTTTGCTGCTTCCCAGAAAAAAGTTGCCTGTTCTTTGTAGGATATAGATAGATTGTGATGAGAAAGTTTCCACTTGCTTTTGTCAGGTTTATTGAAAACAAAAATGCTTGTCTTCTTGCCTTAGCTACTGATGTATGAGCTTCAATTGAAAAAATGAGAAAAAAATTAAAATATTATTGTTATACATGTTTCTGTGTATAAAGAAATAATGAGGCTTGATTTGATTCAGACTAAAGGGAATGATGCTTTGTCGATTTACTTTAGCGCAAGAGACCGAAAAAGTTATTGTCTTATTTTGGGTCCTTGGGTGCTACTGTGGTGTAGATGAGATAAAAAGTTAAAAACCATAAGAAAAGGGGTAAGAGACTGTGAAACCAACCTTGGACATAGTGAGTAAATAGATTTATTTGCTGAATTTTTTTAGATAAAAATCTGGTATCTAAAATTTTTCTTCTGTTTCTCACCCTTTTGAGTGCTAGCGGTATTGCTTCTCCTCTAAATGGAACAAAATTTGATTTTTTATTTTTGGGCAATCAACCATGGCTTCCACTGCCATTTGAGTATCACAAGTAGGAATAGAAAAGTAGTCCTGAAGCAACTGGTTTCAGGAATAAAACATGAACAACAGGATAAAAAAAGAAAGCAAAATAGTACAGGAAGAAGAAAGTATAGTGGCGTTGAGGCAGAGGAGCCTGCTTCTAGAGAAGATGAATGAAAGGAGAGAGAACAATGAAGATTTAGAATATGAAAAAGAAATTTAAAAAGGCTAAACTAGTAATTTTGCCTCAGTTTAGAGAGGACAAACATTACTCCCTAAAATATAGGGAGTAACCAATCCTTCACCATGAGACCTGGCCACGGATTCCTTAGTCCGCCTCAAGTTGGAAACTAAGGTTAGTCCACCTATCACATTACCAATTTATCCTTATAAAATTTTTGTTTTATATTTTTAACCCTCTCTTCTTCTTTCCTTTCCCCTGCCTCTCCACCACCATTGAGTCTCCATCTCACCATACAACCACACTACATTCTCTTTCTCTCCTTCCTCAACAGTGAGATTGTTCCTCTTCTTCCCACATTTATTTAGAAGCAGCAGGTGGCTGTTTCATATACCCATTAGTCACATTTTTTGCCATGATTCTATTAAAAAAAAAAAAGGACAGACCGACAACAAGAAAAGAACAAAGGACATAAGTTGATACATAACTTTGATTTCACTAATTGGGGGCGTGGGTTGAAACTTGAAAGTAAAAAAATTAAAAGAAAAGTGAGAACCTACATATAATAACTACACCGGGAAGTCAAGAAAATGGAAACCCCCAGGAAGCATTGATGCTTACTTCAACAAGTTCAATTATTGGACGAGTTGCAACTTGAAGAACAATGGTCAACGCTTATTGTTCTATTATGAACAAGGGAGAGGAACAATAGCCGTGGTTAAAGTCCTTCAGCGCAAGGTATCCGAAAATAACATTAGGTCCTCTGCACCCACCTCCGTCGTGTCCAATAGCTGCATTGCCACCCATCTTGGTAGATCCATTATGCTCTCAAGCTCTTTGCCTTGCTTCTGTTCTAAACCAATAGTGACAGTAATGATGGGACCTGGAGCGCCGCCGACGACACCGACGAAGGACACTGGCGGTGGTAGTGATGTGTTGAAGGAATGGAAGTAAAAAAGGGACAAATTTAGAATCTGAAAGTTTATTCAAGTTTTTAAATTAAATTTATTTATTTATTCCGTAAAATCTACACCATTAGTTTATTTTAATGTTAAATCTGGTGGTAATAAAGAAGGGAACTAACCTTAGTCCCCAACTTCCAGCAGACTAAGGAATCCAGTGCCATGAGACCAACCTTATTACAATGAGACCACAAGCCATGGGCACTTTTGGCAGGTGCGAAAAAGCAACAAGTACGTTATTGTCTTTTTTGTTTGAAAAATGCATGGGTCCTGCATCAAACGAAAGGCTTTCATTCAGTCACACACATGTCCTAAACGTATTACGCGCCAACATCATTCAAGAACCAACACCCCCACCACACAAACCAAATAATAATAAATTAGTAGCAATAGAATCATTTTTTTTCTTCTAATTTTCCTTCTCACTCACTCTCTGCTCTCAGCTCGCTCTCACTCTGTGCCACTGTCTGCAATCCCTAACTCGCAAAGCACCCTTTCCCATGAACCTCTTTTCATCTTCAACCACCGTCACCTACACCCACCACAATGACCACTCTACCCCTCCCAAAACAACAATCCCACCCAACTCCAATCCAACGCCGCCCTCACCATCCAATCAGCCTTCCGTGCCCACAGGATCCGCACCCTCTTCCGCAAAATCTCGTCCGTCGACTCTGAAGCCGACACCCTCCAGCGCCTCATCCAACGGCAGGAAACCGTCGACGCCGTCCGCACAAACCCACTCCAGAAGCTCAAAATCAACGAGTCCCTCATGGCCCTTCTCCTCACCCTCGATTCCGTCCCAGGATTCGATCCAACGGTCAGGGAAGCCCGCAGGAACGTCACCCGTCGGATCGTTGGCCTCCAGGAAATACTCGACTCCGTTTCGGAATCCAAGTTTGAGGAATGCGGCTGGTGGAACAACAGCTACGGCGACGGCGTTTTGATGAGGAATTGGGACCAAGTCATAGCGGACATGGAAGAAAGTGTTTGTAGAGAGAGAGGTGGCGATGAAATGGACAGCTTTTGCTCCCAATATCTAGGGTTCCGCTGCCTACAAAGGTTTCTTCGTGAACCCTGATTTTGCGCTTTAATTAATTTGCCCTTTTATTTAACATATGTTGTTATATTATAATCTGTATGTGTTGTGTTTGTAAATTATATAAATATAAATCTCTATAGTTATCTACCAGCTACCTTGGAAAGATTTGTGCCTTAATTAGCAAGTGTAAGGACGTGAAATGAGAAGCTTGTATATGGGGCTGGCCGGCTGGCTTATTTTCTTGTAAAACTAATTAAGATTGAAATTATCAGCATATAACATATGATGGTAAGTTCAGAACAAAGTGCAACATCGTTCAACTGTTGGATTTGCTTATAGGATTGTACATGATAGGATTTTTTTTTTTATTTTTTTTGACAAGGCAATAGATACTTTGGTAGGATACAACTCAAAAAGAGTGAATTTTTCTCTTAATATAGAAAGAAAGGGTTTATTCATGACTTACTAACTAAATTAAGAGTAAATAAAACCTCGCCTTTCCCAATTTAAGAGATAGATTCACTTTAAAACAACTTTTTACCTTGGATAGTCATAGTACAGTGGTAATTAGGTGGAGTAGATGCTGCTAATTGGCGCAGCTGCACTTGCATGGTGACATGCATCTTTTGCAGTCAGAGAGTGTTGGGTAGCCATTGTTGCAGTCGCATTTCTTGATGCAATAGGGCCTTGAACTGCCACCCCACAAGCACCGAGCCATGCAGTGTAGGATTGGCATGCAGGATGGACAATCGTTCTTCATATGGTTTACAATGCAGTCCTTGCAATCCCTGCCATCTGAAGGTGGGCAACCCTTTATCGGGGAAGCCATCACCAATACTATCATCAGCAGTGTTTGTACTTGGACTGCCACAGCTTGCTTTTTTGCCTCCATAGGAACCAGAGTTACCAGAGTACTATTCTCTGCTTGTAGAAGTGGCCTTCACAAAATGTGGAAGAGACTAGATATGCAGCACAGAAATAGTATAGTAGGTATTCCATTTCCATATATATAATGAGTTTTTCTAATAGTGCTCTTAGGACACTGAGTTCAAGATAAAAAATGGTAAGTTTTGTATTGAATCATGAGTTTTCAAAGTTTCAAGGATAATATGTGCATTAAAGAGTTTAAAAACTTATTCTATTCTTGATTCTCTTATAGAATTTGGGGAAATATTTGAGGGTAAGACTGAATTTAAGATCCATATAAGGCATCGACAGTGAGGATGCATTTAATTTGTAGGGGGTTGCTTGCTATTAATGCCGCCCTTGCTGTTAAACGCCACGCTTGCTCTTGTAAAGTCTCTGGCAGCCCAGATATGTCTTGGTTTGCACAATAGTCTATCACATGGCTATCCTCGCAGCATAAGTGAATCAATGGATTGCTAGTCAAGGCATGGACTTGTAAGTTGTATCATGTATGTAGCGTGCCAAGCGTGGCCGTGGTGTCATTTGTTACTCATAAAGTCTCAAATATTTGGCGAGTCCATTGGGCAGGTGTGAAAAATAACAGTGATCTAGACAAAGAAGGGGGCAAAAAAAACAGAGATAAAAAGAGGGGGCTAAGAGGATAGAGAAGAACTAATTGGGTGAGAATGAGTTAAGAAGGTAAAAGCCCACATTGGCAAGTTGTAGGTAGATATGTCAAAATGGGCTATCGTGTAAAAACCCGTTAAAAGGGGGCGGGGTGTGGCGGCCAACCGTCAAAATAAAATAAGCTGAAACACTTAAACTAATCCATTGCCAAAAATTTTAAAAATTGAGGGAAAAAAACCTCTTAATGCGTTGCTTTGTTTTTTTAAAAAATATTTAAACCTTTTTTTTTTCTCTAATTGATGCAAACTCAATTTTTCAAAGTCCACTCAATACTCAATAACAACTATACACCAACACCATCCCATTACATTTACACACAATAACTACATTCCCCTTTTTTGCATGAACAAATTTTAAGTTTTAACTTTTTGGGCTTTGGCTTTTGCTCACTATCAATGAGATTGAGAGTAGTGGTATTGTACTTATACTAAATTGCTGTTTACTAATACTGTGTCCTCTCTTTTTGGTCTTTGGGTTAGGCTTGTTTGATTAATATACAGGCCTTTTTTCACATGCTCTTATCAATAAATTTTAAATTTTTTGAAAAAAAGGCTTGGCCGCGGTCAGGCTACCCCAACTGCCTGAACCCAGGTGAAGTGAGGCAGTAGCGTTGAAATTCTTTGATGGGCTGGAAATTGTGGTTTTGGACCAATAACGCGTTTTGACATGTCTAGTTGTAGGTGATGCTGCCTATATAACGATAGCAAACCATGCACTTGAGGCATAAGGCAAATTAGGGGTGTTTATAATCCGTTTCATCCTACCAACCCGTCCTTACCCAAAGTTGATTGATCGAGTTTGGGCTTGAAATTTGATTCGCTATACTTATTAGGCTTTTGGTCATAAATTCATTCAGTGGCACTAATCGAAGGAAATAATTTTTTTAAAAATATATTTTTTAATAATGATTTTTGAAAAATTATAGGATTTTATAGGTCAATTAATATATTTTACATAACATTATGTTATTTTTGTATTTGTGTGGTTTGTTTTGAAACATATATTGTCAAATGCCTTTTAAATTTTTTTTACTTGTAAAATTTTATAACTTTACTATAAATAATATTCAAATCTTTATGTATTGTTTGAAGGGACTTGATTTTACCTTATCTATAGTAAAGTCATTGTCGGTAATTTGGTTTCAAGTTGACCCAGTCTAAAATGTGCACTCCTAGGGAGATGGCAGAGTTGGAAGCCTCTTAAAATGTGCACCCCGGGTTCGAAGCAATCAGCGGCTGTTGGGAACCCCCACCCCCTGCGGCGACCGAAAAATGAAAACGATAGCAAACGAGATATATATATATATATATATATATATATATATATATATATATATATATATATATATATATACACACGCACAACAATAGCACCTGCTATGGGCCTATGGAAACCCTGAAAGGGTGGCGGTCCTCACCACATCGCCACGGGAAATGATGACAAAGGTTGCACATCGATGAGATATTTTGCTTGTATAGAGCTTTCAAATAAGTTATTTAAATTTCTAGTCCATTCACGGAATATTATGCTCAATATCTAAATAAGGTATACCTAACCATACGTAGTTATTTTGTAATGTTCAAATTAATTCATAATAAAAACTTTATAATTTAAATTACTTCCTGAAATTATTATATTAAATTAAATTAGTTCGTAAAACTAATACAAATTAGTTCCTATAACTGAATTGACTGTTTGTTAGGAATTAAATTAATTGATAAAATTTAACTTTACAAACAAAATTATTCTTTTTTCAAAATATATCAGAGGAAATTGAATTGCACTTACAACTTTGTATAAATTAAGACATTACTCACTTTGCTTTTCATTCTATAAAATAACTTGAAAAACGTGTATGAGTATGTTCCCTTAAAACATTATTTTATTTTTTAATAAAAAGTATAAGAAGCTAAAATGAATTGAAGGGTATAAAATCATTCTTTTTCAACAATCATGAATAATTAAATTCAATAAATTCCTTGTCCCCATGAACTCCACGCAATTGTCCAAATATTTTTTAGGAAAATGATATTTTTATTCCACGCCTGCGCTGCTCTATTTTGACGGGACAGCGGGACATTAAAATATAGGGATTTATCTTAAATCATATAAAATTTATGAATATTGATATTTTTAAATAATTTATAATTAAAAATTTACTATATATATTATTAATTAAATTTATTAATATTTTTATTATTTATAATTAAATCATAATTCTTAAATTGAAGAGGATACAGATAGTTTAGATACCATAACCAAATCCTAAAAATATTCCAATCTTAAATGGTCACTGACCAACAAATTGTAGTATTCCTCGAAAAGCGCTTCCTCGAACCCGCTTTTCTATCTGCTAATCACGTTAAAACAACCAAACCTTAAAACCGCGTACACCTCCTTCCCGAACTCCATCATCGCATCCAACTCCCTCGTAACCTTCTCGTAAACGCGACACCGCACGAGCGCCGGCACAAACAGCGACAGTGCCGTGTAGAACACGAAAACAACTGTCAGCATCCACGACACCAACCGCGGCAACCGCCACTTCTTTGTCCCCTTAAGCTCTTTCTTTATCCCAACCTCGAGCGCCAAACACGCCCCATGCAGGAGGAAGAAACACGTGGCGTCCCAAGAGGGCTCCCAGGGCTCCCAGGCGCGGCTCTCGCGCTTGATGTAATAGAAGACGAGCTCGTGCATCAGGGCCGACACGGAAAAGGTCGCGAGAATCGCTGGGAGCGAGGCCCACTTTCGACCCACGAGGCGCGTGGAGGCACTCGCCACGGGCTCGTATACTGTGGGGTGCAGGACACGGTTGACCATGATGTTCCACCTCCTACCCAGAAGTCTTGCAATGAGGTGGAGAGGTAAGGCTCGTCGAACTGTGGCTCCAGCTGGACTTGGAGGAGCTTTTGGGTGAGCGTTGAAATCATGAAGAAAATGAACTCGAGGCCAATGTACATGTGGATGCTGTACAAGAACAATACGAACTTTGGATGTAGACTCCCTTTCTTACCTACGTTGCACAGAAAAAGATAAAATAAAATACAAATACAAATACAATTATACAAAATTAGATACAGTAATCTATTTAGAAATAACCGAAAAGTCAATAATATATATGGCTGCAATGACATTGACTTCCCAATAATAATTTCTTGACCGGGGAGTATATTAAATAAAAATGCTATAATTATATAATTATAGTCTCTTACCGTAGAGAGGGATCATAGAGGCCGATATGATAATCATTGTGGTATAAGCGTAGCTGAGGGGTGATTTGTGTCCTTTTTTGGGAATTTGGGGAGATGGGTGGGTTTCATTTTGCGTGTTTGGAGTGTCCTTGTTGATGTTGTTGTGATTGAATGATTGTTGTTGTTGTTGTTGGGGTTGTAATTTGATGGGGAGGCATGCTAGGGGAACAAACTGAGTCAAGGAGAGGGGAGGGCTGGAGGAGGGGGCCCTTGCCAAAGGCAAAGAGGAGGAGCTTGAAGGTGGAGAGCCAGCCAATGAAGAAAGAAGAGGGTCCACCAAGGTGGACGGAGGTGAGCCTCAGAGGGAGGAGAAGAAGGACCACTATGGCTGGCAAGATGGCTATGAGCCTGGCTTTACCTTTTAGGATGGTGTTGCCAATTGTGTGGCAGTAGCACATTGTCGCCGCCACTATGGTCCATACCATGATGAAGTTGCTGATTTCGCCATCCATCTCCATGTGTCCACCCCGGGTTAATTACTTAGCTTGGGTTAATTACTTAGCTTTTATATATATATATATATATATATATATATATATATATATATAGCCTTCTAGAAACGATGACTCGTGAAACATGCTCAGGGGTGTTTTGTGTGTATATAATATATATTATATTATATATATGGGTTAAAATTAAATTCATCAATATAATTTTAAAAAAATATATTATTAAATAATATTTTATTGGTATATTTTTTTTAAATCTATCGTTGGATTAACATTCCATATTATATAGATTAAGTCAATAAAATTTTAAATTAATTTAAAATTATTTAATATAATTTTTATGTACTTTAAAATTAACATAATAGTCAATATATTTATTCAAAATAATTAAGAATGTGAACTATATAATATATTTATTATTTTTATAAAATTTAATATACACGATTTTTATAGTAAATAATTATATATATTTTTTTGGTCAAAAGATGGTTCAATATTTTATGGAGACAAAAGTACACGAATGTGGGCTGTTTCAGTTTCATCCTTTTCCTCTTTTCAGTTCTTAAATGGGTGGCGGTGGTCCCACCCCATGTATTGCATCGTCTCTGGATCCTTAGCATTAACTAATGCTATAGCCCTTGCTTTACATGTAAATGTTAATTAGATTATATGTAAATATATAAAAATTACAATAATATAATTTAGTCAAGTTATGTTTTAATTTATTCATAATAGATATTTAATTAAAATTAGATGAAGTAAATGCATGTAGATGAATTGTTATATCTGCATGACTCGTAGGAGGTGTAAAAATGATAACAATTAATAACTCTATTTTAGTAATAATAATAATTATTGTTAGTACAAATAGAATTTTAAAAAATTAATAATACTTAGAGATTGTACTGAAATTATATTTGTTTGAAGAAATAATATTCTTAATTATTTCTTCGTCATAATCTATTATAATAATTTAAGATGATACCAATATAAGCATAAAATAGAAAATAAATATGTGAACATTACTTATATTATCAATTTTTTTTATTAGATTTATGATATTTTTATCAATCAAAAACTAAGAAAAAATTGCTTATATTGATCCACAATATTATAGAAAAATTAAATTTTTTTTGGTAATTTCAAAAGGTCTATTAAATTAAAAGTCACATAAGCATCACATATAACATAATTTAGTGTTATATTTTTACTTTATGTTATAAATCTAAAAAAATTATAAAATTAGAATTAAATAGGATATGATAAAACTATAAACCGTCCAAAATAAAATAAACTATATCAATTCGAATTAGAAGATTATAAAATTAAAATTATGTAGAATGAAATAATTATATAAATAAAAAGTATAATTTTAAATTTTTTTGTAAATAAATTATTTTGAGTAATATTAATTCCTATAAATTCATTAATATAATAACTCATTATTAAAAGTAAAAGTTTTTATTAAGACATGGATTAATAAAATTTGAGAGAAGATGGGTTTATTTTATTTAATTAAAAAATTTATATTATTATACAAAGTTTCTTGAAATTAATTTTTTTTTTAATTTTTGTAGGAAAAAAGATCACCAATTATTGACACCTATGAGCATGTAGCACCACCACACCTGAACATTATAATCAAACGTATTCAAATTTAATTTGCTATCATATTCTATTTGTGACTATAGTTAGCCATGATAGAGTGTGATCTCAATCAAAACCATGCAACCACACCGTATTAAAGATCGTCCCATATTAGTCCATTGTTTATTTATGCTAGACTACTGCCATGCTTAGCAAAGCATACGCACCATTCATTCATGAGATGCATTAATTTTATTATCATGTGAATCCTTGAAAATCACACTTTCAATCACAATGTCAATATAATCTCTTCAAAATGTTGAAGGAATTTCACAAAGAACTATAAGAGAATACCTACTTTGAAATAAATGAAAAGTTCTAACACACATCACCATTTTGGATAAATTATTCAAGCTCACCCATAGAAGGATCATGAGGAGAATCAATACATACACATTACATATCTAGACTACCCTTTAAAGATAAAAACAGGAAAACAAAACTAGAACATGATAACTGCAACTCCTAAAAGAAACTACTGCATAATTTTATCTGGTATGACATCTTGCCTCTTAACAGATGCTTCCACGCCAATATAACAATCACAAGTTAGACACAAAGTAGTTAATAGCCAAAGTTGACCCCATTGACCATGGCCAAATTTCATAGTATGAAATTGGGAACCAAGTAACCAACTTGTCCATAGGACATCCACCTTAATATTTGAATAATATCTTGCAACTATATGTAGGTTGTTTATCGATAATCCTCATATGCAATTTCTTTTATCCTCAATACTAAATTTATTCCTTGCTCATCCAAGCCTTCATAGGACATCCTACTTAATATTTGAATAATATCCCTGGATGTACACTCCTGCAAACTACATCAACTCAATTGAGACAAATCTAAATTATTAATATACACAAAATTCAAAACGAACCAATCTTTGAAAAAACATGCAAATCTTGAATTTCAAATTTCTTAACACATATAACTTATTCCAAATCTTGTTCTTTTAAAGCATTATGAGAAGAACTAAATGTATAAAAGTATAGTATAAAGTTCATAGAATATCTATTAGCTAAGTGAAACATAGAAAGAACATGGAAAGTTTAAAATGTCTACCCAAGGCATTTTCATGCACAATCAACCTTGAAACTTGCTGTCAATTTGGAAAGACATATTATCTCTATCTCTATAGTTGAGATTAGAGGATATTATCATAAACAACCTTTCAATTTGAATGTTTTGACACAACTACTACAAATCACATAAAAGAAACTTATGTCAAATTATGCAAATTACATAGTTGGTACCATGTTTTGATTAATCTCTTTTTAAATCACCATGATATAAAAGCAAAAAATATTATTTTTAATTGTCTTTTTAATAACAAAAAGAATCCTATCCAGAAATGAATCCTTACCTGCCATCCTAGTTTACTTTGTGCTAAGCATTATGAGCACAACTCTTCGTTGGCAATGGAGGCATAAACCAATATTATGAATCCAACTTCAGGATGCTAAACTAATAGTACTAATTAAATGTCACGACTCGTCTAGAGAATGTGAGGGCATGTGAGAATTTGAATCCCACGGAAGCCTCTGATTACATGATTGAATTCATATGTATAAATAAATCTAATATATTCAAAATATTTCAAGATTAACTAAATTCTATAATTTTGAAAATGTTTATAATAATAAATATTAAACATAAAACTACATAAAATCCATAATTTGGGCCAAAGTCAAACATAATTAAATAAATGACTGAAATTCTAAAATAGTCAAAACAATATAATGCATGTCAGGATTCTCTACACAATTATTGGAGCACTACACTGTCATAACCAATAGTAAGTTCCACTCCAAAGCGAAGCTCACCAAAGAAACTAGCACTCCTTGGGAGATCCTATGGTGCACTGAATCTGTAGTTGTATTTGTAGGGGAAAAGAGTGGGGTGAGTTCATCAAAACTTAAATAGTGAGCCTCCACTCATAACCCACATGAGACAACAACAAATATACATAAAATATACATGCGCTGATATAAAGCATTTTGTATATAATTACATATAAATCCTGAAAATAACAATTCAATAAATTCATGGTAATAACTAGTAAAGAAACAAGAGATGTTTTGCATATAAATATTAGCTAAATGGCTGAAATTGAGTCAATGGCTAATCTAATGGGCACTTGACTAGGTCCTATAAATGAACACCACACTGGGTTTCTTATTGTAGTTGAGCTAGTCCTCTAACGGACCACTTGGTATCAAGGTTACCGATCAATCCTATAGCCGTTAACTCACTAATTTGTTTCTCATTAATTACTATCAAAATAACTTGCAATAAAATTAATTGCTCTTACTATTCATACCATACTAGGGTTCATGAAATTTTCCACATAATAAAACAAATAAATCTAAATCATACATACCGCAACTATAATCCCATGAGTTTTTCAAAATAATTAATTTTCACGATAACTATAAAAAAAAAAATAATATTTCTAAAATTGGTATAATTCATAATAATATGATTTTTCTGACATAAATAATTCTAAAATTTCATAAATAATTATAGAATGTGAGAAATAATAATAATAATAATGACCAAAAGTATGGTCATAAGCTTAAAACTCACTCACCATTGGTAGCGAGAGTGTGCTTTCACTAATAGAGATGTCAAAATGGGTCGAGCTTGGGTTGGTTCGTCAAACCCGCCATTTTTAGCGGGCTAGGTTGAAGTTTTGAGCCGTCAAAAATTTCAACCCGCCTAACCACCTCGCTTAACCGCGGGCTTGGCGGGTTGGGCGGGCTTGGCCGCTGGGCCAAGACTTTTGTATTTTTTTTAAAAAAATTCATAATTTATTGGTAAAAAAGTAAGAAATATATGACCAAAAAAGAAAAAAGAGATATATACACTTACCAATACAATATCACTGTATAGTTGATATTATTCACTCAAAGTTAAAACTTAAAAATAAGATAGTGTTATAACTCACAAATAACATTATTAACAATAACATTTTTTAGTCAAAGTTAGTGTATAATTGTTATGAACCTTGAAAAATTGGGTATACATAAATAAAAAATAGTTTTTAAAATATTTTTTAAAATAAAAATTCATCAAAGCATTAAAAAATATTTTTTTGATTTTTTTTTTATTTTTTGACGGCCTGCACCAACCACCTAAAATGGGGCTACTATTTTAACCCATTTTATTTTGGCGGGGCGGATTTTTGTTGGGCTTTTGACGGACGGGCTTAATGGGCGACCAACCCGTTTGACATCTCTATTCACTAATAACTTAACTTTAAGGAGCTGGAATGGTACTAATAACCAAACTCACAGAATTAATAAAAAGGAGTGTCATAACGTCCAGGAGAAGGTTAAGCTAGGCCAACTGGAATTGGAGCTGGACTAGTGGGAAATAGAGCTTGGTCACAAGGAATTAGAGCTTGGCAAGAGATGAGGTCGATTGAGAGGAAGTTGGCTAAGAGGAGTTGGAGGCAAAATTTAGCAAAATGAGACTAAACATTTCTTACACACTAATAATAATAATAATAATAATAATAATAATAGTGCTATCTACACCTAATAATAATAATAATAATAATAATAAATAATATTAATGCTATCTACACTTACTAATAATAATGATAAATAATATTAATGTCATCTATGCTTACTAATAATAATAATAATAATAACTCATACATCACTAAATTTCATATTTGGGATATCACATACTACCCTCCTTAAAAGAGATTTGCTCCTAAATCTAAACAACGTACCCTGAGGTGGAAAAATGTGTGGATAATTGATTTTCATAGCTTTTCAGCTTCCAAGTCGCTTCTCGGAATGATTTCTCCAATAACTTTTCCTGAGGCTACCTCTTTTGAACGAAGCTTCTTAATCTGCCTATGCACGATGGCAACTGGTTCCTCTTCATAGGACAAACTTTCATCAACTTGGACCGTTTGCGGAGTGGGCACGTGAGACTGGTCTGACATATATTTCCTAAGCATAATGATATAAAACATCGGATGTATGGCTGATAAATTGGGAGGCAGTGCCAACCTATAGGCCACCACTCCAACTATTTCTAAGATTTCAAATGGGCCAATAAAACGAGGGTTTAACTTTTCCTGCTTATGAACCTTACTACCCCTTTCATAGGGGATACCCTCAGAACACGAAAGTCCCAACTGCAAACTCCAAGTTGCGCTGAGGTTTATTGCATAAGATTTCTGCCTGGACTATGCTACTAAAGGTGCTCCCTAATTAACTAAACCTTCTCTAAGGTTTCCTGAACTAGGTTTGGGCCTAGGAACTTAGCTTCGCCAAGCTGGAACCACCGATGGGAGACCTACAACGCCTCCCATACAAAGCTTCGAACGGTGCCATCTTGATAATTGTCTGGTAAATGTTATTGTATGAGAACTCAATCAATGGTAGATGATCACACAAGCTTCCTCGAAATTTAGCACACAAGCTCTGAGCATATCTTATGAGGTTTGTATCGTCCTTTCTGCTGGCCATCGGTCTAGGGATAAAAGCTGTGGTCAAATCCACACGTGTCTCAATGGCCTCCTGAAATGCCTCCAGAACTGCAAAGTGAACTGGAACCCTCTGCGAGATATGATTGATAATGGGACACCGTGAAGTTTGACTATTTCGTTTATGTACAACTAAGCATATTATGATACACTGAAGGTAGTCTTTACTAGTAAAAAATATGCTGACTTGGTCATCCTCTCTACTATTACCCATATGGAGTTGAACCCCTTGGTGGTTCGAGGTAACCCGACTACGAAATCCATGGTTATTCTCTCCCATTTCCACTCTGGAACATCTATCTACTGAAGTAACCCTGCGGCCTCTGGTGCTCAGCCTTAACTTGCTGGCGCACTAAGCATTTAGCCACCAAGTCATCGATATCTCTCTTTATACCATCCCACCAAAACAATTGTTTTAGATCTTGATACATCTTAGCTGATCTTGGGTGCACTGAGTATGCTGTATCATGGGCTTCTTCCATTACTTTTCTCCTCAATTCACCTGCTGGCATGCATAAATGGTTCCCAAAGTGCAACACACCTAGGTATCAATAAGAACTCTGTGCTCTCATCCTTATGAACACCCTCAACAAACTTACCTAGCTTTGGATCTTCACCCCTTATGCCTTGATCTGTCCACTAAGGTTGACTGAGCCTTGACATGAGCTAGAAAGGCCCCTATATTACTAAGGTTGAATTGAACTCCTCAGCTTCCAACTTGTGGATATCCTCCACTAATGGCCTCACTGGCGGAATGTAGCATCTGGCACTACATTCGCCTTTCCTGGGTGGTACGAGATCGACGTCATAATCCTTTAACATGATATGTATAGCTTTGCCAAGTCAATTGAATTTTGCTACGAGAAGAGCAATCGGGGCATTGCCCTTAGAACTTGAATATTTGATTAATTTTATTTGGCGGTGTAAGTATTTTGTGACATTTTTTATTATTTTAATTTTTAATATTATTTTATCTTTTCGCAAGGAGACATTATTATTCCATCCATTTGTATTAACTGAATTGCAACAAAGAGACGAGATTATTCTATGGTATTGAATAACGAAGACATTAAATCAAGGAAGGATCGAGCTAAGACATGTTTTATACTATAAGTCTCCAACCAGTTTCCAATGTAAGGTAATGTGATGATTTTCTCAAATTCACTAGAAATTTTTGGGTGCATAATGGTTGGAGAGGATACAAGAGAAAGTGGGTAGAGAGGATAATTTTATAATTTCAAAAAATATATATTATAATTTAATAATTGTTCGATATCATAAGTCTCCAACAAGTTTTTTAGTTAATGATAGTACTCGGGATGATTTCCTCATATTTACTAGAAATTTTTGGGCATATACTGGTCTCTTTATTCTTAAAATTTTGACTTCAGGATTTGGTGGGCTGGGATTTTATCATGGGTTTGAAAATAGAGTTTTATTTATTTATTATTTTTGGATTAGGTCTTGGAGACGAGGATTGAGGTGATTTAGAAGATTGTGGTCATGGGTGGCAAACCCAACCCGCCCCGTCAAGGGTCAGCCACAAAAAAGGATAGGGCAAGCTAGTCCGTTTTTGTCATTTGGGTTGATAATGTCAATCCATTTTATGTTGGGTTGACAGGTTGGCCCTTTTTTGTGTGAAAAAAAAATTGTTGGACTGGGCCTCTAGCTTATAGTATATTGACCCCAAATCTCCCCCATTATTCTTCAATGCAACAAATACTTTAGACCAAAAATAAAAAATAAAAAATGCTCAAAATGCTCTATTGCTTCATTATTCAGAGAAAAAGTGGAGAAAGTTAAAACAACCGGCTCTGGGCATGATGCCTGCCATCGCGTGCTAAAAACTAGACCTTGAGCTAATGGTAGGGTTTCATTTTTCAAATCTATGGACTTCATC
This sequence comes from Dalbergia oliveri, assembly GCA_030441495.1. Classification (NCBI taxonomy): domain Eukaryota; kingdom Viridiplantae; phylum Streptophyta; class Magnoliopsida; order Fabales; family Fabaceae; genus Dalbergia; species Dalbergia oliveri. The sequence continues at coordinate 23,886,160 of JAMLFY010000009.1, read as the reverse complement.
CAAGAAAAAAAAGGCAAAAAGAAAAAAAAACAGATCTTTGAGCAAAAAAATTAAACAGATTAACAGAATCTTAGGAGTTGAATGAAAGCGATAGAATGAAGGAGAAAAATTTGATTTTGGCGTGAACCCATATCATGATTTGAAGAAAGAAAAAAAGGGTCACAGAGATTTTGGAGCTGGAGGAGAGGAAGAGCAATACCTGTGTTGGGGTGTTATGTGAAGAGAGTGTTATGTGGGTGAAGACGGGATGAGTTTCTCATTTTCTTGTTTCTTCTAGGCTTGGGTATTGGGTGAGTGTGTTGGCCATTTTTTTATTTTTGCCCAAAAAAAATGTGGGGTCAACTCGCCCTAACTTAATTCAACTCGTGAGTCAATCGAGACGGGTCAAATGAGTTGAAAAAAAACTAAAAGATGGATTCAAAAAATCAACCCCTCCCCATTAAAATAGGGTGGCCAACCCAAGGTTAAACCTATTCTGCCACACGATGATGTCAAAAAATCCATGGGGTGGAAGGTCTTGAATCCAAATCAAGGGAAGTGCAATGAATAAAAGTGTCATTTAGGTCAAGTGGAGTTAACTCGAGGGTCATTTCTTAACAATTAATTTTATATAAGGAATATATATCTTTTGCTCTTATATAAAAATTTAAATGAAAATTATTATATGTACAAGAAATAAATTTTAAACCATCAAAACTCAAGAAAATAAATACACATGTAATATTTAAACATCTAATATCTAATACACACACACACACACATATAGTGACAGATTTAGAACATTTTGACAATGGGCACAAGGACAATAAATCAACATAAGAAAAAATGGAATATATTGTATCTTATTATTTTTTTCAATAAAATTAGTGTGGATCAAATTTAATAATATAATGGGAGCAAAAATACACATATTTATAATTATTAAATGAATTTAAGAAATTATGTGGGGACATATGACCCACTTTGCATAGTGTGGATCTCTCTCTCTCTCTCTCTCTCTATATATATATATATATATATTGTGTGCGTAAGTCGATGGAGAAAGCCAACTATCTTCTGCTATTGCATTGCCACTCCTGCTTTTTATTTGCGGCACCCCTAATAAATCTATATTGATAGGGTTATTTTAATTAATTGTGTTAACTATTAATAATTTTTTAAAATATTTGTTTTACTATTTTTTTATTATCAAAAAACAAAAAGAAAAGTTTAGAGCATTAAGCTATTACAACTCAAATGTCTAAAGACAAATAGTTAACAAATCATCACGGCTAAATTAACATTCTTATTTGATATAATATGTTCAACAATTTAACAACTAACCTAAGTAAAATAAAAATATCTCACTTATAAGAACAAATTAAAAATAAAGAACATAGTAAATGACAATTACAAGTAACACAAAAAATTATGAAAAGATTATTTTGGCTTGACATGGGATGCACACTCCTATGTAATCTCTGGTACAATGATTAATTTTATTTTGAAGGTTATCAAAATATCAAATTGTCACATTTCAAATACTTTAAAAAAAAAATCTATAAGTCATCACAGCTTAGCTAATTCCACCTTAAAAAAAACAATTTCAATGATTTTTAAAAAAAAAATACTCTCAAAAAGCAACTCAATTTTTTTTTTGGTATTTTTCTTTTAACTGAAAATGACCTGAGTGGTAGCATTTCTTAACAAGCATTTATCATTTTTTCTTATCAAGTGTACTGACCCAATAACAAACACACATAAGATAGCCCAAGTTTATTAGCCCCAAATAATATACAAAAAAAAAAGAAATTAGACAAAATAAGAAGCTGACTTAAAATAGTAAAAAAACAAAAAAGGCAAAACAAAATAAACACAAAATGAAAAGAAGGTTCTGGTGAAGGTTAGGTATACCTGAAATGAGATTTGGGGGTGCCAAATAGGGGTGGGAGGTCAGGTCAGGCCAGGCTTGGATCTTAAAGGCTAGGCCTATATCACAAATATTGGGGATGAGCCTAGCCTATAGTCTTTTAGAGCTATATTTTAAGCTTAAGCCTGGCCTAACCTAAAGCCTGTTTAGAAAGCCTATTTTTTATTTTTCAACCAAAAAAATATAAAAAAACATATCCAACAACTCAATCTCAAACAAATCTGACTAAAATCAATTCCATAAATCACGACCAAAACATAACAAATCACAATCAAAATCCCAACAAGATCAATACCAGATTATAGCAAAAAAATCTCGATTTAATCATCTAATAAAATGGAATAAATAAGGAATGCAGTATTCAGGACATGGAATACCTCAATCCATTGAGGAAGAAGGAGCGAGACCCGAAATCTAATGGGGAAAATCTAAGGCGTAACGAGGTGAGACATGCGGAAGGCGGTGACAAGATGAGGCGGAGGGTGGCGATGAGGTGAGGCGGAGGGCGCGAGATGAGGGAAACGTAGGTGGAGGGCTTGTCGAGGTGAGGCGAGGGCTTTGTGTGGAGCTTTCCATGGCACAGCATAGTTCAATGATGACTGATGAGCCAAGGCAGAGTTCGGCGATGAGCGGGGTGGAGTTAGCGTTCATGGTGGTGCGATGTGAGGACAGCGGCACTAGTGCGAGGTTGTATAATGGTGTGGCGGTGGTGGTGGTGGTGATGGCCGTGGCGTGGCGTGAGGCTCTGCGGCCGGCCGGGTGTGGACTCTGGAGGCTTGGCCGCTTAGGTGTTGTGGCCATGTGGGGATGGTGAATGGTGAGAGTGTGAGATATGGAAAGAGAGAGTTTTAGGATTTGCAAAATTAGAATATGTGCACTTGTTTTGTGAATAAGATCGAGATGCTAATGTATGTCTCATGAGTTATGAATACTAATTTTAAAATTATTTAATTAGTTTAATTTTAAATACTAATATAAATATGTTAGTTGGGCTTAGGTTATAGCAAACAAGTGAGATAGTGTAGTGGTAAGTTCTCTTTACATAATGCTTGTGCTCATGGGTTCGAACCTTCTATAGGATGTTTTGCATATATTTAGGAGTATATATCTAAAGGTCGGCTACCAGGCCTAATAGGCTTCCTGACAGGATCTAGCCTCTTTACCTAAAGGCTTTTTGAAAGGCCTGAACTTGACTTAAATAATAAAAAGGCTAGGCCAGGTCAGGCAGGTTTCCTGGAGGGCCTGCCAGCACAACGGCAGCCACGGTGGAGAAGTGGGTGGGGTGAGGAGCAGCAGTCGCCGCGCTAGAGAGGAAGAAGGCATTTTAAAGGAGTGAGGATTTTGCTTGTTTGCTTGCTCCCTCTTCCCCTTTTTATGCTCCTCAAATCAGATAGACTCTGCCTCTTCCTGCTAGAGGGAACATTGCAGCTTTTTTGTTTGTTTCTTTGCATTCCCACTGACTATTGGACCAACACTGCCCTGTAGCCTGTTGTTGTATTGGCTTAATACCATGATAAGCCATATTTGGCTTATACCTAATGTGGAAGATACAACAGCAGCAGCATGTGCGTCCCTTTTCTAATTCATGTCTTTTATTTTAATTCTTTTTCATTTGTTCTTTTTTGGTGAATTGGAAGAGCTTGATGGGCTGAAATATGAAGTGAATGATGGGTCGATGCAAACAAGAGAGCTAGATGTGTTCGGCCTGTAACCAAGAAACAAAATATACAAAAAGAAATATATGAGCCAACAACAAAATATAATATTCACAATGATTAAATATGACATTCAAAATTCAAGCAAATGACAAAATGAAGTTAAATTCTTTATTTATTTTAACTTAATAAAAAATTGGATGCTAACAATTGTATCAGATAACATGACAAGATAAGCTGCCAATATCATATATTAAGCTCTTATTTGTTGTTTGATACATGCAATATATCATTATTAAAGCTTTTGCATCATAACAATTCTTTTATATATTAATAACATAAAATGAATACTGGTTTGATGACTTCCTTCATGATTTGCAACTTTTTTTAATTTTTATTGGTTGATAATATAAAATTGACTTGCACTGTCAATGTTTAAAATTTAAACTCATAAATAATATTATAAATCACATTAATAATCCAAAATAATTAAATAAATATTTGTAGAAATATTAAAATAATTAAATAATAATTATTAAAAAGAAATAAATGACAAATAATATTGAGTAATAAATAACATTTAATATAATCTTCTTCTTTTTATTGTATAGTGTTTATAAATTGTGACCAGATGTTTACCTAGTAGAGGAGCTCCCGTCTCTAAGAAATTAGTTATTGCGCTAACAATAGATATCCTAGGAAACAAAAAAAATAAATTGTGATTTTTCCTATGTAATAATCTTACCATAGATTATTAATCTATCGGACTTTTTATGTAACATGTGTAAAGAAAATTTCTTTCATTCTTTATTTCTTTGCAATATTTATAAGTTTGTCGATCTCCTTTAGGTATGGTATTTTAGCCCAAACCCATAAAAAAAAGTTATGCTTTTCTTTTTTTTTTTTTGTATTGTTTGTGTTTGAATTAGTTCATTTAGCTTCCATATCAGAAAAATAATAATAATTCACTCAACTTAAGCTAAATTTTGAATTCTAAATTTTATATAAATTAATTTGTGTTAGTAATATATTTTCTAATGCTAGCTAAATATTATTTTACCAACTAACTATAAATGGAACAATTGATGGATTATTTCTTTGTTAATAGGCCTATGTATATAAAGCTAAAATAAATAATAAATTATATATTATTTTAATATTTTTATCTTTCACAGAGATAATATTTATTTTTTAATAAAATGTTTATATCAATTAATTGAAATTGATTTTATTGTATAGATAAAAAATTATTTACTCTATTCCTATGCTCTAGTGACATAAAAATTGATAAAAATCATTCAAATAAATAGTTTTAAAGGTGGCCAAATTAAAAAATAAAAAAATTCCTAAGAAAATAGAAATGTTGGGGCGGAGGGGCATTCCTCCCCTTTGGCTAATATGAGGCTTTCCCTCTTGCCGTGTTGCTATCCCCCATGGACTTTAAAGACGATGAGGGAAGGGAGCGGCGGAAAATTATGGAAAAGAAGAATGAAAAATTATAGAGATTAATTTAGTTACTTTATCTATCTATACGCTATATAAATTGAGTTCTTATTCCCACTGTAGCTGACCCTGTTCACTTCCACATGGTGAGCTTAGAATATTTTAGCTTAAAAAACCAATATAATGGTGGCCTCTTGCCTCTACGGATCCAAATGGTTTAAGCACCTATGAGGAGTCTCTAATCCTATTTATGTAGGTACTTGTCCTACATGTTTTGGGAGAAATTTTAAAACCCACAAAGCTTTTTTTTTTATTGATCCACGAGACAATAGATCCATGGTGATGAGGTCTAAGATCTCCTCATGTGGGATATATTTTTACTTTTTACCATAAGTTTTTTGCGGAGCTTAAAGAAGAGCTAAAGCTAGGGGAAGGAGATTTACCTATCTTTGTCTTTTTTACTAGACTTCCTTTCTTTTTTCTTTCCGTTTTACTCGCTGGCAAATTTCTTCAGGTCGCCGACTGTCTTTCCTCCCATCTTTGCTTCGTAAGTTCCTTTGGGTTAGTTCCTTCCTTTCTCTTCATTTCCCATCTTCCCCTTTTCAAATTTCTAGAGCTTCGTTTGTCTTTTGAGAATGAAAAAATTCATATCAAATTTACAGTAGGGTTACGGGTCTTTCAATTTTTTTTTTTTTTCAGAAAAGCTTCAATTCTTTTTTTGTTGTTCACTGTAGACGTTTATCATTCATGTGTGATGTTAAGTTATAGCAAGCTATGATATAAATGTTAAAAAAAAGGGGTTAAATTATACATATATACAATAGGTTAATTAACACAGCTTCTTGAACTAGGGTCTCTTGGCGTCAAACTTCGTTCAAATGCGATTTTCTTTGTGTCAGGAATTATCTTTTAATGAACTACTGTTAATTAAAAAATCCATCAACTAAGAAAGATACGAATTTCAATTATTTTATTCAAATGAGCCAATGAGAAGAGAAAGAACTAAATCGGTAAATCCCAAATCTTTAGTTCCAATCGTATAATAATTAGAAATTTATCCATTTAATTTTTATTATAATTGAACTTAATATAGTCAAGATTTTTAATTTGCTGTTAATCCCTGTAGGGATCGAGCCAGGGATGCTACCATGGCAAGAGTGATATCAAGGCCCATATGTATGTTGAGAGTCGAGACCATGGCTGTAGGCTCTAACTACCCATGCGTCTGCCCCAAAAAAAAAATTTCCTGCAAAAGAAGTTTCATAATCAAGACCAAACGAAAACAAAAGTCTAATTTGAAATTGAAAAGATATTTTCATTGCACCAAATACTGTAAAAGAGACTATGAAAAAAAGTGTAAAAGGGTTCTATATTACAATTCAATCATATATTTCTATTTGTAAAATTTTTAAAATAATAAGTAGTTAAGTCAAATACTTTTAATAATGTGACAATATTGTGATAAAATATCTGTCAATCTTTTTTTAATACTACTTTTTTTTGGCACTTTTCCTTTTTCTAGGTGGGTCTTTATCTTAAAATTTGGTATGTATATGCCCCTTTAAGTGGTACTTTGAGATGGAGCCGATGCAATTTGATGGCAGTTGAGCGATTTTGGAGGCGAGTCTTGGTCGTGGCTCGATGGAGAGATTATGCCACAGCCACAAATCCTTTGGGTAGACAGAGACCAAAATTGTGCACTCAAATAGGCACCCTAAATTAAACTCAATTTTATTGACAAAATCATCTATCAAATGAATACCAATTTCATCCTCCAAATCCTCTCATCATTGTTAAGATTACTGGTCTCAGACAGGATTAGAAATAAAAAAAACAATGGTTAATTAAAGAAAAAAACAAAAAGAAAAGAGAAGCAAGTAAAAATACTGAAGGAGATTTCAGCGCAAATAACAACGACTAAGGATTAAACATAACATTGAAGGAGAAAGTCAGTTGACTTCTAATGCCAGTCCCTACGGATATCAAATGTGTAGTTGATCTCCAAGTAGCACTTGTTGTCATCATCAAGAAACTGAAAAAAAAAATAGGAAACCCATAATGTGAGACTTAGTTAACGGGTGTATCTACAAGAATTAATGGCTTGTGAACAAAAACAAAAAAAGGGCGACTCAAAAATTTGAAGACAAATTATCCAATTTGGTCCCTTAGAAATATATTAGGGGACACATTGTTCTTAGATTTTGAAAGTTTAAATTAGTTCTCACATTTTAAAAAAATGATAAATTGATCTTCCATCCAATTTTATAACTGGATGAAGAATCAATTTGTTTTCATTGTAAGGAATTATATAGAGGAATTAATTTGTCTTTTTTTAAAATATGAGAAACCATTTTAAGACTTTTAAAATTGAAGGAACTAATTTATCCCCCAATAAATTTCTAAGGGTCTAAATTAGGTATTTAGTTAAATTTGAATTTTAAACAAGTGGTTTGAAGGAAGACATATATGAAACCATGCACCAAAGTTATTACAACATTTATTAGTGATATATCATATGTTTTTCTTATCCCATACACAATAGAAAAATTCTTAGATGCTTTTAGAATAAGAAAAATTAGTTACTTCGTTTCATTTATTAATTAACACATCAGTTATTGCATTAAAAAATATAAAAGAAGTGGAAGATAATAATAATCTAAATATTAGTGTCAATTAATAAATAAAATATAATAAATATTTTCTCTTTCACATAGCACTTGAATGTTTCTCTTACACAATAATGTATTGTAGCTCGCTAGGCAATCATAGGCCTCCAACTTTCATATGTTTTCAAATAGTGCTACATGAAAAGTAGGATGAAAGTAAATTCCCAGAAGTTACCATTTTTTTTGCCATTGTCTTAACTAGAGTGTTGTCTTCAATATGAAGGAAGCGCATATCATCATATGGGAAAATTAGTTACCTTACTTCTAGCGGAATATGTCCCTCTAGCAAATATCCCAGATGGTGTTGTCTCTTCAGGCATCTCATGCGTGTAAGGTTCTGTTTGTGGGCTGAAGGTTCCAATCATCTCTTTACTGCTGTCAACTGTAACAACAAGGCTCAACAATGACATAAGTTATATGTACAAGTTATGTGTTTGGCATAATTCGATTTTGTGTGTGAGAGATAAGAGAAATAGAGGTTACCCTTGATGCCAGTTTTCCAAACAGTGTTGGTGTATTTGAGACCTGAAACGATGTTATTGAGGACCTGGAAAGTGAACATGAGCCTGTAATGGCTACCTTCTTTCAAAGTAAACCACAAACCCGTTGGCTTTCCTCCCTCTGGAATGGGAAGAACAATATCAGGTCTGCCTGCGGCCTTGATTGCAAGGCTCAGGATCTTCACTTCTGGCTCTAGAGTTTCTGAATTATTTGGAAAAAGGAGAAAAAAAAAACATAAGAATTTATAGGGACCATATCTATGTTGTCTACGGATTAGAGTGGTAGGAGTCATTCATGAAACTAATTTTCCTAGTTTGTATTTTGTAACTTGGCACTATAAGCCATCAAAACAGCACAATCAAAAGGAAAAACCAGCATTATTAATTACCACATTAGTGTATTGATACATATGAAATTACCAAAAAAAAAAATCATTAGGAGCCTGTTAAAATACTAACATTAAATGATACTATTCAGGCCTCAGAAAGATTATACAGATTCTTTGATTCCTTGTTGAATTTTTCTTTATCCATGACCAATATAATTAATTCAAGTTTGGTAAATGGTATTTGTTCTGTTTTAGATCATGTTCAATGACTCTGATTCAAAATATTCATTCTTATAACTCCCCCGCATAAAATTACATTGGAGCTGATTCTCGAGCCATCTATATGCAGAAGCTCATACTAATACTATGGCTGTTTCAAATAGTCAAATATCACAAAATTAGAGAGAGGTAATAAATGGGAGATCACATTCAAAAAGTAAATTAATTACCTCCAACAGAATTCATGTCAACACTTCCAAGAAGCTGCTCCTTCCACCTCCTCAAGCTCTCATCATCCTAACAAGGACTCAAGCGAAAACCAACACACACACATCCATAAATGAGACATAGGATGAATTTAAAAAGTAAAAATGAAAATAAAGAAAACATATATAGATCTCGGTGAATGCAACAAAATAAAGACAAGAAGAGAGAGGAATTAACCTTATCCTTTTCAAGCTGCTCCTTCAACGTGCACTGAGGACCCAATTCAATCTTCCTGTCCTCATCATCATCTTCATCCTCGGTTGCAGCAATAGAACTCTCACTCTTGTACCTGCTGAGAGTTCCACCTTCTTCATCCCCACTCTCATAAACCCGAGAGGTCTTATCCCCAGCACCACCCTCATTGTCTTTGTCATCATTACCCATGCTTTTGTAATTGGAAACCACTCCAATGACCAAAGACATCAACAACTCATCAACGCATATAAGAAGAAGACAAAGAAAGAAGGCCTTGATACACACAAAGAAGCTAAAGAACACAAAAAGCGAACCAACAAACAAACCAACCCCACTTGGTAGAATCTTCCCCAACAACGAGAATGAAGAGAGGAAAAAAGAGGCTACGTTGGGTTGTTCAAAACAACATGAAAGACAGAAGTGGGTCAAATTAAGAATCCCAGAAAGGTGAAAAAAAACTATATGGAATAGAGAAAAAGGAGATAGCTCTTGCTGCAAGAAAAGACGCCAAGAAGGCAAAGAGAGAGAGTGTGTGTGTTTTTTGGGAAAAGAACTGATGAGAAGGAAACGGTCATGTGGTGATCCGAAAAAGGAACAATTTCAACGAGAAAAATATGGTAGAATGAGAGAGAGAAAGAGAGTGAGAGGGTGGAGAACGTGAAGGTCACTCTCTTTTTGGATAGCTCTTGCTTCCACGAAGACCAGGATTCAAGGGAGGGTTTCCGCTTTTCCTACATCTTTAATAGGAAGCTCGACTTTATACACCATATCTAGATATCATCTTATATTCTTATATAGGCTAAGAATAATAGATGCAGTAAAAAATTTTGAAAAAATTATGAGCATTCTTTAAACCCTAATTAGTTTCAATAGTTACATTCCAATTATATACCTTAAGGAAAATTATTCATGGCTCCTATTTTTCAGTGTGAAATTCGACTAATACCCATTGAAGTGACGTGATTTACTTCTAAAACTATTTTAGTTTCGCCTCAGTCATGATTGATCACTAAGAAAATCTAATGGCTACTAAAACTTCATTGTTTTTATTCGCATAAAAACTAGTTGATCCATTTAGCACTGCTGCTACCTTAATATGATAAGGAACAAAGCATTAAAAGGATCGTTGTTATGCGGTTGTAAATTCGGTAAGAAAATAATGGAACAAGTTAGGAGGAAAAAGAAATGAAAAATTCATAAACAAACACACGAGAAGAGATGAGACGGCCACGCCTAGCTTGAGGCTTGGGTTGATTGGTGAAGTAAACATGGATTTTGATTAGTTGTGTGAGTCTAACTTGACTATTGATTATTTACCTTTGCTCGTAGCAGACTATAAGACTAATTTATTATAAAATCTTATACTAATAAATTCTTTGATGGCAGCTTTTTGTAAAGAGAAAATTTATCGTGTATCCTTTAAATAAAGTGCATTAATAGAACATAAATATATAAAAAAAGAATAATTAAAAGGATAGCTAAATGTTAATATTATGTAGCAAACCATATCTTACATTCCCTGCTCGTCCTTTCACCTTAGCCAGTAATTATGGATTAGACACTCGTGAAAGGAAAAGGAGTTTCTTATGTTTCCATCGAACGGCGCTATCTGCCGCACTGCCCTTCTGATCCGGGCGTCAATACCGACAATGAGAAGAATCGTCACACTCACTTGAAGCAAAGCAAGAATTGAAAGGGAGAATACATTAACTTTTATAATTTGAACACAACGTCAAACAGTATTCTTGCATCATGACTTGATTACATAAAAACTGTTGAATCATCGTAGAATTCAAGAATTTAATACGACAATATGGATATTACCTTTATATTAAGTTATACGCAACCATGACTATCATTGAATTATGTATTGACACATTAATAAAAGAATTTGATTCTCTAAAGTATGTATCTCACTTTATAAAGTAAAATGAGCAATTTTACTTTTAAATCAATAGAGTGAAAAGAATTCCACTTCTAAATTTATTAATCCAAAAGTAAAATTTCATTACTTTACTATCTAAGATAAGATCTTCACTTTAGATAATTCTTGCCTCTAATAAAGGTTGTTGTGTCCACATCCATCATTTGAAAAATTATCCAACTAAAATGATTTAATTAGAATAAGGCGTAAAACTCTTATGATTATTATCACATATATTAACCAGTCACACATATTTTCTCATTAAAACAACAATTGGCACTAAAGAGAATTTTGTGCGGATTTTTCCATCGGAATATTTTCTGGATAACAAGTCCCATGAAAAAATTCTGTCGGAAAATCAAGTTGATTTTGTTTCTAAAGAAATCCACTTGAAAAGTGCCTTGTACTTTTAGAGTATGTTTGTTTTGCAGTTTTCAATTTTTTAGATTTGTAAAAAAAAATTAAAAAAATTAAAAACTCAAAATTAAAAAATACAAAGCAAACCGACCCTTATTATCTAATCTGATAATAAAAACAAAAGTCTTCTCCTGTTGCCAAGCTACTGGGAGAAAAGATTTCAAAACTTCATAATAACAAGCCAGCCATTTCCCACTCATTTTTGTTTTTTATTATTGTTTCCACACATCTCACGGATTACAAGCCATATGTTTCACTATCCTCCAACGAAATTGAGGTACCGTGCCGCCGCTGCAACCTCAATCTTGGCCTAGCTCAAGTAGCATACTAGCACAAGAGCATCTCATGCATGTTTTCAAACCATAATTAGAGCACCACATAATAATTTTTTTTATAACCCGCCCTTCGATAGCAATGGTTAAGAATTATGCTCCATTCTGTTCATAATATAAAGAGAAATTACTTTTGAATTTTTTACTGATCTAAAATATAAGTTACTTTTATATTTTAAGAAAATATTAATTATTTTTTATCCATTTTATTCTTATATTTACAATGAGTGGAACAAAAAGATGAGTATAATTATTTAATAAAAAAATAATTTATGATGAGTGATAAAAAATATTTCATCTTTTACTTTTTTTAAAAGATCAATGAAATTTAATCACCTACTTAATTTTCATGCATAATCTTAAACAATTTACATTGTTGACAATATGGAGTAATAAAAATAACTTTATAAACTTTTAAATGGTTCTTATACTTTTCTAATAAAACTTAACTCTGTGGACTGGTTAGAAAAAATAATAATGAATAGTTGACTTTTAATTAGAAACAAGCAGCTAAAAAATGTTAAATGTCACATCATTCTGGTGGCCCCATACCGTGAAAATTTCAACTTACGTCCAAGCCAGCTCAATGAGTTGCGTCTGACGTCCTGGTTCCTAGTGAAGTCCAGTGGCTGATAGAGACAACGCATATAAATTACAAATGCAGAATTCGGTGGTATGTTAAATTTATGAAACACAGCTCATGCGATTTTTATTTTTGGTTCTTCGACTAGAATATCAAATTAATTTTGTGCTGCTTTACATGTATCTCAAAGGATAAACAACTAGTTCAAAGATTTAAGACTTCTCTATATTCAATAACATGCCATTCTAGTCATTGTATAAATGCCACATAAAATCACTGAGAAGTGCTGATGGTGCACCGCGCATCTTCATTTTATTTATTGTAGGTCAAATTAGTATTGTGTTACTTTAAACAAAATTGAGAATAAGTTATTAAAAAAATAAAGATCACTTACCAAACTAATTTGTCAAACAATAAATAAAAGGAGGAAGAGAAATTTTGACCATCACATTTCCTTCCCTTGCCGTCTTTAATTTAGAAACAAGAAGCCAGGAATCAGAGGGGTGGACACGTAAATAAATTGAAAGCTGAAAATAAAAACATAAATAAAGAGGAAAGTCCTAAGTTCTAGGAAAAATTATTTTATTAAAATTAAGTGAAAGAAAAGCAATAATATGAGATTTGGGAGAAAATTACACCATTATGACTTCATAAATCTTGAATAATATGAAATTATGCAACAATAAAAACAAGTTAATGATTTTTGTCTATGCAGCATGTGAACCTGGAGGAATCTCTGCATTGTAGGTGTTAGTCCGAGTGATGTCGTGTCATGGAAGAATCTCTACATTGTGGAGAATGGTGCAAGATTTTGGAAGGTCCAATCACATCAGAATGCGGCGCCATGGGTTGCCTCTCAGTCAGTGATGAATCTAGAAAATATACAATGGATGGGTCAAAATAGTAGTAAAATAAAAAATATATATAATTAATTATTTTTATTTTTAATCATTTATTTTGCAATTATACATACTTTTATTAAACGGTTTAATTTGATATATTGACGATGTAAAATATTTTATGTTGTCACCTTATAAATATTTTTCATGTACATGACTTTTAAAATAGTAGGGTGAGTCAAACATATTTTGTTGATGTGATAGTGAGTTATTAAATGAATGCATAAAAAAAGTTTATATTGTTAGCATATCAAAATGAAACTCTTTATTAATGAGCTTAACTTATTATTTCATTAACTTATTTTAAAAAATATATGAAAAATTTAAAACTGCTATTTATTACTAACTAGATGTAGATTGAAATTTTGATATTATTAAAATGTTAACATATTGTAAAAATTAATATTAATTTTATTATATATCATTAATAATATTATTAATTTAATCTTATATATATTAAATTGGGAATAGAGGAAAGGGCCAAGGCCCCTGCTTGCCCCATTCCAAATCCGTCCATACTCTCTGTCAGCTCGTGAAATATCACATGGTGCGAGATTTTGGACATGTCCAATAGCACCAGAGCGACAATGGCACGCAAGAAACTTGCAAGAATCTCGTGGACAGTTTGCACTCATGTTGGGTAACATGACAAGGTTGCTCACTTATAAAATGGCATGCTCTAGGATATGAAACAAAGTAAGGAATAATAAAGGAAGAGTAGCTGAGGCTGTTGTGTTATTTTCTTCTTAGGTGAGGCGTGTTGTGTTATTGAGTGTAGTGAGGTAATGTCCAAAAAACAAAAAATGCAATGAAAAGGGAAAATGTCAATTGATAAAACAATAATTTCAAATGAGCATGTATCAGTGAGAGCTTGTCAAAATATTGTAAGTAAATTTTTATTTTTTTGTCAAAATATTTTTACTATTTGGATTAGTAAGCAAGAGGATAATAGATTTTATTTGATTTTTATTTTAAATTTTTTATTTGTTACATATTGGAATTCACTAGCAGTCATTTTTGTTCGTAAACTGTTTAGCTAGTTTAGGAAAAAAGATTTGCACTCCCTCCATTTTATTCTAATTTTAAATAAAATAAAATAAATATTTAAAAATAGTTGAAAAGATTTCATAATTATATAAGGAATAAAAATTTATTTTATTATTAATCAATGAACAAATTTTTTTTTTACAAGAAAAGGAACTATTGAAACCTTATCACTTATTTATGAAGCCACCTGCATTGGACACAGATGAGCACCTACAACAAGCTAGTTTTTACCACATAGCGTAGGTTTTCCAAATGGGGTAAACAAATATCTTATAAGCGCATCAGTGGAAATGTGAGATTTGAAGCGCACACATTCTACTTTCCTTGCAAAGAGCATTCAGTAACACTAGAGGATGTTGCGATTATGCTTGGGCTTCATATTGAAAGCTTATTGGTCATTTGAAGCACTAATAACAACTCCAAAGTCGTGAGGAATATGTGCAAGCCAGGACCAATGATATTATTGCCAGTGAAATAAAATTTGACTAGTTTACAGTTCATTTCAATTCATTTTCCTATGATACTGAGGAGTGGATAACATGTCATGTTTGTGGCTATATATTATCTATGTTAGGGCATTTCCAAACCCCAAATAAGAGTACAAACATAGTGCATGGAAGGTTCCTATCACTGCCGAAAAATTTAGAACATATTGGGTTATAGTTGGGGTCGACGTGCTCTTGCACTTTATCAAGGTCTAGATCGTGCTACACGTAACATTACACATACATAGAATCTAATTTTGTGTGATCCTTGATAATTCTTTCACCAATACAAGTGTGTGGGCCATTGTACCTCTTGATTTTCCAAAAGTACTTATTCTTCCTGAAGTTGGCCTACCAACTCATTGACAACTGCTCCATAGCATGTGCATTTAACATAAAAGGTCATTGGTTCAGACTCATACACTTGTTTATCCATACTTTCAGATATGTTGAACTTCTTAATTGCTAGTATAATAGCCTTTTTATTGCTAAATTGATTCCAACACATAATTCATCATCTATAATAAGAACACCTACAAAACACAATATGAAATAATAAAAATTAAAAATAAAATATCTAGCATAGGACAAAGATCAAATAAAGTAAAAATGTACATTAAATTATGAGTAAGCTAAATAGTCTGTCTATATATAAAAATTATAAAAAAAATTCACTAAATAAAAATAAGCAAAAATAAGATATAAAAACTAAAATTCAACTAAATTAATAATAACATTTTGTTATCAATATAGATTTTATACTAAAGATAAATATTAAGATAAAACATCAATGAATACATATCAACATACTCCAGAAACTCAAGTGCAAGCATAGCTTTAAAATATAATGCACGCATGAACGATGGCTCACCAAATGGATGCTAACTACAATTTGTGTTTAATACGTGCTCTTCATTTGCTTCATCATCAGAATCAATATCATCAACATATCATTATATCTACTTCCATATTCCCTATTATTATCTTCCTATTCTACCCTGCCTTTTATATAACTGCTCGACTTAGGCTCTTCCTCCTCATTATCAACTTCATGGTTAGTAGGAGCAACTCTTTTGAAGTCAACATACAACTTGATGGCACAAATTTGTTCTCAATATGTCATAACCCAACTTGGGAACGTGGGGTACGTGAAGGACTTGGTCCCAACTTAAGTCTTCCGGATAACATGACTTCCTGAACGCATAATTTAACGTGATTTTCATACTAAAAACATAATTTCATCTAAACCATTATCAATTTCTTTATTTAAAGCATGCTATTGGAAATCGTCTTAATTGAATTTAACATGTGCTAATGCAATTCTTGAAATCATAAACTGTTTTTAATGTGGAACCCCAACACACAATTGACATGGAACAAGCAATGGGATGAGATCAGATTGAAAGCTGGAAAAAAATACTACAAGGGAATCACTTTACCTTATTGCTTATTCAGCTTCTTAATGCAACAAGTTAAAAGAATCATTCAACCTCACCTGTACACACATAGTTTCTTAAAAGAAACTAGAGAAGTTTTATTCAAAACCAAAAACTGAAATGATTGTCAAGTTTAGAGATATTTATACCTCTTATTTAGGTTAATTTTATTTCCTAACTCTACTAGAATAGATCCAAATTGCCACATTACAATTGGGCTTAATAAACATAAAAAAATAAAACAAGTCTTAAAATAATAATTTAAAATATAAACTAATAAACTAAATAAATCAAACTTAAGCCAACTTGTTCAGAACATATCCTTAATGCAAATTAACTAATAATAAGATCTTTTCTTCTAGTGTTGAAATGTTCAATTTGCCCTCCTAAGCTCGTATAAGTTTCATTTCTAATCATAGTTATAATTTGTAAATTGGTGCAATGCTTGAAATCCAAAGCATAAATACATAATCTGTTTGTTACATACATGATCTTAATCACAATCCATATTTTTAAATCCATACTTGAAAGCTGAAAACATAAAAGCATGCTCTTAAATTCTGAAAATAAATACACAATCTTGCAATAGAATGCATGGGTTGGATCTTGTCTGCACAACTCCTGGAACCTTCTAATCTAACATAATCCTAAACTAAGCATCATTGCAAAGTAAAGCTCACCATTAGGACAGCTATAGACTTCTGGAATGGTGACTCAATGATAACTGGACCTACAACTATAGTTGAAAGGAGGAAGGGGGAGATGGGTAAGTCAACGAACTCAGTGAATGAATTTTCACCCACCACCCACATGGGACAACAACAATAATACATAATATATATATGCAACTGGCAAAAACATTTGAAATATTTATATATATAGCTATACCTGGGAAAAACATTTACAATTTCTTAGTTGGAAAATCTTGTAATCCTCAAAAAGTGATATAAATTACTCTAAGGGAATTACGGAAGAAAAATAATTCTAAATAGGTTATAAAAAAGTGATACTCAGTCCCTTGCGAACATGAGCATCTAACTAATAGCAAATGATCCCTCACAAATCGTGTCCCACGTGGACAAGCTATGGTTACCTAACTAGATCACTCATGGGCAAAATGGTATACCAAGGTTAATGAGATCACTCCTGTTAACTCACAATTCCGTTTCTCTCTAGATCATATCTCAAAACTAACTTACAATTAAGTTGAATAAATTTGAAAGTTCTGAATTCATATAATTATAACAATTTGACTGTCAAGAGTTACCAGGGTTCTGAAATCATCCCCAATGGATTACCAACTTGCAGATATGGTGATTTAAAAAACATGTAGAGTATATATCTGGTCAATGTTTTGAATCATGCTTAATCCGATGCTTTCAATAACACATAATTGAAATTCTAAAATCATATTTCAACTTGACATAATTTCATAAACATGAAAACTCGTAAATCATAATAACATATCTATCAACGAAGGTGACTGTGCTCTACATTTTCCAATAAAATGTAACTTGAGGTTCTAAAAGCATAATCATGAAATCTAGAATCTTGAAAACATGATAGTTTCATCAATTGCAAAGCTATCTAACGATTTTGGTAAACTTATTAAATCTCATATTTTTCCAATAATTCCTTGTCATGAGCAAATAAAACATTTTCATG
This sequence comes from Dalbergia oliveri, assembly GCA_030441495.1. Classification (NCBI taxonomy): domain Eukaryota; kingdom Viridiplantae; phylum Streptophyta; class Magnoliopsida; order Fabales; family Fabaceae; genus Dalbergia; species Dalbergia oliveri. Next base: position 23,868,189 of record JAMLFY010000009.1, on the reverse strand, counting down.
GCATACAACATATTAAACATGGTTCCATAGTTTTCTAAAACATATTTGTCATGATTTACTCAGAGGTTCATAATGCTTCTAAACTTGGCATACTTAGTAAAATCACATTCATAGCATATTTTTACTTCTAAATTCATATATAGCAGCCATAACATTAAGAACATAGCTATAGTGGTCGAAAATAAGGACATGAGTTTAAATCCACTCATCTTGAAAGGCCGGGTGAGAGGTATCACCACTAACTTAACCTTGGAAGCAAGGAATGACACCAACAACTGCCATAAAATCAAAAACAAATCATTAACATACCATAATCACACTAGGACAACTTTAAGGATATTGGGGAGTATCCAAACTTGACAACAACTAAAAACATGAACAATCCTTACCTTGAAACTTGGAGGAGGAAAGATTGAAGAAGGAAAAGAGTAAAGGGTGGAAGAGAGGTTAGGGATGATAGGATTTGCATTTTTTGGAGTGAAAATGCATGGGGAAGGGTTTATATAGGGAGAGGGATGTTTTAATAAAACTATGTCATTTTAGATGTCTATCAACATTGGGGTCCTCATGCGAGCCAAGCTTGTTGCAGTGAAATTCCCTAATATCTTACTTGTTGCAGCTAGAAAAGCTAGCTAGTAAACCCGTCTCTTGCTATAGTAAGAAAAAGCTGGTTCAGCAAGCCTATTTGCACAAAAAAATGTAGACTTTAAAAACTAGTGATTTTCTACAATCCAGAGGTTTTCGGGGTACCCAAAAGCTGTGTGAGGCTTAACCAATGACACATAGACCTGAGGTATCACATGATATTATTGGTATGTTTGAAACATTAGTTGCATGTTGTCATAATATTACAACTGAAAAAGTGAGAACCTTCCAAAAATTGGGATTAGATACCTATTTGTTATTTTCTCTAATGTCTTAGGAATCTTAGCATCTATGCACCGACAGAGTTCACTCTCTAACTCTGCAAATGACATAGTATATGGAATAAAGAAATATGTTGGATTTTCGCATATAAATGTAACTCCAACACTTGGATCTATAACAATATTATCGTTGAAATATACTATTATATTTGCATTTTTATCCATTATTTTTAGCCTTTTTTTTCTTTCTTCCAAACTAGTAATAGAAAACTAACTGATCAAATGAAGAGGAAGAAGAATGGACTAGTTAGACAAAAAAAAATACTAATCTCTTTTCACATTAGTACTCTATTGTTTTTGAACAACAGACAACCCTCTTTTTTTTCAAACTAGTAACACAAAACAAACTAAGGAGGAAGAGAAAGAAGGACTACTTTGGCAAAATTATAATGATGATGATGATGATGATGATGATGATGATAATGATAATAATAATAATAATAAAGAAGGGCCATTCTCATTTTTTACTAGTCAAATACTCTTTTTTTTTCCTACTAACAAATCGAAAAAAAAATGAGGAGGAAGAGAGAAAAGGACTACTTAGACCAAAAAAATGAGGAATTATTCTATTTTTTTTTTCCTAATGAGTACATGAAGTGAAGAGGAAGAATGCAAAGTCAAACTCTTAACGAAGTGAAGAGAAAGAAAATGATGTGCTAATCTCATTTTTCTCCTCCTCACTATCCACTATTTTTGGAGACACAGACATAGTGTATCAACATTTAGATGAATAACACAAAGGTTTTCTGTGATGAAACAAGAGAAGAGAATGTAATTAAGTTAAAAAAAGAGTGAGGTGCAACCATACACCTTAAGTGGTATAGATCACCTTAGGCACCCCACCTCCTCTCTTTTTTTCTTCGTCTTCTCTCCCCTCTCTCATTCCCATAACCCCTCCTTTCCTACTTCTCTCTTCTCTTCTCCTTTATTTCTTCTTCTTCTTCTTTCCACCTTCACCAACCACCACCACCACCTCCACCTTCATCTCCTCTTCCTCCTCCTCCTCATCATCATAACTGTCCTCCCTCCCTCTCCCTCTCTCTCCTTCTTCACTACCTCTATTTTCTCTCTCTTGCCTCCATTAGAGAGAGCTTGAAGTTTAGGAGGGTGTTGGAGTTTTTTTTGTCAACATTTATACTCTTAGACTTCTAAAATGATCTATTTAAATTATTAAAACTTTTAGTTAATTTAGGGCTACTATTAGTATCTCTTGAACTCTAGAAATTGGGGGTTTAGTGATTTTGGGGCTATTATATGTAAATTGGTGATATTGTTAGCTCACAAATATTGATGTTGTCTTGTTCTTAGAGCAATAGAGCAATAGGACATCAATAATTGAATTGGTGGCATCAATGGAGTTGTTCTTCGGTTTGTTGAACCACTAGTTGTGAGTAGATAATGTATTTGTAGTTTACTTTATCCATAGTAAATTTCAATTATAAATATAAAATTATTCTAATAGCTGAAAGTATGTTGATCTATAGGAAAATAATTAATTACAAAAAATGAGGCTTTATGTTTTAAATAGAAGTTTTCACGGGAGGAAACAAAAAAAAAAAACTTAATTATTATGTTTGTTTAATTATTCTTAGTTGAACTGTAATGTTTGTTGAATTTTTATTTTAGAATATCCTATGTTGATTATTAAATTTGATTTTATCCCATGTCAACTATATCTCATATAACCTTGAAAATAGATTTTATGTTATGATCAAGAATGTCATGGGATTGAATGTGGATGATTGTGACTTAATTGGGGGAAATTCAATAGTTAGAACCTATAGTTAACAGTAGTGACATTAGCCTCAGTGCACCATGAGAAATTTCAATTAGTAGGTGAGGTACTAACTCGTACATAACTGGAGCTATCTGGATTTGTATTTGGCTATGAGCCAACTTCAATTAGCAAATGAGGTGCTAACCCGCGCGTGACTTTGGTCATGTCTAGACATGTATATGGCTACGGGCCAACTCAGTTAGCAAACGTGGTGCTAACCCGCACATGACCTTGGGTTATGTCTGGACATGTTATTATTCTATTTTGGATAACTCCCTATTATGTTTGGTTTTATGTGATTATGTAAAGTGATATTTTCAAGAAATCTCATGTTATAACTAGAATCATATTCTTATAAGTATATATATATTATTATGTTTATATTATTTTATGCCTGCATCTAGTAAACTATGAATATCTTATCTCTCGCGGGTTGCAAAGGTCACCTGTTGTCCTTCCTTCCTTTTCAGATGTAGGTGCTGGTGTTGGTTATGGTTCTCTTCCCTGACATAGCCTTAGTTGATTCTGAGTTGATGAACATTCTTGTGAAGGCCTTTTTTGTTGAAAACCTTATTTTGTTTAGCCTGTTGGTTGTCAGTTGGTCCACATGTCACAGGTAGGATTATTGGATTTAAGTTATGCTTATGTTTGAGCAATTATGACTTAACTACATATATCATGTTATGAATATGATTTGTAAACTTAATTCAGTTTTATGCTTTGAACCATGTTTTGGATTATGTTGGAACACATAACTTTTAATGGTTATATATTATATGCTTAAAAGAGTCTGAAAACTAATTTGGTATTATGGTTGGACTGATAATCTAGATTATGATTAACATATGTTGGATCATAATGTAATATTGTGATATGGGAAGGCGTATTTGGAGAATGTTTGATGCCTAGTATTGTAGATTTATCTGTTGATGTTGCAAGCTATAATTGTATTTGGGAAATGTCAAAAGAGAAAAACTTCTTCCGTTCCTATAAAATTGTGTGTTAAGGCTTGCTAGAAAGATGTTCCTATGCCGGTTATAACCTAGTTGGGCAGGACAAAGAGGAATATGAGTTTATATAGAAATAGTTTACAATATTTTAATATGTTTTAAAATCTCGTATAGTGCGATATTATTGATTTTGAGATATCGTATCATTTTTTCTAAATCTTGCATTGTGCGAGATTAAAATTGCTATATTATTTTATTATTTTTTTAATTTTCATTTTCTTCTTTGTTTTTGTCAATATTTTTTTTTTCTTTTACGAATCTCATAGTGCGAGTTTTATGTTTTTAAAAATGAAACATTTCTTTTCAAATTCTCGGACTATGCGAGATTTTATAGAACCCACATGTATGTAATTTTGTTTTAAATTCCATATTAATATACAATTAACACTCAAACTCCATATTAAAAAAAAAAAAAATGACCCCAAGTTCTATGCTTTTGCTGTGAAATTATTAGTTTCAAACTGTTGTCTGACCCTCGATTGCTCCATATTATCTGTAGGATCCTTTAAATGCAACGGTGATCTTATATGATGCAAAACTTTAGGAGCTACTTGGATGTGAAAGCATTTCTGCTTTAGGAGTGAGTGTTGATCACATTAGTTGTTATAATATCAGGTTTACTTTTTTTCCCTTCATGTTACATTTATCTCTTATTCTCCTTATTCTCGTGTATGCCAACAAATCTTTCGTTATGGTCCTACCTGCACACGGAGTTCTACAAACAAGTGGTTCTTTCTTTTTCATTTCATCAGATGCAGGGCATGGAGCTTTGTTATCTAGTTCTGTTCAGTTTGTTGCTAGATGGTATTGAACTTATGACATTGCAATTTTTCTCTATACACTCTATTGTCAGTTCGTAGTGTCTAACCTCAAGTGGCAAAATGAAAGTGAACACGAATGGCTAATTTTTTTTTGTAGAAGAAGCTTCTAATTTGCACACCAGATAGAATGCGTGCATTGGAACCTGTTATCTGTCTCTCCTTATAGAAGTAAATGGCCTCTGCTGCTATCTTGTTAGCCATGTATCATTATTTTGATGTACCAATTTGTTAAAGCCAATTTGTTGCTACTTGTTTTACAAAAAGTAACGAATTGACCATGGCATTATGGCATGATTTAAGACACGGCTCATTAGGAAGCTAGTTTCATGAAGAATAACAAGGCAGCTAGGGATAACACAGCAAGCACAATGCACAAAGTCCTTTTTGCCTTCTTTCCAGATTTCGCCACCCTAATTGAACCTATCTTCTCCGCAAGCTCTGTCAAGCTTGCTGTCATTTTCTGCATCAGAAAGACATGGAGAAAGAGACTTAAAAACAAGCGTAGGCTAAAAAGGTTTTGTGCTATATTTAAACAAAGATTCCACTTGAAAAAGAAAAGAAAAGAAAGAAAGACTTGATGCTTACCAGTCTAAAGGGTTCCCAGTGGAGTAGTGGCTCCATAAACATTTCAATATTCCTGAATTGGACCAGTAGTATTATCATCAATAAGACTTCTTAATAGTAAACAACTAAACATTGTATTTTATTTTGGACAAAATACGCTGACCTCCCATGAGCTCTATCTTCCTCTATTTGTAAAATTTGCTCAGAAAACCCTAAGTTTATAAAATAATTACACCACCCTTCCTTTCAAAGACAAATCTACTCACATGAAAATGGGGGCTCATGCCCCCACATCAATTTGGAAATTGTTTTAGAAGTATTTCTGTATATACATATGTCTTGCCCCCATTATTTTATTCAGTTTGATCCCACATAAAGATAAAGATTATATAAAACTTCATCTTATCTTCATCTACTGTCCTTTTTCCCATAAATAAAACTTCCTAGATCCATCACTACCTTCCTCTATTGCAGAAATAACAATGCATTCAAGGAAGATCAGGATAACCCAGACAAATATAAGAGAGTCGGGATGAATTTAAATAAATCTTATGGGATCTTAGTGTAATTTGCCCTGTTATTTTCCCACTGCTATCTTCCCCTGATTTTATAAGAACCAAAATCAAACATACTTTATTAGCGCTTTTCCATGGTAAGTTTGGCTTATGTGTAAGCTGAAACCCTTCCCTAATGGGACATGTATCTTGTTCCATTCTGCATGCAAGAAATGAATAAGTATATAGCCTCGTACAGAAGTAAGGCCTAAGTTTCCATTGTTTTGATAATGAAAAAGCAGAGATCAGGGGTATCTACGAATTTCCAGTGAACACCAACGTTCATGCCATCATGCAGAGTCGGTTTCACCACAATTTCAATGTTTTTTCCTAGTATTCTTGTCAGATAAGCGAAGAATTCCAGCACTTGCTGCGATGCAAGAGGGATGCACCATAAGACAACATGAGTTGATATTAGTTGTTTGAACCCACAATAAGCTAATCCAAACACACACGATTGAGAACATCTCTCCCTTATTTAAACCTTGTTTCAATGATAAACTACAAACTCTTATATAAGTGATTAAGATTTATTTGATATAGTTAAACAATAGTTTATATTGAACGTTTAATATCTACGCAGTTTGAACCTTAATTTTGATTAGTGTTGATTTATAACACAAGAAAATGAGTGGAAAGCAACTTACTAATTGCTATAAATGGTTTTGACGTGCTTATCCAAACATTTGAAGAATTTTTTTCCTTCATAAATTTAATTCAAAGGCATTAATTAAGCCCATGTAAATGGGGAGGAAATGGTACCGTTTTTCCTTGGAAGGCTTGGAAGAATGAGAGGAAACTGCGCACACAGCCGCATTCATCAGCAAGCATCTCAGATAACTCGTGTGTGTTTTTGTTTTTGAAGGCAGAATACAATTTCTTAACTGCATCCAGTGCTTCATTATCTTCTCCCCCTGATTCTGAATTCTTAGCGTCAAAGGCAATCAGGGATGTGACTCTCTGCCCCTCAGAATACAAGTTTCTATGTAAAAAGGCTTGGTATGAACATGGTGAAAGAGAATTTCCATGCACATGAACATTATTTCTAGGTAACTTTGTAGCTAGAGAAATATGGTGAGAATTATTATAGTTTAGAGGAAAGAACAGTGGTGGAAAAGATGTCATTGCATTGCATTTTATGGGGCCAATGAAAGATAAGGGAGCCATTCCAGATGGGAAAGATGTCAAGTTTTCAACACGGAAAAATACAGTTCCATTCAGCATCTCCTAACCAAAAAGGTAAAAAGCATTTTTTTTATAGAAGATGGAGATGGAGAACATGCTTTAAACTAACCTAAAGGCAAAGTTAAAGAACACTTGCTGACATATAAAGGAAAAAGCAGTTGATCCATGATTCAACCTTCGAAGCTTGGAATCTCCCCACGAAGCCCTGTAACTATAATATGGTTCCTCAACATTTGCATCATAAGCAATCTCTAATTTTTAAATAATATTTTCCTTTTGTATTGATCTAACCCTTTTTTTATTTGTTGTGCATGTATATCTTCCACCAAAGGACATTATTCTTCAAAAAATAAATATCCAATTGAGACACACTCTATTCCTATTGGATGTGATAGACGAGTGGAGAAAGCTCTGTCACATTCGGTGATGGAGTGGATGTCCCAACCAACACCTAAAAGTCTCCATCACCATTAGATATGACAGTAACCCCAACTTTCTCCACTCATCTATTACATCCAATTGTGATGGAGTGGTGTTTCAATGGACACTATTTTGGGTGTTAGAATAACAATGCTCTATCTTCCACTAAAGACAATCATATTGAACATAATCTTATTTGAGCTATAGTCGGACACTAAATATGGGCATCTTTCACAAGCAGCTAGGGTTCAAACTCTGGTTAGCACTTAACAATCATTGTTGTAATACTAAGTGTGTGTTTGGATTGGAGTTCACAAACATGGTTTTGAATTGATGTGATTTTATATACTTGATTTTGATCAATAGTGAGTTTAATATAATGTGATTTATGTTTGAAAACTTTTATTTTAAAAGTGAGTTTGATAAAGTGTACATTGTTTTGATAAGATTGATCAAAATCACTTTTGATAGAGAAATTACTAAAACGGACGTATTTTACAATGTTCTTTTTTTTTTTTTTTCCAATCAATATTGTATCATTATTAGTTGGAAGGAGAAAAATGTCAAGAAGTTTTTAACGTGCTTTTGATAGAACTCAAAAGCTACAAAATTTCACTTCTATGTAACTAGGGTTACAGATGAAAAAATTGTTGAAAGTTTGTGAAGGGGAAAGCATCCAAACATTTCAAGCTCCACGTTCGAGACAACTCAACTCGCGTTCAATGCCCATAACGTGAAAAAAAAAAAAAACCGAACCCTTAGGTTGTATTTGGTATATTATATTAGACATGATAGTATAAGCTTATCTATATATTATGCTCTTATCTATTATTTAGTATAAATAACATATTTTATAAACTTATACATCATAATCTCTTTATACGTTAAAATGTTATATAACTTAATATAGTATAAGAATACCATATTAGATTTGATTAGCTTTTACCGTACAAGATTATTTTAATTTATAATATTATATTAAAATAAATAATAATAAGTAAAAAATTATAAATAAATATATTATTATCGCGTTCATAATAAATAAATATTATTAAAAATAATATATGATTTCAGTTTAGCTATATGAAATAAAACTAAAAAGTAATTATAATTAATAAATATTAAATAAAACAAAATAACAAATAGTGAATAACAAATAACAAATTAAAATAAAGGATAAATAATTATAAAATATTGAAATAAATAATAATATTTAATATAAATTAAATTTTAATTAATAAATATTTACATAAATATAATATTTGAAAACTATATTTAAGTCATTAATAAAAATCTTTATTTTATTTTATTTTATATTTACTAATAATATTAGAATTATTTATAAATATAAATTATAATATTATAAAATATAAAATATAATATCTTATATAGTGCTATATCAAACATTGTATAGTATTAAAAGTTTTGTCGCATTAGATCTTATACTATAGGCGTGCAAAACAGACCTTAGTCATTATCACAATTGACTCACCTTTCTAACCATAGTATTGAAAATCGGCTTGGATCGCAAATTAACAGGAAAACTAGTGAACCGATCATGAAATTGAAATTGTCATTGTTAGGATCAGCCACGCATTAAAATCGATGAGACCCAAGTTTACTTGACAGGTTTGTTCAAAGGATACGACCAATTTTCAAGAATCGGACGGAGTCGGGTTTTTTTTCCACTAAGCGACATTGTTTTTTAAAACATTAAAAAAAATTCTAATTTGACTACCTAAAACACTATTGTTTTCCCAATTCACAAATGACAAACAAGTAACAGCATATCACAAAACCAAGTCCCTTTTGTTTTGTTTTGTTTTGGCCTTTGGGAGAAGAGAAGCTGAGAAGGCAGAAGCAAAAGCTGAGAACCACCACAAAGGGAAGAGAAATAATTCATCAAAATATAGATACAAAATATATAAAAATGTAATAACTTTGTTTGTATTATGACTTATGAATTTGTGATGTAAAAATTTATTAATCTGCTTGTGTAATTATGTTTTAAACTTGTCAATTATGATTCGTGATTGTAAAATGTGAACAATATTTAGAAATTTATGTTATTTTTTATGTTTTTGTATTTAGACCCTTTAAAGAGTGTCAAATTGTTAATTAGTTGTCATTTGTGTTATTTTATTTAAATTTTTATAATTTTTATCTATTTTTTGAATAAACCTGGTTCAACCCTTACCCATTAGTTGAATCCAATAGTAACCTGGTGTTTACGAAGTTGATTAGGACTGAATCTAAAAACTATGTTTCTAACCATTGCCTTTTTCGAGAATTGAACCTTGGTCTTCTCCTTAAAAGTGTATTTCACACTGCATCCAAATAAGTGTTAATAACTAAATTTGCGTTACGTGTTAAAAGAGTTGACAGGCAAATGTAGGAGAAATTAAAGATATTAGCTGGGAGATTTGGAGAGGCATGGCTTATGTTTTCTCGAAATAAATTTGAGTTGTGTTATTCATATCATAGATAAGCATAAACTCTTACATCCTTTTATATCTAGTATTAATAGCACTTCTTATTTATTCTTTATTTTTATTTTATCTTTTTCAACATATCTAAAGACAGTGTCCGAGAAAGAACGTGGATAGATTATTAAGTAAAAAAAAAAAATCCTAATAAATTACATTGAATTATAGTTGAGAATCAAGTTCATTCGCCAGATTTTGTATATTCATTTCTAGGGCATTTGAAGTCCATTTCTCAAAACCCCAAAAATCCATTCCACATTTTTTTTTTTTTTACGTGATCCACACTACATTGTTACTAGCCTTACCAATGAACAAAAATCCTATTATATTTCCTCGTGATCAATGAACATCTCAGTAGTTCTTGCTTTGTTCCCATAAATATTATCCAGGCCATCGAAGCATATAAGCAGAGAAAGAATTGAATTGTAGTTTTCATGTCTGACACTTAGCCTATCGCATCAGATGAGAAACTAGATGTTGATTAGGTTGGCCAATAGGGGGACAGGTGACTTCACTGTTTAACAAATGATAAATGGATCAACCAATATATCTTCACACAAGGCCATAAGGATAACTGCAAAATGTGCTTTGTTCGTTAAAGTTGGTGATGTCGTAAGCAGTTTGTTCGTATTAGCTATCCAAAAGAAAAGTTTAAAGTTGAAAGGAATCTTCATATCAGAAATAATGGCCTTTTTCCTTGGCAAGATTGGATTGTCTGATCATTGATGTATATAGTAGTTTGTACTAACTATAGTAGAGGAAGACAAGAAAGAACAATATCCAAGCTCTATTTTGTTGAAGGATATCATCTTTAAAAAGAGAATGATTTACTGAGATACTTGTCTTAAAAAAAGTTACATTACTAAACCAAGAGTTGTCCAAAAACCTAACTTTATCACTCCGTTCTACACACCACCTAAAACTTCGTTAAATTTGTTTAGCTACTTTAACTATGCATATGCTTTTAGTTAAGGAGCAGAACAAGCATGGGTGGTAGGATTTGTGGGAAAAATGGTGCTTGTGGTTAACTGTTATTGTGTGACAAATTCCACCCATTAGTCCGTTGAGTTATCATGTACTTCCAAATTAATGTATAGATCTTTGCAGTATTCTAAATATGTCAACCAATGATCCCAAAAGCTCCTTTTATAAGGGTTTTTTTATATAGTTCCAACATATAAGGATGCCCTGGCCAGAATGTCTTGTCCATCAACCCAGAAAAATCAATTTGGCTACGGTGTGAGTCACCCATGGAGATTGAAAGATGACAATGACATATATATATATATATATATATAAGTTGAGGACACACAATGTATCGGTTTCCCTGCAATTAAGAAGCCCTTTGCCATCCCAAAAGTTTAATTTTAGTTTAAATTTCTTTTGGTGGGACTGATAGGGTTAAAGCCCACAGGGATTGTTTTGTCCACTATCAAAGTGGTTCCATAATACCAATCCACTTTATCTTTTCGAAAGGTTTTGAAGAATGCCAATTAATCTTCCCTTTTTAATTAAAGCATTATTTGGGAAAAAAATATATTTTTATTTAGCAAAGTTTATATAGGTTGACTAGCTAATTTACAAAACTTGTCCAAAATCAACTTACCTGTGGTTGCACTCTTCAAACAAGCCACAGGGACCCAGTTGGTTTAGCAGGTTGAGGTACTAGATTCTTTAAGGAAGGTTTAGGGTTCGAATCCTAGAGTTATGAATGGAACAAATTGGGTTGGAAAGGTCACTCCTGAAATTGACCTCTGCTGCATTTGAATCCAAATTAGTCGGCTAGTAGACCAGACTGGATGGTTTAACAAAAACAAATAATAATAATAATAATAATAAGCTGCAGGGGAAATGAAACGGATATAAGCATACCATAAAGCTTAATGAAAAACTGTTTCCTAATCAAAGAGAGAAAAAAAGAGCTAGTGATTTAGTTGCAGTACAGGATTATAGTTTCCTAAGACCCATAAATCATATCCATACACAAAATGGGAAACACAGGTACAAAAAACAAATCTCACTATCTAACCTCCTTGGTGGGCATAATTAATGACAGCTTAATTAGTGCTAGACAAAATTTTTCTCTTATAGATTTCTCACAAATCTAATCATCATTCATTTTTCATCTTTTTCTTTCTCACCTCTTCTATCCAGCAACATCATTGCTTGACATTATCTCCAACTGTGGTTTGAAGCTTGAACGCACTTTTGTCCGTGCACGATACAATAACGTTAATGCACTATCTACCGTTGATGAGAACTCTGAAATTTTTCAAGAAATACACTTCATAAATATATAGTGCGATTAATCCACCTTAGATTTTGAAAAAAAAAAATTCACCAATAAATTTTTCACCATAAGTTATGATGATTGAACATGTGTTACCAAGTTTCTAGCAGCATGCTGAAGCAGTACTGAGGGAAGTTGTCAGTTGAACAATTCATGGAGTGGGCAGCTAATTGCACTCTCACAAACAGGATATTCAACTGTTGCTGTTGGAGCTTTACCGTCCACCACACTCGAACATGTTGCTCATCATGTCGGAGGGTTAATGCTACCAGTTTAATTTTGAAGCCTTGTCTTGGTTTCACATGCTTCTTTTTTTTTTTTAAGGTACAAAATGCCAATAAAAGGAGGCACCCCCAATACCAACGTGCACAGCGCCAATGACTTAAAACTGGGATCCATCTGATAGAGATGATGGGTACTTATTGAGCTAACCCATGATATTCACACTCATCTTCCCAAACTAGGCTAGTCCAAGACCACCCCGATGACTCATTGATGTTGCATGAAAATGGGAGAGAGTCTCTCTACATAGGGGTGCTCACCACCTAACGACTTTCAAGCTAGGGGGTATTTGAACCCCTGACCAAGAGGTAACCATCCATGCATAAAAGGCCCATAACCTAACCATTTCTGTCAACCTTAGTTGTCAGTTTCACATACTTATTACCGATTAGATTGAACTGCATCCATCTTCTCTGTTGTTTTTTCTCCGAAAATTGTTTTTTATAAACTGCATAGATATATATTGGATGGGACTATGTGGGTTAAGGTAATTGTAAGTACTAGTGTCTAGTGTATTGAGATTAAATAATTATTGTATGAAATGTAGTTGCATTAGGTCTCAAATCTAAGATATAAATAACAGAACTCTTTTTTTCCCTCACCTAACTGACCCACTTTTTGGTCTGTTTTTTCTTGCTTGTGTACTTTCTCATAAGGGATGGTGGCGGCTAGCAACTTAATGAAAACCTATGCAAAATAGAAAAGAACATAGTTGTACCTGTGGTCGGATTAATTGGAACCTAGAATGGGGATAGTTTAAGATCCAACCAACCTTAATCGGTTGAAAACTTGGGGGGGGGGGGCGTCTGGAATGATATATTGATGCCATAACCCATAAGTCCCACGTATTAGATATAATTAAAAGTTATTTACGAGTATTTATCTAACAGCTTCGGCAATTGCAGTTGTTATTATATCATACCACTCCGTCCCAACTTTCATAAAGGGTCCTAGTATGTTGCTAATTTGGGACACACAACGAACAAGCCAAGGGACTGCCCAACAATAATAAAAGAAAGTTCCAAAAAGAAAGATCAAAGTGAAAACGATGTTTGGCCAAGTGCTCGTTCTCCAAGATAAAGCATGTCTCCCAAAAGCAACTTTGACAATTAGTCCCGCTCGTCTTTCAAACTGAATTGTAGTAGTATACAAGAATTTTTCTATGATTCAGTATCTCACGGATTCAAATTCTGTCTTCTTTTTTTTTGTTGTCTCATTTTCTATCCTTCTAATAAAATTTTGACATGTATTTAATAATAATATCACCCATTTAAATTTTTTTAATTAACTAAAATTTTTATACATGATAAAATTTAATTGAAAAGACAGAAAATAAAATATAAAAATGGATCAGAGGAATTTAGTCCCTCTAGCACCACGCACAGTTACAAAATGAGGTTTATGCACACACCAACGTTACTAAAACAAATATACTATTTTCAAATTCATTCCTATGTGTTAGTCATACAAACACTGTTTTCATCGGCATACTTTCACTCTTAACTAATTTTTCATCTCGTAACACTGTACTCGTGTTGAGAATGACACGAGATAGAAAAGGAAAAAAGATACAATAATGATAATTGACTGGATAATTTAACCAGTACTGACATTGAGGATGACAAGATATAAACAAAGGTAGAAACTACTAGTTAGGAGTGTTAAAATACAATCAACACCGTTAAAGCTATTAAAAAAGGGAAAAATCATCAAAATCGCAAAAAGTTTGTATTGTGTGAGAATTCATGTATGAACGAAGAAGTATGGAAGAAACCGAATAATGTTTGTGTATTGTTGATTGTATTGAATGAATTACAATGACTTGAGTCTCATGACCTATACACAAGAGGAAATAGAAAGAAGTGTTACAAGAATAGAGAAATAACAGAAAATAACTAATTATAATCACAACAGAAAGCTAACTTAGAGTATATATTTATCAGCCCCCTTAAAACTCATGAGGTGAAGGGGATTCAATTGAGTTTGGATCGAAGAAAGGGAAATTTGGAGCTGGAAATCAAATTAGTGAGAATATCTGCAGCTTGTTCTTCTAAGGAATATGAGAGACTTGAACTTGTCATTGTGTAACTTTATCATGGACAAAAATGTAGGTCTATTTCAAAATGCTTGCAGTATGGGATTTGCAGCAGAACAATACTCAAATTATCACAATAAATACGAGGTATAGAGGAATGGTAATATGAAGCTTAGACAATAACAATTGCACCCATGAAATTTGAGCAATGACAGCTACAATTGAATGATATTCTACTTTTGTACTTAACCTAGAGACAAAACTTTGCTTCTTAGACATCCAAGAAATAATGTTTGGACCATAATAAACAGAGTCCTAATGTAGAACGCCTATCATCTAGGTCTAAGGTCCAATCTGAATCACAAAAAGCAATAAGATGAAGTTGATTAGAAGGACGAAAAATTAGGCCATGAGATGAAGTTCCTTTAAGATACCGAAGGATCACTTTGACCACTTTCCAATGGCTAATAAGGGGTGTTCACATAAATTAACAAACTCTATTGACACAACAGGCAATTTTAGGTCTTGTAATATTGGCATATTGAAGGCTGCCAACAACTGATCGATAAAGGGAGGGGTTGTCAAACAAATCTAACCTGTTTATGTGAGTTTAAGGCCAAAAGTCATGGGAGTGAGGAAATGTTTACTGTCATGAATGTTGGCTCAAAGTAATATGTCATGGATGTATTTGGTTTGTGATAGATGAAGGATGCCATTAAGAAGTGTTTTGGCTTCAACACCAAGAATGTAAGTGTCCAAGGTCTTTTAGATCAAAATTATGATGAAGAGTAGAAATAAGATTGGCTATGGCAAAGGAAGATGAGCCAGGAATTAAGACATCATCAACATAAACTAGGATAAAAATAGCAAATGAGGTCAATGTTTAATAAATAAGGAATGATCACATTTATTGGAGGTAAAACCAAGAGAGAAGAGGAAAGTAGAGAGCCTTTTAAATCAAGCCCTCGGTGCTTGTTTGAGGCTATAAGGGGCCTTATGAAGTTGACAGACCAGGTGAGAACCTCCCACGTAAATCCCTGAGGTTGTTGCATAAATACTAGCTTCCTTAAGGAGGCCATTCGGGAAGCATTAGTGAAGTCAAGCTGGTGCATCCGCCATTTGTTAGAAAGAGCTATAGTAAGCAATATGTGGATTGTGAAGGCTTGACAACTGGACTAAAGGTTTCTTGAAAATCAATTCCTTCTTGATGGTGAAAGCATTTGGCAACTAATCGAGCTTTATGCTTTGAAATATTACCATTTGGATTGTATTTGACTTTGAAAACCCACTTACAATCGATAGGAGAGTGATTGGGAAGAAGAGGTACAAAGGACTAGGTTTTGTTTTTTAGGATGCATCATATTATGTTTGCATTGTTTGTTTCCAAATTGGTTGAAGAAGGGCTTCTTTGATAGTGTTGGGTTCTTGTAAGGCTAGGAAAGTTTTTAGTTTGAAGATTCCTATTTTCCTCATGTTGTCATAGTGTGATTAATAGGTTGAGAAGGCATAGGAGGAGGAAAAGAAGGAGCTAGTATTGGAGAAGTATTTTATGGAGATTGTGATTGAGGAGCAGGACTTTTGGTAGAATTGGAGGATATTGGAGTAGGAGATATTGCAGCAGGTTGTATAGATGAGGGAAAGCACAGGAGAAGTTTAGTAGCTGGAAGTGAGTAGTAGGAAAGGAAGATGGTGGAATTGAGAGCATAGGCCTGGATACGGCAAAATTAGAAGGAGCATAGGTAAAATTAAGGGAGCAGGAACAAAACAAGTGAAGATAATATCAGAAGAAGGATTAGAGGTAACGTCAAATAAATATAAGGGAAAGAGTGCTCACAAAATTGAATACGTCTAGAGATAATAACCTTACCTTTAGGATGTAGACATCTATATCCTTTGTGATTTGGATAGTAGCTAAGAAATGTGTATTTAATGGATCTAAAATCTAACTTTTGAATATTATATGGCCTCACAAGAAGGTAACATGCACAACCAAATACTTTAAGAAAAAAATATGAAGGTAGTTTAAGAAACAATTTACTGAGGAGATGCATGCTACAGAATAGGTGTAGAAAGCAAATTAATCAAATGAGTTGTAGTTTCAAATACCTCATACTAGAACTTAAGTAGTAAAGACGTATGTGCAAGTAAAGTCAAGCTCATTTCAATAATATGTCAATGTTTTCTCTTGGGGTAACCATTTTGTTCATGTGTATGTGGACAACTAAAATGATGAATAATGCCATGATTGTGTAAGTATTTACCAAAGGTTATGTATTCCTTAGCATTGTCTATTTGTAGGCATTTAATTTTTAAACCAAGTTGTAATTCTATCATGGTTTTGAATTGAATGAAAGTAGAAAATGCTTCAAACTTATGTGACAAAAAGTATATCTAGGTATATCTTGAATAGGCATTAACAAATGTTATACAATACCTAGCACTATTACTAGAAAGCAAGGGAGCAGGTCCCATATATCTGAGTAAAGCAACTACAAAGGAACAATGTAGGTAGTAGTAAAGTTAGAGAAAGGTAATTGGTGATCCTTACCAAGACAACATGCATTGCATTTATCAGGAATTTTGTTTGCATCATTGGCAATGTTACAAAGTTGAAGAACTTGATTAGTAATTCTATTAGAGGGATGTCCCAAGCAGGCATGCCAATCTACAAAGCTAGAAATATGAGGTTTAATAGATTTTGAAACATTAGGAATAAGGGAAATAGTATGAGCATGAGGTACACATAGTTGATGATGCAAATACAAATTGCAAATCTAGGGAGAAATAAAGTAATTTCATAGTAGGAAACCCTTGAAGAAAAATCTCTGGTTGTCCTAAGATTTAACAACACATTTGTGAGCATTGAACTCAAAAAACACATCATTATCAACAAAAAACCTATAAACACTCAACAAATTTTTTATAATTTCTAGCATGTGCAATAAATTATTCAAAAGAAAGAGTCTATTAGAAGGTGGAGAATAAAGAAAAGTGTGGCCAAGATTTGCAATGGAAATACCTTTTCCATTGCCAACTTGGACTTTCAGAACCTAAATATGAAGTGCTTGAATTAAGGTTGTTGATATCAAGGGTTAGATGATTTGTGGTGCCAAAATCTAGATACCATAATCGGTCATAAACTATGGAAGGTGTAGCCAAGATTTCAAGAAAGAAGAGGTTGGAGTTGAAGAAGGAACAACGGGTGTATTGGTGAGAAAAGCTTGAGGAAGTTGAAACTGAAACTAAAATTGATTCTGGCTAGAAGGTTGGGAAGGGTTATTTAGTTGTTGTGGTGGAACAAATTGGGATTGAAGTGATGAAAACAATTCCACATTGAATGACCATGCCTAGAATAGAGTTGACATTGAATTGTGTAAGGAGAAAAAGTGCATCCTCCATGACCAAAATGACCTCTGCCACCTTTGTCAAAGTAACCAAGACCCTAATTGGAGATAAATTGAGGTGCAGTTGGATTTCTTTGAGTGGTCTAAGAGAGATTTGCTTGAATTGAAGGCTGATTAGTTGAAAGATCAATCTTGTTGAATTTTTAATCCTTTCCTCGAGGCAAGTAACAGAGATTCCACCTTTTCAATTGTGTAAGGATTGTGCCTAAACATAAGAGAAGTAATGAAGGGGCTATATTCCTCTGCAAGCCTATCAAAGATAGTGTGAAGATGATGATTAGTGCTGAAATGTTCACCCAAGTTGACAATTGATCTGTCATTTTCTTGATTTAAAAAAGTAGACTTGCATAGAATCAATCTTCTTGGTACTATGAAGTTGTATATTTAATTTAATAATATGTGCCTTTGTTTAGGAAGCAAACATTGTCTCAATCTTGGACTAGATATGATGAGAATGAGGACAACAAACCATGTGAATTCGAAGAAAAGGATGAAGGGATGCCAAAAGATAAGATTTGAGAAAACTATCTTGATGTTTCCACGTAACAAATTCTAGGTTGACATTGTTAATGGTTGCATTTGCCTCAATAAGAAATTGCTTTGGAATATTTTGAGAGTGATGTAATCTTCTAACTCATAGCCAATGACGGTTGCAAACTAAGGAAGATAGTTATCTTCATCAAGTTCAAAAGAAACAGGGTTAGCAAAGATTTAGGTGGGAATGGATAATGTGGAAGTGAAGTAGAGGAAAAAGTAATAGAAGAGGATGAATTGGAAGTAGTCATGGATTCAGAAAAATTTAGCTTGTGATACCATGTGAGAATTCATGTACGAATAGAGAAGTATTGAAACTGAATAATGCTTGTGTGTTATTGATTGTATTGAATGAATTACAATGACTTGATTCTCATGACTTATATACAAGAGGAAATAGGAAGAAGGGTTACAAGAATAGTGAAATAACAAAAAAATAACTAATTATACCTAGCTGAACTAGTCATAACAGAAAGCTAATTTAGAGTATATCTTTATCTCATTGAATTGAATTTTGTTTTTTGAAAACTTATTGGATTGGATTGAATATTGGATTTAGTTTTCAAAAACTAATCTAGTTTAATACAAATCAAATAATATCATATAATAATATATATAATCTTTTAATATTAAGCCTATACTATTACTTATATTACTTTCAATTTATTATGTAGTCTTTTATTATATATCATTCTAACTTAAATATCATTTTATACATATTAAATAAATAATTTTTATCATTTTTGTTAGGACAAAATTTTTACAACATAAAGCTTGACAAAAATTAAATATGAAGAGTTCACCATCAAGACAATCTCTTACTCGAAACAAGATAACCAACTGACGAAAGGAAGAGCTAGACTTGCTACACAAGATCTGAACAAGTGCATATATGGGAGCCCAACTAAAAAGAAAAATGGCGGAGATACAACAATGGAGTAATCCGGCGATCCTTTATTCCTAGGGAACTAGTCCTAAAGAGTTGACATCGGCCCCAACCTTAACAAGGAAAGTTAGCCCCGAACTGGGAAGGCCCATATCGGATCTTTGAAGCACCGGGAAAAGGAGCCTACAAGCTGATCACATTAGAAGGGAAGGAAGTCCCTAGATCATGGAATGCATCTAGTTTAAGGAAATATTGTGTATAGGAGAAGCAATGTAACAAACTACGGTTTGTTATGGTACTCTTTTCCTAACCCAGGTTTTGTCCTATCAAGTTTTCCCAGGAAAGTTTTAACAATGCCTTGACCCCCTAGATTGGCTCAAACAAAAAGCATTCTATTCTTTACCAATCAATGAGAAAAGGTTTATTCCACAAAAAATTCCATTAAACCTATTTGAACTCTCATTGCTTAGCTAATAGGATTCGCACCAACTCCCTGGCTTCAAGCTCCAAATCACAAGCACCACGCTAAGCCTTGCCCAGAACACAAGTTCAATGGAAGTCGTACAGAGCTCCAGTTGAACTTTCATTGTTTAGCCAATAGGAGTTGTACCCAAACTCCATCTAGCTTCAACGTCCAAATCTAGCAATCGCCACGCTCAAGCCTTCCCTGGAACATAAGTTCGATGGAAAACACACCTTGAGTTCTATTGAACTCTCATTGCTTAGCCAATAAAAATGCACTCGAACTCTATCCAGCTTCAAGATCCAAATTCCGTAAGCGTCACACTTAAGCCATATGGGACAGAAGTTTGATGGAAGCAGCACTTGAGCTCCATTCAAACTCTCATTGCTTCGCCAATAGGAGTTGCACCTAAACTCCATTGCTTCAAGCTCAGAATCTGGCAAGCTTCGCTGAAATACAAGTTCGATGGAAGCTCATTGAGATCCATCAAACTTCAAGTGACCAAGCTGATGGAAAACTCACCGAACTCTTCAGCTTTAAGCACCAAATCTACAAGCAACGCACTCAAGAGCGGACTCTCAATTTTAAAAAATTGTTCCTTTACAAATGCAACTACATTAACTACGAAAGATTTTTCAAAAAAATTTTCAAGTATGCATACTACCTAAATAACAAATGCAAGCTAGCTACGCCCCCAAATAAGCAAATTCAACTTTGGGACTCGAAGGTAGCTTGGGGACAAGGGAGAGTATAATAAAGAAAACCGTCTGCAAGTCTAGAAAAAGAAACTTTATTCATATAAATATCAAAATACAAAAAGGCCTTCAAGGGGACTATTACATCAATACGAATGACTCATTTGTATTGCTTCCATATTGCTTTAAACTGATGATGACTATTAACAATCAAAGATCACACCTGGGAAATAAAAAATGAATGAGTAAGATTAACAGATGGAAAGAAAGGACAGAGAAAAAATGCATGCTCTTATCGAGAATATAAGATGCTTCCCTAAGAACATGATAACACACAAACCTATCCAATTTTTCTTATCAGAAAGTAAATTATGGAAAGAATATGATGTGATGAATGCATGTGATAATGTTTTGATGCAACATTAACTATTTAAAATAAAGCATAAAGAAGTGCAAAGTAAAGGACGAAAGAAGCATGCTCCCTTTGTCCTAACAGGGTAAAACTTTAATGGATGTGAAGTTCTAAGGCCAAGAACCTGATTTGGGTGGTTGCTAAGTTCAACTATGCGTGCACACATTCATGGCGGATCTAGACTTCTAATCTCATGGTCCCAATTGCCCCTATCCATGGGCAGAGATCGAACCTTCAAACCAACCATAAGTGGATGGAACCCTCTCAATATGATTGACCCATAAAGCCAGTAACAATCTAAGTGGTATCCCAACAACTATCAAGTGAGCATGAAGCCCCTCATGACAATGTCAAGAAACCCCATATCCTCGATTCAGGCTCGGGTATAGAGCCCAACAAGTGTGTGAGATAAGTGATTGTGAAGTGTGTGCAGGGAGCATACAAACCTTTCAATCCTAACACTACATGCACTCCTGCAAAACAAAATACAAACAACAAATATATACAAAACAATAATGGTCGTCTACCCTAAGGTTCATACATAAAGAATATTAAACTTCTAAGAAAGGAAAAACATGTACAAAATAAAATAGGAAAGGAAAAAAACAGAAATCGAATGGCTATATTTAATTTGCACAATGAACTAAAACAGGCCTACTCTCTTCCTGTAGTCCAGTTGGAGTCGCATCTGTACGGGATCGCGACGGGACGGCGAAAATTTGATTTAAAAATTGGGAGTCGCCACCAAGTTTATTTGAGTTGGGAAAAACATGGAAAAACCCATTTATTAAAAAAGGTGGTCTTTGAAACCAAATTTGAGTTCGGAGTCGGTTATGCATAGGGAAGGGTAAGAATTACAACCCTAATACACCCGTCTTGACGGTACCTTTCATTAACTGTGCAAATTAAATAATAACCCTTTTCTAAATAAATAAATAGGTGAATAACAGAAAAACATATTTTACAATTTAAACAAAACAATTTGAGGAAAATTAATTTTGACTTGAAGGGGCTGCTCCTACGTACCCTCTGGTGCAATGAGAAACTCAAAGTCACGTAGTTCTATAGAAAATATTTGTGTGTGGGTTGATTTTATATTAAAAAGCAGATTTTATATTAAAAAGCATGGAATCCGTTATTGCAGAATCCAAGTTAGCATTAAGCTACTCAATGAACTCTTATGATTCGAATAACAATGATGGTAACATTTACTCAATCATCATTATTGATCATTGCATGGATTAAAATGTCTTCAAAAATGATTCTTTTTTTTTTTAGAAAAGGAAACATATTTTTGTTTTTTTTTTTAGCATTAATTTTAAGATAAACTGACAAAACTAATTTCTAGACGAATATTAGACATATGATTAATTTGAGTAAAAACACCAATAAATAAATAACAAATCAAGGGCTCTCTTTATTTTCTTTTCATCATTTTTATTTTTGAAGGATTTTAATTCAAAATTCACTAAACCAAAATAAATAATTAAATCACTTTCTTAAACCAATTCATTCAATTCCCATTAAAATAAATTGTGAACGATCTTACTAACCCTTTTTATTTTTAGAGGACTAAGCCTTCACATTTTTTGAATCAAACTTAAAAAGCCTAAATCAAACTAAAGCCCAAAACAAACATTTTAAAAGGAAAACACATTAGGCTAAAAACATAAAATAAAATAAAAAAAGATCAATTGGGGAATGGGGCTCATCATCGCACCCACTCCCCACCCCCACGTACACATATCCAACACACACACACTCAGAACAAAAGCAAAACACACACACCCACCAAAACGAGAGAATGAGGGGCTGAGAGTTAAAGGAGAGATGTTTACAAACGGGGTGTATGCATGTGAGGGAGAGAGACCGACGGAAGAGGAGGAAAGGGGGGGGAACCGCGAGCCACCGGGCGCAAGGGGAAGGTGCAGGCCGCGCAAGGTCACGGCGGTGGAGGAGGCAGACCTCGCGGACGCAGGATGGGGGCGCGCGCCTCGAAGAGGGAGGCTTCGTGCGGAGGTCCGAGTAGGCGCGGAGGTGGGTGCAGGTCCGCTCTTGGCTTCACGGTGGCACCGGCGCGATGCGGGGCTGGGCTTTTGCGGGTGGTTGGCGCGAAGTGGGATGCTGGGTCCCCGCGGGAGGAAGAGAGAGTGGGGAGGAGGCGACCACTGGAGGCAGGCACGGGCGTGGAGAGCAGGCAGATGCGCGGCTCGAAGAGGGAGGCTTGGTGCGGTACTACCTTGGAGGGGTTCAGTGGTGGCGGCGGCGGAGGCGCTGAAGTCTACCCGGCTTCACTTTCTGGCTTCGCGAGGTTCTCAGGTACCATGGCTTCTGGGGTGGAGCATGCCGGCTCCTTCCTCTCTTATTTGGTTTGGAATGACATGTTTGTATATGATTCTAAGGATTATTTTTGTTGGTCCATTGATGGTTCGATTTTTTTGTTCTGATTTTGGTTTTTGATTTCCGTTTTGAATGGGATGGGCTATGGTTGATGGTTCAATGATGATGGTGTTTTGTTTGGTGATGGTTAATAAAATGAATGGTGAAGCGGGACTGTGATTTTGGGTTGTAGTCTGCCCCTGGTGATGACCCCCCATCTTATTTCTCAGCTTGTGTTCCTTTAATCAGAAATTATTCTCATGCTGTCCTGCATGACTAGAACCACGAGACTTTGCTCCCCACGCCTTCTTTCTTGCCCATCAGAGCACGCCATTACCTAGGCATAGAGCCCATTGTTTGTCAGTTGTTAGGTGGCTTGCAAGGGATGGGCAAGTGTTGCATCGGTCTCCAGCCCATTTTTGTTTTCCTCATTTTTATTTTTTATTTTTGGTTGTCCTAAGGTAAGGAAATGGGCCAAAGTGTTTAGCTTCCTCTTTTTTGTTTTTGCTCAAAAGAAATAAGTGAAAAGGCTATAACAAAAAACCTTTGGGCCATTTACTCTGAATCATAAAGGATGCAATTTTTGGATTTTTGTTTAATGTACAGACAAAATCTGTGTCAGTTGCCCTCTTTGCTCATTCCTTATTAAGATAATATGAAAAACCTAAGCTTTACACATTGTCTTCATAAGGAATGAGTAAAGACATGAACATTATTTTGTTCGGCAATGCATGAAATTGACAACAATAAGAAAGATTAAATTCAAAAGGTGGAAGGAATTAAATGTTCATGAGAGGCACATGCAATGCAATTCAGAAATCAAGAAATGTGACATTTATCTAAAAGCTGACAGGAAATTAAAAGCTTTGCGAACCAATACATCAGGTACAATCCAATTAAAAACTCAATGGCAACCTGGTTCGACTGGAAAGTAAATTGGCGATCTAGGCCGATATGAAATAAAAATGAAATTGGCCACCTTAGGCCGACTGAAATGTAGAATGGCAATTTGAGGCCTACTAGAAAAGCAAAATTGAAATTGGTAATTTGAGGCCGACTAAAAGTAAATTGGCAATATGAGGCCGACTAAAAAATGAAATTGAAATTGGCAATCTAGGCCGACTAAAAAGTAAATTGGCAATCTAAGGCCGACTGAAATGTGGAATAATGAGGCCGACTGGAAAGTGATTGGCAATCTAGGCCGACTGAAAATGAAATTGGAATTGCAATCTAGGCCGACTAAACAAGTAAATTGGCAATTAGGCCGACTGAAATGTAAATTGGCAATCTGAGGCCGACTGAAAAGGTAAATTGGCAATCTAGGCCGACTAAAAAATGAAATTGAAATTGGCAATCTAGGCCGACTGAAAATGAAATTGGAATTGACAATCTAGGCCGACTAAATGTAAAATTGGCAATCTGGCCGACTAAAATGAAATTGGCAAATAAGACATCCTTTTTCTTTTTCAGATTATGTGCAAAAGTCATGAATTTATCATCCATTTTCAGTTTATTTCAAACACATTCTTGAAAAACTAACGGTAACTAAATTGAGCAAACCTCGAGGAAAACTTTAACCGATCAAACTCGTAATTCCCGCACTGGATTTTCTAGTATGCATAAGGTTTTCCTTTCTTCTGACCTTGCTCACCTCTTCCCATTCTCCTTCTTCTCTCTTTTCCTTTTTAGCATGGTGATTACTTTTCCACTAAGCCTACTTGAAGCTTCTGAATTCTCTTTGTGTGAGATTTGTCATTGATGTATTTGCTGGAAACATTGTTAGGTCGTACGATTTACACTTAAATTTATACTTACTCAAGACATCATAAATAAACATGCATGCAAAGGAAAAGTGGAAGGATTAACTGAATGAAAATTTTTATTGCTCGATGTATTTGGACGACAATAACGCAACATGTTTCGGAAAAGGAAACAAAATTGCATGAAAACTGGATTGCTAAAAGCATGAAATTTTGCCCCAGTTCTGGTTCTTGGTAACTTATTCAATTGATTTCTTGCAGCAAATCAATGTCACAACCATTGTCTCCTCAATCTTCTCATTTCTTGATCCCCAAAAATTGCCCCAGTTTCAGCCTTGGTTTGCTTGGCTCACAGGACATGTTCAACATAGGAATTTGCCTAAGTGTGAGTTGCTTAAGATGATGCCCATTATTTGCTCTAATTTTTGCCTAGGCCGCCCTTTCAGGTTTTCGACCTAGCGAGCTTTTTCTTTTTATTTTTCTTCCTTTTTGTTTTGCCCTAATTTTTGCTTAGGCCGCTCTTTCAAGTTTTCGACCTAACGGGCTTCTTCCGCATCTTTTTAAGCATAAAACCTTTTGACTTGCATCGGTGTTGATTGGTTTAGGCAATTCTCTTCCATCCATGTCTTGCAAAATCAATGCCCCGCCTTAGAGCGCTTGCTTGATAATGTAGGGACCCTCATAACTCGGAGCCCATTTTCCCCTTGCATCCTCTTGATTTGGGAGAATTTTCTTCAGAACCAGATCTCCTGACACAAATCCTAGGACGAACTTTCTTGTTAAAAGCTTTAGCCATTCTACTTTGGTACAATTGGCCATGACAAATGGCTCAGTTTCTCTTCAATCATGTTCAACGTTCATATCGAGCCTTCACCCAATCAGATTCTTCCAATTCTGCCTCATCAGAACCCTTAATGACGGGATTTCCACTTCTATGGGGGATACAGCTTCCATTCCATACACCAATGAGAAGGGAGTTGCCCCTGTGCTTGATCGTATGTTGGTGCGATATGCATGTAGTGCATATGGCAGTATTCGTGCCAGTCTTTATAGTTCACCACCATTTTGGCGATAATTTTCTTGACATTTTTATTTGCGGCCTCAACCGCGCCATTCATCTTCGGCCTATAAGGAGCTGAGTTGTGGTGCTTGATTTTGAAAGTCTCGAAAAATTTTGAACTTCAGCACCATTGAGGTTAGGGGCATTGTCTGTGATGATCCTTTCTAGAATCCCATATCTAGATAATGTCCTTTTTGATGAATCTAAGAAACACTTTCTGCGTGATACCGGCATATGAAGCAGCTTCCACCCACTTAGTGAAATAGTCTATCGCTACCAAAATGAAACGATGACCATTGGATGCCTTGGGATTAATTGGGCCGATGACGTCCATGCCCCACATCGAGAAAGGCCAGGGAGATACCATGCTATGTAATGTAACTGGAGGAGCATTGACTCGGTCTGCGTATATTTGGCACTTGTGGCACTTTCGAACATAGTTGATACAGTCGCTTTCCATGGTGGACCAATAATAACCACTCCTTAGGATTTTGCGTGCCATCATGTGTCCATTGGCATGGGTTCCACAAATCCCTTCGTGGACTTCAACCATGATTATTCGAGCTTCATGAGCATCTACACATCTGAGGAGAGTAGTATCATGATTCCTCTTATAAAGGACGTCACCATTCAGGAAAAAGGACATGGCCAGTCGTCGGATTGTTTTCTTGTTCACCTCATTTGCCCCAATTGGGTATTCTCCCTTTTGAATATACTGCTTGATGTCATGATACCAGGGCTGGCCGTCCACTCAATCTCCACACTACCACAATATGCCGGTTCACCTTGCATCTCTACATGGATAGGTTGGACATCGGTGTGGACTTCCAATTTAGTCATTACAGCCAAAGTTGCCAATGCGTCCGCAAATTGGTTCTTGTCTCGAGTTAAGTGAGAGAACGATATATCATCAAAGTGCTCAATTAATCAAGACAAGTACTTCTGATAAGGTACCAATTTTGGATCCTTTGTTTGCCATTGTCCGTTAACTTGGTAGATAATGAGTGCCGAATCTCCAAAGACTTTTAATTCTTTGATTCCCAAGTCAATTGCAACCTGCAGACCATTCGCACATGCTTCATATTCTGCAATGTTGTTGGTACATTCAAAATCTAGTTTGATAGAAATTGGGTACTGCTTTCCCGCGGTGACACTACTTAGCTCCTACCCACATCCGTTCATGTTGAGAGCTCCATCAAAATACATCTTCCACATATTCTCCTCTTCTTCATCTTCTCCTTCCACCTCCAGCACCTCGCCATCAGGGAATTCAGCCATGGTAGGTTGTGCATCCTCCAAAGGGTTTTCAGCTAAATGATCAGCAATTGCACCTCCCTTGACAGACTTTTGGGTCACATACTTGATATCAAATTCTGACAATATCACTTGCCACTTCGACATTCTCAATGACACATGAGGACTATCAAATATGTATTTTAGTGGATCCATTGAGAGATTAGCCAAGTAGTGTAGTATAACATGTACCGTCTCAGCCTTTTGGAAGCCCACACTAATGCACAACAGGTCTTTTCAATGGTCAAGTAGCGAGATTCACAGTCATTAAGCTTCTTGCTCAGATAGTAAATGGCATGTTCCTTCTTTCCAGGACTTGTCACACGTCCCAACATTGCCCCAGTTGACGCGGGCAATACCGTGAGGTACAATATTAAAGGACGACCCGCGTAGGGATCAAATGGAGGTTTCATTAAATAAGCCTTTATTTTGTCAAAGGCCTCTTGGCATTCTTCATTCCATTCTCCCTTATGCTTTTGAACAGCTTGAATATGGGCTCGCAAGTGCTAGTTAAGTTGGCAATAAATCTAGCAATGTAGTTGAGTCTCCCAAGAAAACTTCTCACTTCCCGTTCAGTTTCGAGGAGCTGGCATCTCTTGTATCGCCTTCACCTTGTCGGGGTCCACCTTTATCCCTTCTCTGCTAACAATGAATCCGAGTAATTTCCCTGAGAAGCTCCAAAGATGCACTTATTTGGGTTCAGCCGCAGCTTGTATTTTCTAAGCCTTTCGAATAACCTTCTCAGGATTGCCACGTGACTTTCTCCCTCTTTAGACTTGGCGACCATATCATCTACGTACACTTCAATCTCCTTATGCATCATATCATGGAACAATGCGACCATGGCACGTTGGTAGGTGGCACAGCATTCTTCAATCCGAATGGCATGACTGGATAGCAAAATGTTCCCCACGGAGTTATGAAAGTAGTTTTTCCTTTATCATGAATGTCCATCGGATCTGATTATATCCAGAGTACCCGTCCATGAATGAAAAACGGTGACTCCAGCGTATTATCTACCAAGACATCGATGTGAGGGAGAGGAAAATCATCCTTTGGGCTAGCTTTGTTTAGATCCCGATAATCCACGCACATTCTCACTTTTCCATCCTTCTTGGGTACGGGCACAATGTTAGCCACCCAGTCAGTGTGTCTTGATACCTCCAGGAAATCCAGCTTCTAGTTGTTTAGTCACTTCTTCTTTTATTTTCAACGACATGTCAGGTCGCATTCTTCTCAACTTTTGCTTTTTCTGAGCTTCTGGATACAAAGGGATCTTATGTGAAGCTATTTCCGATCTAAACCGGCATATCATGATAGGTCCATGCAAAGACATCCAGATATTCTTCAACAGTGCAATCATTTCTTGCGTTCTGGTTTTCTACTATTTTCAGTCTTCTCTCTTCTTCAGTGCCCATGTTAATCAATTCAATCACTTCATTGTCTAAGTCAAATCCCTTTTCTGGATTCTCCAGGAGATTAGAAAATTGCCCAACAATTTCTTCATCCTCCTAGATTCATGGTTATCACAATCGAGCAAGCAAGAGAATCAATTGATAGGCTTCCAAAGTCCCTTTCATGTGGCAAAATTTCTATAGCATTTAGATTCCTGGAAAGCAATTATGGTGGATTGGAATGCTAAAATATAGTGGATAAGTAATGTGAAAAAATTAAATTAATGGGCTGAGAAAATAAAGATAAAAATAAAAAGAACGGAAGGAGAATAGAAGACACAAAGAACTAAAAGATGAGTAGGATAATAAAGAAAAACATGCAAGTTTTATTCAACTGATGTCTTTAAGTAGCATAAATAACAACATAAACACCTTTACAACACAGACAATTACTTTGCAATAACATCAGTCACTGGTTCAGTTGTCCAGTCATTAGTACTTCATCATCATTGGCAGCATAAACCTTGTTGCTTTCTTCAGTTGTCTCCATATCCAAGGTATTGATGGTGAGACGGCAAAGAGGAGCGAACTTTTCCAGCTATAATCACCTAGCTGGACCTGGAAATGTCTCCTTCAGGTGAGGGATTTGTCTTACTTTCTTCTTATCATTCTCATGCTGGAGGGTCATGGCACTCATCTCCTTTGATAATGATGCATCATATCCCAAGCCAAATCGGTTGGGTTTCTTGGAGATCGGTATAGGTATTCTGATACCTTGCAGTTGTGACCCCAACCCTTTACCCTGAAATATCCGTTCTTAGCCATGATATGAGCCACTATTTGATTAACATTTTGCATTGTGGATCCACTGCACTCATGTTTAGGCTTCACCAACTCCAGGGTGCCACAAATTATCGTCTATTGGCTCAACATTCTCCACATATGGTAGTGAGACTGTTTGGACACAATGATGTCCCTTTCTCCATGGATTGTCACGACTGATCCATTCTCAATATATTTGACCTTTTGATGCAAGGTTGAAGGGACAGCACCAATATCATTGATCCATGGTCTTCCTAATAGCATATTGTAATCTGAGCCAATCTCCATCACCTGGAATAACACTTCTGATTTGCTTGGTCCAATCTCTAGTGGCAACACCACCTCCCCCAAAATGCTTTTCCTAGCCCCATCAAAAGCCTTCACCACCATCACCTGGGGTGATATATCATCCATACTCATCGATAGTTGTTTCAAGGTTGACACTGGTAATACATTTAACCCTGATCCTCCGTCAATAAGGACTCTAGGCACTATGTGGCCTTTGCATTTGAGGGTTATATGTAATGCTTGTGGGTTAGCCCGTGACACCACTTCTTCATCTAAGAATGTGATCATATTGACACGTTTCACTGATCCACCATATTTACCATATTCTCCAATGAAGTGCCGGGCTTGACATAGGCTTCCTTTAAAACCTTTAATACTGCCTTTTGATGAGACTCAGACGACAGGATTAGCGACAGAAGAGAATTCTGGCCTGAGTCTTCTTTAATTGTTCCAGATATCGCACTCACTCTGTTTCATGATTTTAAGGAATTCTTCCTCTTCCTCTTCTTCCTTTTTCTTCTCTGACATCTCCTTCGTCCACGAATTTTCCTTTTTCCAGCTCTTTGGGTCCGTACACCCTTCCGCTTCTTGTTATTCCTTTCACCTCCATGATATTAGTCGCCTCCTCACTTGTTTGAGCCTTTGAAATTTCCCCTTCATCACTTTTCATCTCAACCTTGGTTTCATAGCTCCAAGGTACGGCATGTGTGTCCTCATACACAAAAGGTGTTGGTTTCTTCATAGTGATCACTACCTTTCCCTTCGGTGTCTGATTAAGCGGGGCACTCGAAGCACAAAACGCTCGATCACATTTACTTCCTCGAGGAAGTTCGGCCTCTTTTGCCTGAATCACACCCAGGTTGAGTAATTTCTGAACTTGAACTTTAAAATCCCAACAACTTTCTATATCATGACCGAAACCTCCAGAGTGGTACATACAGTTTGACTTCATATCATTCTTCTCATTCTCTTTCATTGCAAAAGGTATCGTTGTGCCGTAGCCAGTTTCTTTAAACCAAAGAAAATTTTCTCCATGGGTGTTCTAAGACTCAACACTTTCTTAATCCAAGGTTCCTCCATTTCCAAGGCATTTATCCGACTTCCTCCTTCATGGTTCGGAATCGGATTATTGACAATATCTGGTTTTGACTCTTCTTGAAAGTCCAATCTCCCGCAAGCAATTAGCTTTCTCACGGCTGTCTTAAAGCCTTCACAATCTTCGATAGAATGCCCCGCTATATCCATATGATATTTGCAAGTTAAGCTCGGGTTATACCAAGCTGGGTATGGTGGTTCCAATGGCGCACAGGATATGCTAGAGTCAGGTGAGCATTAACTAGCCGTTGAAAAAGGTCAGCATTTGAGATGGATAGTTTCGGGAAAGGTGGTAAGTTTGGGAATCGAGAACGACTTTGGTTTTGGGTATTAGGCCGTGGTGGTGTGGTATTTGGGTAATTCTGAGGATGTATGGTTGGGTTATAGGTGTATGTTGGACGAACTGGTTGGTATGGGCGTATATGAATGTTATTGACTTGAGGTTGGGGGTATGACATTGTATTTGCAGTTGGAGTGGCTTGGTATAGTGGGTAAGGAGGGATGGATGGTATTTGGGTTCTTGGGTGTGTCGAGGCATATCCTGGCATGAAAGATTGCTGACCTTGCACATAATTTACTTCTGCCTCCTTTTTCTAGGCGGAATCCTCTTCTTGCTTCCTCATGGCTCATAGGAAGTTTCCGGCTTAGCCAGGCTCTCAATCCTTTCTCCAGCTGCGAGCTAGAGAAATCCTTGTATGCGGCTCCTACCATTGCCCCGATATAAGGGGATCCTAAAGTTCCCAAAAAGTATGAACACATTTCAGCTGGGATGAGTGGTGGCTGAACTTGAGCAGCTAAGGCTCTCCACCTTTGGGCGTAATGCTTAAATGGTTCATCCTTCTTCTTCTGCATTGAGCTTAATTGTTCTCGGGTAGGTGCCACTTCGAGATTGAATTTGTATTGACTCATAAACAGATCGGCCAATTCTCCAGCTCGTGACTCTCGAATGGTCCAGCTGAATGTACCAGTCCAAGGCAGGTCCAGTAAACTTTCATGGAAAAAGCTAACAAGGAACCTTTCATCTTTGGACCATATTGCCATCTTAGTACAGGAGCTCTTCAAGTGGAACAACGGTTACCGGTCCCATCATACTTTGAGAAGTCAGGGACCTTGAAGTCTTTGGGAACTATCAGGTCTATAGGAGCGCACAGTTGCTCAATCTCCACACCGCCATAGGAGCTAGGACCTTGGATAGCTTTAATCCGTTCTTGTATTTTCTTCATCCACTCTTCTTTGAATCTCTCTTCTCCACCTCTGAATGATCGTTCCCTAAGAAAGGTGATTGTTTTTGAACAACAACACTGGATGGTTCCCAAATAGGGGTAACGTGCCGTGCTCTTCAACATGTGCATTTTCTACGCATGATAACCTTCTCCAACAGGAATCACTATTGGCATCGTCGGTGGTGGTTGAGAGTTACCTGACATTCCGCCAATGTCATTCATCCCTTGGGTGATGTTTAGAGCTGCATCTGATACCATAGGTATGGTTATCATTGCAGCACTTGGTTGTACACTCACTGGCATACCAACCTGTCCGATTTTGGTAAGCTCCCAATAAATCTAGTGACTCTTTCATGGCTAATATCATTTCTTCTATCCTTGTTTGATTATTCGACATTTCGTTCAATTTTCCTCTCAGTGCATCAACCTCCATGCTTAGATTCCTTCCTGATTCAACATGAGTTGCATCCGAATGAGCCTTTCCTGATCAGCATTACCTCCTGCCATTTTGGTCCGCGCTCTAGTATTGTGGACACGAGTTTGATCGGTATCTGTCTTCCTTGGGCGCCCAATGGTTACAAATCTTCACACTATCAAAATGTTAACAACATTCAAACAGGTTAAAAATTTTTTTATTATAACTATATGCAAAAGAACAAATGAACAATAGTCATCAAAAGTTCTTTGTCGACACTAGGATGCCCCGCACCCGTTCTTATGGGCATATCACCCTATAAGTCAAGGTGCGGTTAATAGCGGCTCTTTAGGGAGAATCCGCTCCTCTATAGATGCTATCTAATGAACACTAGCAATGCAGTTCTTCTTTTCTATATGATTGAGTTTCTCACATTCTTGCGCAAGGATAAACAATCTCAAAGCAAAAATGTGATTGATCACTTTCTAGGGGAACATTTGATCCTTCATAGAAAGCATCGAGCGTACTATAGACAATTAGTAACTTGTAGAAGAGGCACAAATATTAAAATTTCATTTACTTCTGAGTGAAATTCTGAGTACAAATCATTTCAGAATACATCATACACTAACAGACAGAAGAAACAACTACATCAACAGGACCTTCCTTCATGAAACTACATCAGAAGCTTCATCTTCTTTCTTTTGAGACCTCTGGCAATGTTTTCGCATGAATCCATGAATTCTGTCACTTCTTGAGGTAACTTGAATGGTGGCATCTTACCAATTTGTTCACTTGCCTTTGCAAAGCGATGGACAAAGTTTGGGATGTAATGACTCAATTCACCAGCTAATTTCCCATACTTTTCCTTCCATTCGAGGGCCTTTTCTCTCCATGATTTTCCAAATTCGGTCGCATCAACAAATAAGTCATGATACTGGTTTGCCGATGTCCCCCGAATGGCATCATGTTTGGTCTGTGCCAACATTGTTGACAAGTGTTCTACTTGCGCTTCCAGTTCCTTTTTCTTGTCCTTCTCTTTGCTGATCTCCATTTTCAGGCTCCAAATGCTTTTATCTCTATTGACTTCTTGTTCTACCCTTTTTACCGTGCGACTCTTTTTATTAATCTCCTCTTTTAACTTGTTTCTTTCTTTTTCAAACATATGAAGTCTTCCTTCCAGCTCTTGAATCTTGGCCAAATGGGTAATCGGAACCTTTTCTTTGCCCTTCTTGGATCTTGTGATAGCACATTCATCTTTTAAGGCTTCAACTTCCTTAGCCATTTTCTCACACCGACTTTGAAGAATGATATTTTCCAGATCAGATGCCTCCTTTTTCTCTTCCAAGAATCGCATTTGTGCCTTCATTATTTCTATTTGGGAGGTGAATTGTGTTTCTAGGGTTTCCACGGAACCGTATTGCTTGGAATGCTCTTTGGGATATTATTTTTCCCAACTCTTGCCTGCCTCCATTCTCTGTATTCTTGAGAAGAGGTTAGCCGCTGCCGAGCTCCTTTTTCCTAGGACCTTGATGTCATCCCATGCCATTTTAATCTTCTTTTCTTGTTCCATGGTATTTTTATCTTTCTGATATAGGAAGCTAAACCCCTCAAGTTGCTTTTCTTGTGGTTTTGTTTGGGTCCAATGAAGTTGTCTAAGCACCAATGCAGGTGTGTAGGAGATACATCCCCTTGGACCCATCAAAGGAACATTGTGAAAGTCACCGCAACTATATATAACGCTTTCTCCATGGTACCAAGGGCAAACCCATTTGAAAGAATTTGATTGGATTTCTGAGAACTCTTTTTCCATGCCAGTGCCTTTGATGACTTATCTGCATGATGGAAGCTTCCTAAAGGATCAGGAAGAGGCCCATGCGATTATTGGCATATGTGTGAGTCATGAACCAAACGTATAACATTTGCGAACAACATCGCAACCTCCACCATTTTCCTGGAGGCAAACTCCCAAGGAAAGAAAGGTATCTGCCAATATAGGGAATAGGATTCATGCCTTGTGTCTCAAACTTGAAAAACACATCCATGGCGGCCTGGTCAACAACATCTGGTGTGAATGGAAATAGGACTAATCCATAAACAGTATGCCAACGTTCGATTGAAGAAGTCCCAATTTCCTTGTTGGGCCAAGGTTTGCAGATGAGTTTCAAGAAAATTCCTCTTGATTCCTTGAGTGGATCCCTCACTTCCATTTCCATCTGATTTACTTCAACTCCAATTATTTTGGCAATCTTTTCTTTACTGACATAATGCCCTTGATAGAGATACACACCAGACTTGTCTCAAATTGGTAGCCTTATCATGACCGAGTACTCTTCTATGGTTGGTGTCGTATCAAAATCAGGTAACTCAAAACAGCAAATAGAAGAGTTCCAAAATTGCGAGAGAGCACTAATGCTGTTACTTCTCCTGGGATAAGTAGCAAATCCAATATACGCCCATATGCGTGTCTGAAAGAGGATCGGACTTCACGAGGCATCAACTGAATTATTTCTTTCACATTCTCAAGCTCATTACTGGTCACTGTAACTTTGATGTTCCTTCTCCAATTATGTGCATTGCTAGTGTTCATTTGTATTGCTTCCATATTGCTTTGAACTGATGATGACTATTAACAATCAAAGATCACACTGTGGGAAATAAAAAATGAATGAGTAAGATTAACAGATGGAAAGAAAGGACAAAAAAAATGCATGCTCTTATCGAGAATATAAGATGCTTCCCTAAGAACATGATAACACACAAACCTATCAAATTTTTCTTACAGAAAGTAAATTATGGAAAGAATATGATGTGATGAATGCATGTGATAATGTTTTGATGCAACATTAACTATTTAAAATAAAGCATAAAGAAGTGCAAAGTAAAGGATGAAAGAAGCATGCTCCCTTTGTCCTAACAGGGTAAAACTTTAATGGATGGGAAGTTCTAAGGCCAAGAACCTGATTTGGGTGGTTGCTAAGTTCAACTATGCGTGCACACATTCATGGTGGATCTAGACTTCTAACTGTCATGGTCCCATAATTGCCCCTATCCATAGGACAGAGATCGACCTTCGAACCAACCATAAGTAGGGATGAACCCTCTCAATATGATTGACCCATAAAGCCAGTAACAATCTAAGTGGTATCCCAACAACTATCAAGTGAGCATGAAGCCCCTCATGACAATGTCAAGAAACCCCCTATCCTCGATTCGCACAGGCTCGGTATAGAGCCCAACAAGTGTGTGAGATAAGTGATTGTGAAGTGTGTGCAGGGAGCATACAAACCTTTCAATCCTAACACTACATGCACTCCTGCAAAACAAAATACAAACAACAAATATATACAAAACAATAATGGTCGTCTACCCTAAGGTTTATACATAAAGAATATTAAACTTCTAAGAAAGGAAAAACATGGACAAAATAAAATAGGAAAGGAAAAACAGAAATCGAATGGCTATATTTAATTTGCACAATTAACTAAAACAGGCCTTACTCTTACTGTAGTCCCCAGTGGAGTCGCCATCTGCGCAAGGATCGCGACGGACGGCGAAAAATTTATTTAAAAATTGGGAGTCGCCACCAAGTTTATTTGAGTTGGGAAAAACATGGAAAAACCCATTTATTAAAAAAGGTGGTCTTTGAAACCAAATTTGAGTTCGGAGTCGGTTATGCATAGGGAAGGGTAAGAATTTACGCACCCCTAATACACCGTCTTTCGACGGTACCTTTCATTAACTGTGCAAATTAAATAATAACCCTTTTCTAAATAAATAAATAGGTGAATAACAGAGAAAAACATATTTACAATTTAAACAAAACAATTTAAGGAAAATTAATTTTGACTTGACAGGGGCCTCTCCGTACCCTCTGTGCAATGAGAAACTCAAAGTCACGTAGTTCTATAGAAAATATTTGTGTGTGGGTTGATTTTATATTAAAAAGAGATTTATATTAAAAAGCATGGAATCCGTTATTGCAGAATTCCAAGTTAGCATTAAGCTACTCAATGAACTCTTATGATTCGAATAACAATGATGGTAACATCTGCTACTCAATCATCATTATTGATCATTGCATGGATTAAAATGTCTTCAAAAATGATTCTTTTTTTTTTTTTAGAAAAGGAAACATATTTTTGTTTTTTTTTTTAGCATTAATTTTAAGATAAACTGACAAAACTAATTTCTAGACGAATATAGACATATGATTAATTTGAGTAAAAACACCAATAAATAAATAACAAATCAAGGGCTCTAGCTTCATTTTCTTTTCATCATTTTTATTTTTGAAGGATTTTAATTCAAAATTCACTAAACCAAAATAAATAATTAAATCACTTTCTTAAACCAATTCATTCAATTCCCATTAAAATAAATTGTGAACAGATCTTACTAACCCTTTTTATTTTTAGAGGACTAAGCCTTCACATTTTTTTGAATCAAACTTAAAAAGCCTAAATCAAACTAAAGCCCAAAACAAACATTTTAAAAGGAAAACACATTAGGCTAAAAACATAAAATAAAATAAAAAAAGATCAATTGGGGAATGGGGCTCATCATCAACCCACTCCCCACGATACACATATCCAAACACACACACACACTAGACCAAAAGCAAAACACACACACACCCACCAAAAGAGAGATGAGGGGCTGAGAGTTAAAGGAGAGATGTTTACAAACGGGGTGTATGCATGTGAGGGAGAGAGACCGACGAAGAGAAGGAAAGGGGGGGAACCGCGGCGGTCACCCGCCAAGGGAAGGTGCAGGCCGCCCAAGGTCACGGCGGAGGGGCAGCCTCGCGGACGCAGGGATCTGGCGCGCGGCTCGAAGAGGAGGCTTCGTGCGGTAGACCGCGAGTGCAGCGCGAGGGGGTGCAGGTCCTGCCTGGCTTCGGTGGCACTGGCGCGATGCGGGTTGGCTTTGCGGTAAGTTGGCGGCGAAGTGGGATGCTTCCGCGAGGAAGGGAGAGATCAGGGCGGCGATGGGAGCGCGACTTCACGCGCTGGAAAGGCAGACCTCGCGGACGGGATCGGGTGCGCGGCTCGAAGAGGGAGGCTTCGTGCGGACTACCTTGGAGGGTCTCTAGTGGTGGCGGCGAGAGGCGGCGCTGAAGTTGGGTCTTACCCGGCTTCACTTGGCTTCGCGGAGGTTCTCAGGACCATGGCTTCTCGGGGTGGAGCCCCCGCGGCTCCTTCCTCTCTTATTTGGTTTGGAATGACATGTTTGTATATGATTCTAAGGATTATTTTTGTTGGTCCATTGTGGTGGTTCGATTTTTTTTGTTCTAATTTTGGTTTTTGATTTCCGTTTTGAATGGGATGGGCTATGGTTGATGGTTCAATGATGATGGTGTTTTGTTGTGGTGATGGTTAATAAAATGAATGGTGAGCGGACTTGTGATTTTGGGTTGTCTCCCCGGTGATGACCACCCCCCTATCTTTATCTCCTTAGCTTGTGTTCCTTTAATCAGAAATTATTCTCATGCTGTTGAGCATGCTAAAACCACGAGACTTTGCTCCCCACTTCTTTCTTGCCCATCACAGAGCACGCCATTACCTAGGCATAGAGCCCATTGTTTGTCAGTTGTTGCAGGTGGCTTGCAGGGATGGGCAAGTGTTGCATCGGTCTCACTCCCGTTTTTGTTTTCCTCATTTTTATTTTTTATTTTTGGTTGTACTTAGGTAAGGAAATGGGCCAAAGTGTTTAGCTCCCCTCTTTTTTATTTTTGCTCAAAAGAAATAAGTGAAAAGGCTATAACAAAAAACCTTTGGGCCATTTACTCTGAAATCATAAAGGATGCAATTTTTGGATTTTTGTTTAATGTTGACAAAATGGTTCACAACCACCCAAAAGTTCAACATTAGTAATAGAACAAGAAACTAATTCACAGTCCAAACAACAATGAGGGCTCTCACATGATCCCGAATTAGATTTACATAGTTGTTCATAATAAAATGTCAATATATTATATTTTTATTGAATGACGATTTAAAATGATTGTACATTATTTAAATATAAAATAAAATTAAACCTTGAAAATGTACCACAATAACATTGCCCATAGATAATTGGGGCCAGTCGTATTAGGCATCTTAGGGCCTATTTGGAAGTGTTTTTGTATTCTTGTTTTATAAAATTGTTGTAAAAAACAAGTTTAAATTTAATTTTAAAAAATAGAAAACCAAAAAATCTATTTGGTAACCTTACTCATATTGTAGTTTTTTAATGATAAAAACAAAAAATCTGTTGGCTAATTGTTTTTAAAAACAAATATTTAAAGCAATAAAACAAAAAGTTTTTTTGGGAAATATTTTTTTAAAACTAACAAAAGAGCCCATAGTACACCCAATTATTAAGCTAATACACCTACTATAGCTATAAAAAAAACTATCACTTTGATAAGCCCATAGTAGTGCAAAATCCTTCCAAGAGAAATTCTGGAGAACCAATTAAGAGAGTAACTCTATATCTTTTAGCTTGTGTATAATTATTGCATCATCACATATAGGCTCCAAAATCACAAGTGATATTCATGTCCAAAGTTAGAACTAAACCGACACCATGTATAGGATAAACAAAGAACTAGAAGATAACAATACCAAACTCAGTTTACAAACAAAGCGACCCCAATAGTGACAAAGCTAGTCCTGAATAAATTTCTTCATCGTAGACCAAGCAGATGTATGGTTCCATTGTATACTTCTTTGAGCAACAAAAATAACCCAAACACTACCAACCAAAAAGAAAAAAAAAAGAGAAAACACTGCCACCATCGTCAAAAAAAAAAAAACAGAGATTAAAAAAAAAAGAACGGGAGAAGCATTACTCCTCGTCACCTCCACGGCCACCATCATCACTGGGAATCCCTTAGCATTGTTGTTCGATCACCATCATCACCGTCGCGTTTTGGTCCTTGAGCCATCACCATCATGGAATCACGATCTGCCTTAAGGTAGAACCACGAACCATCACTTCAGCCTTCTTCTATCATCCGTCATCATCATACCCCCACCACCCCGCGTTGTTGTCGCATCCTCCCTGGCACCACATCGTCCACCTTGTCAAGAACCGCTGGTCGCCCTCTAGAGCTCCCTATGATGTTCATGCTGAGTTTGTGACTTTGTGCACAAAGCAAATAAGAGATAAAAATGATTTCACTTGTTTTAACAAACCATGAGATTTGAAGAATATGTTGAAACATTAAAATCATATATTTATAAAATTGCCACTGCACATTCATTTTTCTCCTAAAATTAAAGAACAAAAAACACCATAAACTTGTTTTCCATTTTTACTTTTAAAACTCAGAATCAGTTTCAAATTTTTAAAATCATTGATGAAAAAAATCTTTCCAAACATGTTCTTTTATTTTTTTAATTTTTAAAAGTTCAAAACTCGTTTTTAAAATACTTACCAAACAGGCCCTTAGGCATCTAATTCTTTAAAATTTCATTTTTTATATTAAAATATTAAAATTAAATATATAATTTTATAAGAGTTTAATTTTTTTGTATTAACGAGATAATTTTTTTATATCAATATCCAATCAAATCATTTTATTTGTATAATTTTTTAAATAATAAGTGTGATTTTCTGTTTAACGTGATAATATATGATTTGACATAAGAAATATTATACTTTCAGTAGGTAGAAATTAAAGTCTTTTTATACTAAGTAACTATTAATTATTAAATCAACAAAAGCAAGAGTTGCAAACTTGCAATTCATGCTGATCTGAATTTGACTCTTATCAGTTTGTATTTAGACACTTGTTTTCTGTGGTTTACAAAGAGCCAGGCAGAAAATTTCTAAACGACAACTAACAAATCGCCATCTCTAACCAAACCGCAATTGGCGACTGCAGCGATTTCGGGCTTCTGTGGCAAAGTGATGTGCCACAGCCACAGATGGAGAGCTGACTGCGCAGTGGACATCCTCATATTCAAGGTTTTGAAAATCGTACCAGGCATCAAATTGATCGGGACAGGGGTTTAAATGTTAAGAGCTTTAACTGTTCAATTGAAGTTCAATTAGATATAATATATAATAAAATATATATTTATATAAATGTATAAAAATATAAAATAAAATATATGTCATAAAATAACTAAAAATTAAATTAAGTATTAACAAAACCTATAGAATATAACATAATTCATCTCTTAATCAAAATAAACATTATCTATATCTATGAATCTTCTAAGTACTATTTCTCATATTAGAAAAAGAAAAAATAAATAAGAAATATGATATTTTAGGCCTTTTTTTAAAAAAATCCCAAAATAATATAATTTTATATTTTTTTACCAAAAAAAAACAGTTACAACCTGTTTTTTGGCCGGGCTGTTTTGCCATTTGCCACTTTAACCGTTTATTAAATTCTTCCAAAGTGATTTTCAAGTAATTCCAACTAGCAAAACCTAAATCAAATTTTACCATCAATCTTTCATAACATTGCTCATATTACGTGTGTACACGCTGGAAGCATCCTTCATTATTATGCACCCGTAATAACATAATGTTATGTTATTATGCCACAAGATCATAAAGCCGGAATTAAAAAAAAATAAAAATGAGAAGAATATACGAAAAAATGATGCACCAAGGAATCTCTGCCAGACCCGACCACGAGTGAAGACCCCACATGGTGGACAGTTATTGGTCCACGTCATCAACTTGGGTATGATTTATGTCACCTAAGGAGGGAATCATGCCCTTAAAACAGACCGACATGAACCCATTCAAAGGTGTTATCCTAGTAAGCACTCACGTGGCGGGACCAAATCAAATCCAGCCGTCTTTCTTTGTTGAGGATGTGCTGTCCATTGGTGGGGACTCTCCACCGCCCTCTCAACTTTTCACCCAAACTTTGGACCTTTGCTGGCCATACCTTCATTACCTCTAGGACTCATTGCAGTACATGTCAAGAACTTCTCCATCGTTTAGGATGATTTTTTTTTTTTTTTTTTACAGTAAGACCCCATCTTTTTGGTTTTTTTTTTTTTTAAACTAAGACATTAGAAAATATGAAGTAATGAGGTTTAAATCATAACTTTTCTTAGTTCATTGAAACATATAAGCTACCATTAAACTAGGCTACTTGTCTTTTAGTTTTAACCCTTAAAAATTAGACTTGTGAGTTTGAAATTAGAAAATTGATTACATGAACATGAATTAGTTAAACGTTAAGTTCAGTTAAGTTAATTCAATAATTAATGTTTTAATTGAATCAAATATCAAAGAATCATATAGTTAATTAAATGTTTATATATATAGATCATCATGTAAATCTCAATTTTCGTTCTTTCGAGTAGAAGGGGAAAAACTTCAATTGAATCATCAATAAGTTACAATTTACTAATCATGTCTAATTTTAGCTACATAAAATTTATTTATACACGAGTTTATTAACTAGTTACTATGCTACGATTAACTAATAATCACTTATAAATCACAATACTCTTAAAAGTTTTATAAGAATCAATTTGTCACAAGGATGTTTGAGTCATTAAAACAAATGATGCAATTTTGCCTACTCTCGACCGACTTTTGGTTGGATTACCCAATACAATGTTA
Organism: Dalbergia oliveri; assembly: GCA_030441495.1. Classification (NCBI taxonomy): domain Eukaryota; kingdom Viridiplantae; phylum Streptophyta; class Magnoliopsida; order Fabales; family Fabaceae; genus Dalbergia; species Dalbergia oliveri. Next base: position 23,826,131 of record JAMLFY010000009.1, on the reverse strand, counting down.
TTAGTATAAGTAGATTTATTTTTAAGGATAAATTATAAAGACTATCTTGAGGTTTGCTCAAATGAAACTTCACCTCATTATTCTCAAAATTTGGTATTTCATCCCATTCTTTACATAAAAAAAAAAAGGAACAAACAAATTAATAAAGAAAATAAAAACTAGCAAAAGAATAAATTTTATAAACATAACTTCAACTTGACATATATTAGATTAAACTAATTGTTAAAATTCAAATCCTAAATATGATTTTATATCCTCAAATCTATATCTGACTAAATTTAAAATTAAATTAATTAAGTTACTGCATAAGAATAATATGTCTTGCAATTGAAAACTAATTAGAAATGTATGATAAGTTAATTCATCTTTAGTATTTTGAAGGATTTATAGAACAAATTGATCCATAATTGTTTATAAAATTGTTTAAATTGATCTCTAATAAAAATACTAATAGAATAAATAAATCCACTTAAATACTAAAGAATAATCAATTTGTCTTATGTTTTTAATTGTGAGAATCATAAATATTTTTTTTTCTTGAGGAACTAATTTATCTATGCTATTTTTTTATCAATGATCAACATAATATTTTACTTTTTTTAAATATATTTATATTGTTTTTATGCAGCAACTCAAATAATTGAATAATTTAATTTTATTATAAACTAGGCATAGATTTGAGGATATAAAATTTAAGATTTGAATTTTAAGAATTATTTTAATCTAAGAGATATGTCAAGTTAAAATTATATTTATAAAATTTATTTCTCTCACTAATTTTTATTTTCTATTTTATTTATTTTTTTCAAAGAATGGGTGGAGTGTCAATTTAAAAAAAAAAATGAGGTAGAATGTGATTTTAACAGTGCAATTGTAATCAATCAATCGGAAAATTACATCGATCAAATTAAGAACCGTTATATCATTTAGTATCAGAGTTTAAAAATAACAGCCCATATTTTCAAAAAGAGAGAGAGAGAGAGAAAACCCAAAGGGAGGGGGTAAATAATAGAAAAGTTTGTGACACGCACTCACAGAAGGAGACACTTTAGCTTTCGTCGAGGATTGGAATCAACATTATCTTGGTACTATGGATGAGCATTATCATTTAATCCGGAAAAAAAAAATAGATGAGCATTATCATGGAGGCCCACGATAGTGTTTAATAATTTCACATCCAACTTGATACTGTATTAGCCCGAAGGAATAATAAGACGTATAAGGGTTTGAAGGAAATACAAACAAAAGAGAAAAGCTAATATTGTATCGTAACATGTCGAGCAATGCATTACTTGTTAAAGGAACAAGAGTTTAAAGGAACAAGAGTTACATAATCTAAGAGCATACATTATTTTGTTACAAAATTATAAAATTAATCCAACCGTTGTTATATAATAAGAAATTTTAAAATAATGTGCTTCTTGATTTATTTGAAATAATTGATTTGATGGCTTAAAACTTATTGTAAAGATATAAGATTAATTTGAGGACACATATTTACTGTAGAATGTAACTCAAATATATATTGTTAACACACTATTTGAACATTATAGTGTTAATTTGTTTTAATAATTTAGTTAACACATTTTCTCATATCAACAGCTTTACAAATGTTGAAATTATTGAATAATACAACAATATATCATTAAATAGGAATTTTCTTCGACATTTTTAGAATATTGATACCTTATTATATTCACCAACTTTGCTTGAATCATAAATTTTATATAAATTGAGTTAACATGATACATGATTAGTTTTAGTTATAAATAATTAAAGGATATTGATACTTTTACATTTTATAAAAATATTGGAAAAAGTTTCTAAATAATATATTTTTTATTGTAATAATATACGAAAAGTAATTTTTCCAATCTAGATGTTGCGAGTAGTTATATTTTAAAGAGCCGTGTTCTTTTGGGGCACATTTTGGTACAATTTTAGTGAGTGGTGAATGTGGTCATGATTTAGACACAGATGACCGTGTTACCAGATCACTAATATTTTCAAGAGAGGAAGATGATGTGGTCTGACGTGGCAATCAAACAGCTGGAAAGTCGGGCCCTGTCACGAGTGTACGATGTGGAAACAAAGGCCATGTGGGGCCACGTGGATATTTCGTCTTTTGGGAAAGGGAGGTTTCCAACGCTGTTTGGCAATGCAAATGGCCTGATTCAGGGAACCAAAAGTTGTCCACGCAATTAACCCTCCCTTTTTCTTTTGTGTTTTTTCTTTCTCATTTTTTCCCATTGTGGGTCCCTCTTCTTCATATGTATTTTGGACGGTAATGATGCCCATTCATGATGGGGTCCCACATCAGGCACCGGCCTAGGTCCTTTGTAGCCTTTCCATTGGCTATATTTATTTTCCCTAACACCCTCCCGCCTCTTTTTTCCCTTAATGCTTTGCTTAGCAAAAGCAAAACTCTCTTTAAACCTCAATTTTGGCAAACAGCTTAACTTGACCACGACAGTGGAAAAGCTTTTATAGCTTAAGAAATAATATTTTATGTATAATAAAATTATATAATAATTCTAATATAAAATTATTGTATAATTTTATTATACATCTAATATTACTATTAGTGCAACACTTTCACATTTTTATGGTACCAAGCTCATTACACTTTTTCACATGATAATAAAGTTTGTCAGAGCTGCTTGTGCCCACTAATTTAATTGCATTCAATCAGTACTAAGTACTTAAATAATAAAAAAAATTGAAGCTGTACCAAACTACCCCATTAACCAAGGCCTCAATTTGTACGTATGTACTATAATAATGCTACTAATAAACAGTGCTGAAGTAACTGCCCTGATCTGTGTTGTTGTCCACGAAAGTAATTTTATTAGGACAACGGCTAGATTCTAATTTGATGAAATTATATGTTCATTTATATTTTCATTATTTTATGATTGCCCCTTTTTTGGTGTCTAGGCCTAGCTGGCTTAACTTTTGGGACATGAGGACGGAGGGTCGACACTACAGCGTAGAACACATATTTTGTTGTGTTAATACAAGGAAAGGAAGTCCCTTGAACATAAATGCATGATAATCAGTCACCTACGTGGCCCCTCCACAGAACACTGAACCCCACACCATAGGAAAGACATGCCGATCATACAAAATGGGTCTCCTATGCATTTTCGGTTGTCACTCTGTACAGTGTACATCTGTTGTGATCTGAGTAAATAACAATTTTGATTTTTCAAAAAATATAAGTTATGTAAGTTGGATCGAGATCCTCAGCAGTTTTTCTTAAGCTGCAGAAGATCTCAATTATTGAAGTTATCTTTCATATGGAATAAATATTAGAAAAACGAATCACTAATTGCATCAGCCGTGGTTCATTTTTAAACTCTAAAGAACCCACCACTGTTGATAGTTTGATCTTCTGATAAAAATATATATTAGAATAATGTAGAAGAATAATCCCTGTTGAAAATTACATTAGAGAATATCTCAATATATTTACTATTGAAAAATTATGAGAAATTTCAAAATGAGTGTTTGCTTCCGCACTAGTAGAGTAGTAGTACCAATAATTGTATCTGTAAGGTCGCATCTACATATGTATTCTGATTTTGAAAGGGATAAATATAGAAAAGGAAAAACATTTACAACTAGACATATTGATGTCTTTTAATTTGTGTCAGTGACATTTGCCGTCTACTTGTAAAAAGATTCTTCCGAGTGATCACACCTGACACAGCGCGCACACACTCTCTCTCTCCCCCTCTATCAAGCATTACACCTGGCCTCTATATAAACCTCTCTCACTTTGATCACCTCCTCGCCACACTCACAGTTAGCACTCTCTCTCGACCTTTCATTGCCCTTTCACACACTTCTCACCACCTTTTTTCTCTCAGCTTTATTTGAATCCCTCAGTTCTTTTCCAAATGGCCAGTGTTGAGGTAACTCAAAGACAGTTTCTCTTTGTTGTAGCCTCTGCTTTTGTACACTCCTTTCACTACTCCATGTGTATGTAGTAGTTTAGTTCCTACATGCAAACGTTGGAAATTAAACCTTCATTTTTATGAAAGAATATTGCTATTTCCTCACGTTTTAATCTTTTTTGTTGTGACTCATTATCGATCAACGAATCAGTTTGATTTTTTTTTTCCTGACGTGCGAATATGCGATCTACTAAGTTATAAATATAATATTGCAATTGGGATGGTAACACAGATCAATATCGTGCATTAACATAAGCACGTTAAATTTGATACTCCTACTAACGATCAACATATGCAAATGAACACTTTCTTTGTTTTTTCTCTTCTCTTTTTTGGCTCTCTCTTTACTCTTTGTTCTTATCTTTCGCCTAGATCATATATATAATATAAAGTATAAACCCTGTGTGGATGATCGATTCATCATAAAAGCGCTTTATTAATTCATACGAGATTTGGGGTGATCAACGTGTTTCATAGCCTTCTATATTGATCATCGACTGTGAAGCACGAACCAGTTTGCGGTGGATCCATATCTCAAAAAGTATTGATTGGTGTGTAACTAAAGTGGATTCCATTAACAGTTCGAATTAAGTGGACCTCGTTTGTTTTCTTTTCGGTTTCTGGCTTTATAATAAACTTGCATCCAAAGTAAAGATCATTGATCAATTTATTACTTAAGCGTATTCATTAGGTAAGCAGTCTATTATTATGTCTTCGAACCAACCAACTATTCCTTTGTAGTTTGTAAGAAAATAAAGTAACTCTACTGCAATGCTTTGTTAGCACTTTAGAAGTTCTATCAGCTTCTTGATTTACGAGAGTTTCGCATTAATCTTATAACACATTATGCTAGTTTTGGTTATATATATGATGTTCTATTTCATGATCTACCCCATCAAGCTATCGGCTTCTCATTCTCGAAGAATTTTCAATGGTTAAGTTCGATCGGCACAAGAAGACTTTGCTAAATGAAAAACGGATCTTGCAGGTAGCACAGCAAGCACCAGCAACAGTGCAAGACAATGAGAAAACCGAGGTAACCAAGATCGAGGAGAAAGCCCCAGAAGAACCAGCCGCCCAGGTTCCTGCCCAGAAGAACCAGCCGCCGAGGTTCCTGCCCAGGTTCCTGCCCCAGCAGAACCAGCCGCCGAGGTTCCTGCCCCAGAACAACCAAAGGAAGAAGCCACCGAGGAACCAAAAGAAACAGCAGCAGCAGCAGCAGCAACAACAACAACAGAAGCCGCCGAAGTTCCAGTTGAAGTTGAGACCAAGGAAGTAACAGATCAGGTGACAGAGGAAGCAAAGCCCGATGAGGCAGAGAAACCAGCACCGGAGACAACAGAGGAAAAAGCTGAAGAAGCAGTGAGTGAAGAGAGACCCGCAGAGGAGCCTGCAACTGAGTCAGCAGCACCTGAACCCGCAGTGGAGGAGAACAAACCAGCTGAGTCAGCAGTGGAAGCACCAGCAGAAGAAGCTTCTGCTGAGAAGGCTGAAGTTTAGACCAATGGACACTGTGTGTGGGGAAAGAAAATGGTTATATGGACTTAGTTGTTGATCAGGTCTACTTTCTTTTTGCATGTCGAGGTTGAAAAGCTTTTCTGTTTTGTTTCTTTAGCTTATTTTTACTCATTTTATATATTATTACTATGATGGTAAGTCTTTTGGATATGGAGGATGCCACAGACATGTAAGCACAGCACTTGGCTCCACATCAGCACATAGTGGCTGCCAAGTGGTGGGATATGAGAAATTCTGAGCTAGCTATAGCTGCCGGAGTTTGTTGATGATGGCTCCCGGAGGGTTACATTACTTGAGTTGTCATGGTGTGGTAGTGTGTTTCTCTAGGTTTGAATAAACGATATATTTACTTTTTATTATATTCTTGTTTTTACTCCCCGTGTATGTTCTCTCTCCCACATAAAACTAAACAATGGCAAGTATAATGATTGAATTGATTCATGTGATACTTCCAAAATGAACATGAATCAGCAGATAACCTAGGTGTTAGGGAAAAAAATTATATGAGAATGGAGAAATAGATCAATCAATTGCAGACTTCCATGAAGTATAAAATAGAAATTATTAGTAAAAAAAAAATATTGCAAAAATTATTTTCTACTTCCGTGACGCTGAATTTCCAAAAATCAATTGTAGAAGGGTGAAGAGTAATTAGTAACAGATCAAGGCCCAAAAATATTGGATGACGATAATTTTCAACTATCGATTTGGATATTTGATATTGCACTATTATGCTGTCTCATCTATTCTAGTAGAAATAGATCTACCATTAACAAGTGTAAAATCGAATGTTGCCAGCATCGAATTTCAAATGGAGCGGCCACTAGAAATCAAAACCCTTCTATTATATTTCAGACCCTTAAAATGATCACCAGAGAACAATTTTTGGAAGCAGGTTAGCTTATGATGTTAAAAGAAAAAATTATGATAAAGGACCAATTCAAGTTACCAAAGAATTATTAGCACTATTCCATTCTTGCATATTGGAAGAATTACTAGTGGAAATATTCAAACCAACCAAATAAAAACATATTTAACAAAGATTTATGACAAAAATGTCACTTTATATAAACCCACATTTAAGCCCCCAGTGTTCCTAATGATTTTCTTGATGTGTGCTACTCTTTGACCTGTAAACAAAATCCAAAGCTAAGACAGCAGCAATTTCTTTTCTTGGCGGGGGCCAGGCTAGGAGTTAATGAGGACACAGTAACCCGAACAACATGGAGAAAGATAATTGTTAGAAAGTCAGAAACGCTAATTCTTAAAATCCTAATAGATTAAAGGAGGAAGTGTTACCCTTCGAGCACGATTGTGTCCAAACTTACATGTTATGGGATGACGGACCAAAAGCTATTTACTAAAATGACCACATCACCAACATAATCAAATTCCTTTCCTATAATCCTGTTTTATTAAGACTTGACCCCACTATAAACATTTGACAGAAGATCAATAACATTCCAATTCTGAATTGATTTGAGAAACAGATCAGGAGAAACCTTCTCTCTATCCAATTCAAAGACAGATGCAATAATCCTGTAACTGTACAAAAACAGAACACCCCATACTTCTCTGTGCAGTCAAAACCACTTCTACACAAATTGCAGATGAATTCACCAAGTGCCAAAACTGCAACCAATGTGTTCCTGAGTGATGACTCCAAGTCGATCTTGCATGACAGCCATAGATGAATATGCAGGGAAACATAGCCGGTAAAAGCATGTGTGAGATGAAGGAAGGCGATCTTCAGGTTCAAAGGACTTGTAAATGTATAGACGGGAAGCCAAACCATGGAAACCTTCAACTGGCAAATATTTCACAGATGTCCAAAAGAACAGGAGAACCTTCCTTTGTTCTGCTGACATTCTACCAACAATCTGCCAAGGTTTTTTTTTTGGGACAATATAATTAAACAACATTGATAACTAAGTAGCGTAATATCTACGAGCAAATGTAATAACAACTTAGTCGAAAAAGACTTCAGAAAGAATTATTTCAAAAGGCCAGTTAAAATGAGATCTCAAGCAATTTTTTTTTTTTAACCAGGAAAAGGACAGAAGGACTTTTTTTTTAATCTTTTATGCGAAATCAGATGGACTTTATATGGAGATTTATTCCAACTCAACATAACACGAAATTACAACATTCTAGCATTTTGGATATGTTCACCATAAAAATTAAGGTAGCGCTTGGTAGGGAAATAGAGACAGAAACAGGACAATAGAGCAGAAGAGCGGAAACATAAATAATAGATATGTATAGGGTAATTATTGGAAGAAAAAAATATTAAATTTTTTTTCTATCTTATTCCTATGTCTCACATTTTGGAAGTACAAAAACTCTGTTTTTATATACCGGGAAAAATTTTCTGTCCCCTATTTCTGTCTCCATCACCAAATAAGTTTGTGTCTTCAGTGTCTCTGTATTTCTATCTCTGCATCACTAACCAAATGCTACCTAATAAACATGTCCTGATTCTGCAACTCAGCATGAAAATAGTAGATTCATAATGTTAGACAACTATACAGTATATGCTATCTAAGAGTTCAAACGGACAATCATAAAAATACAATTTCATAAGCCTGGTTTTGGAAAAGGTAACTGCGGCTGGACTATAGAACTGTCTTAAACGAAGTATCACAATTATGATTTCAAGCTTCAGTAACGAAAGTTAAAGAGTATTTGGAGACATAAATGAACTGAATGGAGACATCTGTTTGATATGTAGCACATCAAAGATTGAGAGGACAGAAATAATTTAAACAAACACAGAAAGTTCAAGGGAGACAATTTCTTTGTGGAAATGGGAAACTAAAGGAAGTCGATGCTTTCCATGATTCACTAAGGCCTATATAAAACCCTTTTGGCTGTCCTGAATAAAACAGAAACAGAGACAGTTCATTGAAAATGGAGAAGTAAGATTTCGTTGGTAGTGGTATAAAAATTAATTGTAAAAAAAAAAAAGAGAGAAGAGTGGGGAGGGATGGGGGATGAAGATTAGGTTAAGGACAGGGTAAATCCATAGTAATAACCATATCCTACATACCTCCCAAAACCAAGATATCTGACAATCAGTCTCTTTATAGCCATTATACTCGGAATGAGCCTTCCAATCTTCAACAGATATGACATTCTCATTCCCATGCAGCATCCAATCAAGATCTTCAGGCTCTAAACTTCGAAAGAACTGCTGCAGCCTTGAGTTAGAAAGAATATCACCAAAGCCCTTGGCAAAATGTGATACCTGCTCAGATATTGATGTTACAAAATGATTCCGTATAAGAAGATCAACATACTTCTCCCTGTTCGTACTATTCACTACAAGGCTTTTCCCACCAGGGCAAAGCTCAACCACTTTTCTGTCACCTAATTCATCCACCTCTCTAACAAAGGTCAGTCCTAATGCATCTGAATCAACGAAATCAGCATCCATCTCCAATATTTGCTTGCAGCTGCTATACAAGTAAGGATCTGCTTCCCGTATATCTTCTAAAGTAATAGATTTTCCAGCTAATTGCACGAAAACACACGGTCAAAAAATGATACCCACTTGCACCTTATGCATTAGAGCCAATGCAATAACACGACCGGAGAAGCTGAAGTACTTTAGGTGCAGAGGATCTACCTTAGATGCTGCGGAAAAGAAGACGGGAGAATAAACTTGATTGTGCATAGTGCTTTAATAATATTCATTGATACAAGATAGTACTCAACACTATCCAAGCAACTCCAATGAAAGCAGGTGGGAACTCAAGCTTAGTAGTAATGTGCATGTTACCCAATGTGGAGTTGATGTATATTGGTGAAAAAAATCATTAGTTTGGCTTTTTAAAAGATATAAGCACATGTATGGCACTTACAGTAATTAAACTTGAACCGGTGGTCGACTTGGTCACACCACTAGGTCAATAGGTTACTTGTTCAACCATTGGGTCACTGGTCGACTCGCTAAACCAGATTTAATTAAATAAATGCACAAAAATACAATTTAGTTCAATTATGTAGGTATAATTGATGGGACACAATAACACACGAACATGCTCAGTAGGTGGTAGTGGATGCATCCCTTGCCAAGTTAGACTAGTTCGATCCTCATACTTGGAATTTTTTAATTATTTCAAGAATTCTCAGCTGTTCACTGTGAACAAGGTGTGCAGTTCAAGAGGTGCGCAGTTCACAAAACCGAGTTAATTGCATATATGATCCAAACAAAGAACTGAACTGGACCAGTAACCGGTGGGTCCAGTCGGGTTTTAACAACTATGATGGCAATTCATTAATTTATGAGAAGCTATACCCTTGATTTTCTCATCAGTAGTTACCACTCTTCACTTTACCTTACACCCTTGATTTTCTCATCAGTAGTTACCACTCTTCACTTTACCTCGCAATTTAGAGGGACCAATCCTATATTATGGACACACACACCCCACCACACCCCCCCCCCAACAAACCACCACCACCACCAATAACAACAACAACAATTGAACATGTGAACATTAAGTAATAGAAAAGGAGCCACCAACAGAGTTGCTTGTCCACACCAGCAAACCCTGAGTTGATAGGTGGACTGGCTCATCACCATTCCACATCTGACCAGGAAAATTTACTTCTCAATTTGAAAGCTAGCAGGCTAGGTTGATGGCAAACTGTTATTGAACTGCTGATGAGAATGGCACTTTGACATAGAAAACCGGTGGAAAGAGGAAAGAAAATAAAATAGAACTTGTAATAAGTGGTTCCATCGCGTGAACACATAGTAGTTATCACCCTATCACACAACAGCAGTTACCACAAACAGACAGTATATGGACGGAGTACATTACATGTAATTGTGATTTGTGATCAAATCAATTGCTGATAATCTTCTGTACATACATGGTTGTCAGGTTTCATCAATTTGCAAGATGACTACATATTTGAAGATGAAGAATGATTTCTACAAGTGTGTGCATTAAGCACTTTGCAATGTTAACACCCACCCAAAAAAGTAAAAAAGAAAAAACCTGAACTAAAGTATTTGGGTGTTACCACCAACCCAACTGCCCTGAAATTGCACTTGAGTACTAGCACTCATCTTTCATTTTTTCTTTTTCCTTTTTTTCCTGGCTTGAAAGTCTTTGTGATTTATGAAGTAGCCTTCGTTTTAGCTTTCAACTGCAGGTCTTTTTCCTTTTACCTTTTGCATTGTGTTTTATAGGAGGTAACTTGCTGCATAATACTTTCCACAAGGGTTTCACGCCTCATGAAATCTAGTTCAGCATATGTTACTATCCTAAGACTGATCATTGAGTAAACACACTAAACTGTTTTCGTAAACCCTATCTGAACATTTGTGTATGCATGGCAAATAGCAGAGAAAAAAAAAATATGCATATAGAATTCCAGATGAAATTTACCAGGATTAGGGTAAAATCTCCTGCGGTCGTTTGGGCAAGCCACAAAAAGAGCATTTTCCGGATTGAATATTGCTGACACACCAAGAAAAACCACTCCCTCAGCACACCTGGTCCTGTAGCTTCCTCGTTTTGAATTCCATAAATAGACCAGCATGCAGAGATGCAGGCTTTGCTTGTGCTATGTACTCATAAGATTCAGCCAATAACTGAGACCTGTCAATAAGCATCTCATGTAACTCCTCATAGTCTTCTTTGACATCAGGGAACATCATCATCGCCAGATGTCTCCTCGACTCGAAATTGGTCACACATTTGTGCTCAAGAATCCAATGATGATCATCAGTTCTCTTAGCATATTGAATGATCAGCAGGCACACCATACTACGTCGATTCATCAAAACTTTCCAAAATTCTTCCTCGGCACCATCATATAGCTTAGAGATTTGACACAATTCCTTCAAGATGGAAAGATACTGAGACCACACTGAAAAGACGGTATCCCCTTCCCCTTGTTGCTTGCCAGCCAAGAATTCCTCCATGCGGCAAAGACACTCATCCATTTTGCTCAGCAACTGAATAAATACTTTATGAAGGTAATCCACCTCCTCTGCAAGCAAGGCGTCCTTGTGACGCTTTTCATCCATCCCCAAACCCCTCATAGTTTGCAAGTCCCCAATTCCTTTCCTAGAGGGATCAAGAAAACTGAAAATCCCAAACATCGCTCAGCAGCGGCTCCAAACTGGTGGTGGGGTGCTCGATGCTCAAATCCAAATCCCTCAACAGCCTAATCGCAATCTCATGAACAAAGGGGCAAATATAGCAGCAAAATACACCCTCCTCCTACTCCACCTACTCCTTTACCATACCCACCACCATAACCATCGCAAATACCAACATCCAACATAAACCCCAAAGTGCTGCGGCAATACATATACAAAGGGTCATCAAACCCGACCCTCCTAAGCAATTTACAAAACTCCAACACCACCCTCGCACACTGGCCATGATAAGCCTTAGACAAACTATTCCTACACGAATTCAAGAAATGCCTAACGGAGCAATCAGCACGGTCCTTGTTACCAGCAAAGGGCGAGACATAGAGAGTTACCAGCATGGAAGGGGCACTGGAGGCAACGAAGATGTTGAAATAAGCAGCAGCGGAATCGTCATCAACCTTCGGCGTCATGATCATGTAGTTGGTGATGAGGCTCTTGATCTCCTTCGAAGCTTCGTGAACAACCTCACCCCTGCAGAGCCTGCAAACGAGGTTAACGATCTTGTCCATTACCTGCCATGCCTGAGGGTGTTCCGTGCTCCGCATGCGACCAACGAGCTGAAGGTTCGCGTCGTTCTGGATTCCGCACTCTTGAAGGCTCTGTTCCCACTGTAACTGCTTCCCTCTGTAAATCAAACCCTGCTCGAACACAGGGATTCCGGTCATCGCTCCGATTCGCTCGTGGATCGATTTCACGGTGTCGTGCGGGGAAGCGTGCATGACCACGGTGTTCCCTCGCGGCATCATTCGCACGAAGAACTGTAACCGCGACTCGCACCGAGTGGACTCGGTCCTCGGAGGAGGGCGCGAAGAGGAAGAGGACTGCGAGCCGGAAACCCTAGCCTCTGCGGCGGCGCCGACGAACGATGGATTGACGGCGGCCTTCGGTTCGTCTCGCTTCACCCTTGGGAGTAATCCGGCAGCGTAGAGGTTTTCGGCGGCGGAGATTACGGCGGCGCCGTCGTAGTCGTCTTCGTCGAGTGCGGGGCCGTAGTCGTCGAGCTTCCGCTTCGAGGAGTGGTTGCGGTGCTGATCGTTGAAGCGCTGCTGGACAACGCTGTCGGCGGTGGGGGTTTCGACCATCGACATTTTCGGAGAAGCCCCGCCGCCGTTTTCCGCCGCTCACGCTAGAAAAGCGGTTAAGTGATTTAACACAACGCAGAACGCATGCAAATCAAACGGCGAGAAGTCGTTAACTTCCCCGGTGGACTGAAGAGTTAACCCCAAACGGCGTTATGTTGAAGAGAAGGCGATTTTGAGCGATCACAGTTTCTTCTTTGCTGTTTGTTTGTGTGTGTTGGTGTTGGGTTTATCGTCATGACTGTACTCTTACGCATATTTTTCAAATTTATAATATCGGTAATAAAATAATAATATTAATTAATAATGTAATGATTATCGCTTTTTTCATTGCAATGGAATAGAATTGGGTTGGTTTGTTTGTTTGTAGGCTTGGGAATGGGGGGTGATATACTTATCTGGTTATCTGGGGTGGGGGTGTTCCAGTGTGGGAGGGGCACACGAGAGTCGCGTGTGGCAACTGCCTTGGTCGGATTCGAGCGTGTTATCTGACGGGTGTGAACGAAGAAGCGTGTTGTGTTGTGTAGTTTTGTGGCCTGTGGGGTTATAACCGTCGCTTTTGCGAGTGCAAAAGGTGGTGGTCGTATATAAAAGATGGTAATATTTTAGAACGAACGCTAATAGAGACAATGAGTGCATTAAGGAGTTGAGTAAGACTTCTTCTGTAATCTTTTTATTCTCTATGCTTTTCACTTTTTCTTTTTCTTTTCTCTTTTTCTCTCTTTTTTATTAAAGCCGCTCACGAAGTTTTTTTTTTTACTTTTTTGGAAATTGTGCTTGAATAGTAAAGATTAAATAATATACAAAATCCTCATTTTAATCTATCTAAAATTTTAAATCATGCAAATTAATTTCTATAAAAAAAACTACTAAATTGATCTATACAAAAAAAATTAAATTAATCCTGTAAAAATGAATTATCAGACAAATTCTCTTAACTCAACTTAACAGAGGAATTAACAAGGTTAACCACCTAAATAATTTAATTTTGCATAAACCAATTTTTTTAGGCCCAATTTATTTGATTCTATTTTATAGAGGCAATTTGTGAATTTTTACAACTATCAATTTGTTCGATTAAAATTCTGGATGGACTAAAATAGGGGTTTTGTCTATATAGTATTATTAGAGTTTAATTTCTGTATGATAATATAAAAAAAAAATTTACATTGTCACTAAATCATGTACTGTCACCTCAAATCCAGTTTTAAAAGTCATCAAGTGAAATGATTTGATTGGATGACACTATCAATATATCAAAATTAAACTCATATTATTATAATCCTAGGTAAAATATTATAATATTATTTAAATATACAAAATAGATATCTTATTTAAACATTTATTTTATCATTATTAAATTGGATATAATGAATAAAGGTGAATGGGAACCTCTATTGGATCTACGAAACTTCATAAATGTTTAAATAACATTATTAGGATAAAATAATAGAATTTAATTTTTATATATTAATAATATACATTTTTTTATACAGCCATGTATTGTGATAGTTGACGAAATTAGTGCGTGAGACCGCGATCCACAAAGTGACTTTACTTGAGAGTGAAGGGTAGAAACATAGCATGTCTACTCTTTGTAAGGTCAGGATGTTCAAAGGTACTAAAACCGACCGTGAGGAGGAAAGCACTTCAACTAAGATATTACTTGAAAATTTTATATAAACAAAAAGTTTTGATTGATGATAATATAAAATTATTTTATATCATTACTATGTCAAAATTAATTTCAAAATAATAAATTTGATGGTATGTTGGATGAAGAAAAGCTAGAGAGGACGGCTGGTATAAGGCTTAAATAGGACTTTTATCGACCTTTTATTCTTTGTGCTTTTATTTTAATTTTACATTTGGTTATAGTGATTAAATGGAAGAGATCAAGTATTCAAATTACTTTTGTAAAGATATAAAAAAATTATAAAGATATAAAAAATCTTTCAACATCAATTTCTTTTATATAGAATTTAATTTTGGTATATTGATAATATAAATTTTTTTTATATATTTATCTAATTATATATTAACATGTCAATAAATATAGTTAACCTTTTCACAGTTTTATGTATTACCTAAAATATTATACATATATAAAAATAATTTACATGGTAAATAAATTAAAATCAAACTCTTTATAATTGAAACGAGTGACAATTCAACATCGGATACATATCTAAACATTAATTTAGTTTTAAAGCTAATTACTTATACATAGCAGAAAACACAAATATTTTAAAAACTAATTTAATAACATAATATAATAATATATTATATTATAATATATTAATATTATATAATAATATTAAATATTAATATTAATATATTATTATATCAACTATTTATTTATATGGTATTATACAATATAATATAATAATATTATATTAGTATAACATTATTTAAACACTAACTATTTATTTATATAGTACTATATTATAAAATAATATTATATTATTATATTATTATTAAGCAGTAGAGGCGGGAAGTAAATCCACTGCCTGCTGACAGTCGATGCTTTTATACACCGACTTTTATAATAATAATAATATATAGATATAGATATAAATATAGATATATATAAATTACATAGATATGGATAAGATATAATTTTCAAAAGTTGCTTTTATGTACAAACTTATATAAGCTATTTACTCGGTTAGTCGTTAGTCTCCTAGTATATCTTAGATTCTTACTAACCTGAGTAGAATTGTTGCACTTTCATACCCCTACTCGTTAGAATAGGAGTTCCAAGTTCTCGTGTCCTTCGAATTCACCTTCTCATTCATCATTACCAGATACACCTTTTCCAATATTAAGCATGGAACTAAAATCCCTTTACTCTTTTATACAAGAAAGGTACTATTTAAACAAAAAAAAAATATTAAGATATTCATTTAATAATTATTGAATGTAATGTAATGGATAGAGTATGTAAGATTCATCATCACATTCAAAGTTATTAAGTGGGTGTTCAATAGGTATCCATTTTTTGAGTACTTGAATAATATTTTTGTTTACACATTATAAACTTTTTAAAAGAGCTAATACTCATTTTAATCAGTTTATACTCGTGAATTATTTTAGTCTAACTTTTAAAATTAGTCAAATTAGTCCTACATTACAAAATATGAGTCATATTAATCCTTCAATTCACTTTTATTTAACATTTCATCAATTAAATAGTGATAGATAATCTTAAGTAATATGTTGACATACCATTTATCTGTTAACTAAAATTAACTTTAAAATAACTCATTTAGGTGTATAACATTATACAAAATGACTCATTTTATGATTTAAAATGAAAATTTAAATGACTTATTTTGTATAATCTTATATATCAAAATGAGTTGTTTTAAACTCTATTATATTTCAAATGACATAAGGTATATCAATATATCATTTAAGATTACCTATTATAATTTAATTGATAAAATATTAAATAAAAGTAAATTAAGAAATTAAAATGATTTATATTTTGTAATAACAGAGATTAAATTAATTCATTTTAAAAATTAAAAATTAAATTAATTTATCAATATAATTTCAGGATTAAAATAAATATTGAATCATTTTTAAAAGGTAAGGTAGCCAGCGTCTAAAAGTGACGGGTCAAGGTTTTTGTACTCATGACTACCGATCCGTAGTGCATGCCGCAGAAACTTTTTATCTTCTTCTTTAAGAGGGTCAAGCTATAAAATTATTAATATTCTGTTTATATCTATCGAAAGTTGTCTGTGTCCTACGACGGTGGTAGGAACGGAAGCAATTTCGTATTGTCGGCAATGAATGGATTGAATTTAAGGGTGTGCATCTTCAATCTTTATTTCACCGTGGGGTGAGGTTTGTCGTCTGCGCAGATCCTGAGTTGCTTCCATTGCTGTTTCTTTTTCCACTTGGCTTTTGTTTTCCACCCAACTGCGTGGACCACACTCAATGCATAGGCCTTAACTAAGTTAGCAACTTTGTTCTCATACATCAATGCTACCATATTTATGCTATGCTACTGTTCCTAATAATGATTCACCCTCTAGAGTCTAGTGTATAGCTATATGTATGCTTTTTGGTCAATTAATAGTATAGATGTAACAAACGGGTAGGTGTCAAGTGTCTATCAAACAGATCATTTTAACCCGGTAATTCTCTGTTAACCCATTAACTTAGGTGGTTGGTGCTTGAACCTTTTATATTTTTTTAAAGAAAATTCATAATTTATTGGAAAAAGTAAGAAATGTATTACCCAAAAAGAAAAAAAGCAAGAAATATGTACACTCACCAATACAGGACCACCCAGTTGATATTATTCACTTAAAGTTAAAACTTAAAAATAAAATAGTATCATAACTCACAAATAATACTATTAATAATAATATTTTTTAGTCAAAATTAGTGTATAATTATTATGGATCTTGAAAAATTGAGTATACATAAATAAAAAATATTTTTTAAAAAAAATTAAAATAAATTCACCAAAATATTTTTTTGATTTTTTTTTAATTTTTTGGTGAGTTAACAAATGAATTGGTTAACTATTTTAGTTATTTTATTTTGAAGGTTTATCCACCTATCCCATTTTTTACGGGTTTCTAGCTTGGCAAACCAGCCGGTTTTGACATTTCTGATTAATAGTAGCTTTCAAAACTAAGTGGTTGCTTGCCTCGACTATGTGAGGGACGGGCCCCATAAGAGATCATTTTGGGTTACTGGCTTGCATCACGTTCTCACATTGAACTTGTTTTCCTTGAAATCTTATTTGACATAATCTAAGATTTTTGTTTATTTTTTTCCAATCAACATATAAAAAAGAGTTGTGGCACTCATATAGACTGAACAAGGACCAGCTCGGGTTAGGGACAGAATAAAGCCCAAGCCTAATCAAAGCACTTACCTTGGTTTCGTTGTTTTTAATTATTATTTTGTTTCTTTAGAAAAGACCATAAAGCTAAAAAAAATTACTTACTATTTATGGGATATCATTCCAATACACTCTTATTTATTATTAAATGGAGTGTAGATTCACTTAATTTGGGACATATATATCATCCAATAATATATAAGAATGTGTTACATGATATTTTATAAAGCATAAATATAAATAACATTACTCTTTATAAAAGAACAAGTTTGGATGCAATTTTCAATAGAAATCTCTTCGGCCAAAAATAATAATAATAATAATAATAATAGAAATCTAATTTTAACCTTTCAAGCAACTTGAAATACACTAGAGAAACAATCTGAAATTGAAAAATGAGCTTCCAAACAAAAAAATAAAATCCTACTAAATTCTAAGTTTATAACACTGTATTGTAACTTCTCAAGCAACTTTTTTTTTTTTTTACGTGAACTTCTTAAACAACTTGACTTATACCAAAAACAGTAAAACACGGCCTGAAATTGAAAAATCAACATCTAAATAAGGCTTCCAACTTCCAAAAATTTAATCAACGTAATGTAATCCAATAGTGATCAAAAGCATTAATCCAATATGAACATACATTAATGATTAATACATAAACCATGATGGATTCACATTCCATCCAATAGTAGATAAGATGTAACTGAGGTCACACAAATGAGTACAAAGAATACAACTCTCAAAGAAAAATATTTTTTTATATTCATTGTGTAAAGTCCATCGCGACTCATACCTCATTCACAATTGAATGGATAGACACTTGAATAGTTACCCATCCAAAGTTAGTCCTATCACACACAATAAGTATAAATAATAGTAAGCAATTTTAATTTATTTTGTGCTCAGTACCAAATCTAACCATACTCCACTATTCATATATCACTCTTAATTATTTTAAACAATACATATTAAATAAATATTATTTAATGCTAAAATAAGGTAATTATTTATTTATTTTATATAATCAAATATTCTTCTATTTGATTAATTTTCTCAATTTTTTACATATTTAAAGGAAAGTATTATTCTTTATTTCTCAATTTAATATTATGTTTAAGTAATTAAAGTAAAATTTAGGAGTAGGAGAATATAACATTGCTTAATAATTCATATTTTAGATAATTACATATGCTCATAAAAAAATATGTTAAATAATATTTGTGCGGATTAAAATTAAGTATCTTGAGACCAATAAAAATTATTGAGAGGTGTTAAAATATGTCTCGATGTGTTGTAATGCCATGTACATCCCAAATTGAACCATTCAAATTAGACTACTTATGTTTAGTAAAAGGATAGAGAGAGGGGACAGAAAAGACTACTAATGTTTAGAAGATATAAAACTGAATGCATCATTGGTTAGTTCAAAGTATAGAATGTATTATTTTCTTATTCGAACTAAATTTAATTCATCCGTTTTGATTTGCAAGTGTTATTAGGTTTTATGAATAAAATTTTCTTTCACATAAAAAAAAATAAAGGCCCGTTTAGTTAAAAAAAAATAACTGATAGTCAATTGCCTTCTTAATAGACAAACCATAGTTCTCACTTATCACTTTGTTTTTTTTTTTTTTTGTCCATAACTTTTCACTTTTTTTTTAACTTTTTGTGGCCGTGACTTATATTTTTTTTCTAAATCACTTTAGTTTCTTTTTATCTGATACCTTTGGATTCATTGCTTTTTTTTTGGTCAAATATCACTTTCATTTTTGTGTTTTGGTCAGAACTTTGGTTTAATTTTGGTTAAATATGCTAGGCTTGGATAAATTCGGACCATGTTACCAAAAAAGAAAAATTCGGACCAACATGTTTTTTGGGATAAATCAAGCCAGAGTTATCCTTCTACAATTGTTTGGGCACAAAAATGAGGAAGATTTGCTAGAGGCAAGTGGTTAAAGTGTATGCCCAATTGCCAATAAGCTATAGTTCACATGGCACCACTTTTGGTCAAAGTGATTAGAAGTTTGTTGATATTGAGTTAAGGGTTTTATGCTTATTTGCTCATCTCATTCCCTATTTCCCTCTTAATTCTACTAGGAGCTCCTTAAAAAGAAAAAAAATGCGTATGTCAAACCCATGACAAAAAAAAAGTGTATAAACAAGAAAACAAGCCAAATTCAACTAAAAAAAAATAGAAAACAAGTCAAAGTTATGATTTCATATATATATATATATATATATATATATATATATATATATATATATATATATAGAGAGAGAGAGAGAGAGAGAGAGAGAGAGAGAGAGGAAGAGGGAGGACAAATAGCTCCCCTCTCTCATCCTGGTGAAACCTAACTCCACCCCCCTCAAACTTCTCAGAGTAGGCTTCCAAGGGGTGCCAATCCATGGAGGGATTCACCTTCTCCATGTGGTTTGGTAAACCCCTCCCCCAATTCTCTTTTTTAATCATTTTTGTTTTTTAGTTGTGCTTATTTGTGTCTCACTTCCTGTCTAGATGATGTTTGTTTTGATTTTCTCTTGGTGAATATATCTTAATAGCAGGAGTGTTTGAATCGTAAGTTTGGAGACAAATTAGTTAACATCTTGGAGGTAATTGTGGTTGCTCATACTTTTACCGCTTCAGAAAACTACAATCAAGATAGGTTATAAATCAACTTCTTTTATTAGTGTTGGACTATTGAGATTTTTGTTTTCCTTGTTCTGTGTTGTCGAAATGTTTATCACTCTTTATATTTCTTAGCTTATTAGTTTGAGCAAGAAAGAAAAGGAAAAGAGTTTGGCTTTTTACAAGAATAGGAATGTTACAAATCCAAATTAACAATGAAAGATTCATCATAGGAAAGTAGTAATGTTATTTGTACTCACACATTATGGTACACTTTACCAATATACTCTCATTTACCATTGGATGGTGTAGATAACACATTCAATAGTAAATAGGAGTGTATCGACTGGTGTTTTACAAACTGGTGAATACAACTAATATTTCTCATAGGAAAAAGCTTAGAGAGTTTTTGCAGAACAGTTAGCCAGTGCGAATTTTTTTATAAAATCGAATTGTCTAGATCATATAAAAGCTTGGATCATGTGACTTCAAAGATTGAAGATGTTGTTTTCTTGGTGCATAATGTGATTTGTCTACATTTGGATGGAAACGTAAATGTAGTTTGTGAGACATTTTCTTATTGTAGATAAGTATATTAGATTAGACTCGTGTAATAGGTCTTATACACCCTCCCAGCTATGAGCTATTTGAGTTTTTAGCTTGATTGCATCTCCTATTTAGAGTTAGGCTTTGTTATTAATGAATTTCAACTTACTTGAGGGGAAAACAAATGTCCATGAAATTTTTTAAAAAAACTCAACACAAAAAAGCATTGGATGAAAGTGCTTCATAACTTAAATAATGTATTGAGCTCCTTTAATATGAGACTTATAAAAAGTACAAACCCTAGAGGTTTTTTTTTCTTGACAATCAATAATAATAATAAAGTTTAGAAGTGTCAAAATGGCTAACCCGTTTAGGCCTGCCCCAAAACCCACCAAAATAAAATCTGGTCAACAGATTTTAAGCCACTAGCTTGCCAAAAAATAAAAAAAAATTGTAAAAAAAATATGTTTTGATGTTTTGATAAATTATTTTAAAAAAAGTTTTTGAAAAGCAAATTTATTTATATATACCAAATTTTTCAAGGTTCATAACAACTTTACACCAACTTTGACTAAAAGATTATTGTTAATAGTGTTATTTGTGAGTTATAACACGTTTTATTTTTAACTTTGAGTACATAGTGTCAATTTATAGTATTACTGTGTTGATGAGTGTACACATTTCTTACTTTTTTCCTTTTTGGGTCACATGTTTCTTTTTTTTTTTTACCAATAAGTCATAAATTTTTTCTAAAAAAAGAAAACTGGCGGGCCAAACCCGCCCCAACTCGCCTAAATTCAGGCTTGGGCGGGTTAGCTGGGTTAGGCGCTTAAATTTTTAGCGGGCACAAAACTTTAACCCATCCCATTAAAAATGAAGTTTTGACGACACAACCTCGGATTAACCATTCATCTTATTTCATCCTCTCCCATATTAATAAATCTAACTAATAATAACAATAATACTAATATATATTAAATGCCCTGGGTAAGAAATTAAGAAAAAAAATCTGTTTATTTTCCATTTTCCGTTCATTTCTATTTTTTTAGAATATGATAAAGGAAGAAAACAAAAAAAATCTTATTATTTATTCTAATTTTTATTTTATTTTTCACAAGATCGTATAATGAAACATACAAAAATTAAAACAATAAAAAAAATAAAATCACAAATAAAACATACTGAAAATAGAAAACAAACTGAAAATAAAAAACAACCCCACTGTGTACAAATAAATAAATAAAACAAAAACTAAACAAATCCCATAATTTTAGTATTCAATATATTGAATACATAAAAAATTTCAAAACTTCACATTCTTAAAAAGCACTAATTAGCATAAAAATTAAGTAACCAATCCCTTTACATCGATAATAATGTACTTGTAATTAAAAGAAGACTAAGGCCTAGTTTGGATAAATAACTCAGGTAAACTCTTATACAAAAATAACTTTTAAAAAGTAATTTATGAATAAATTATTTTATATTTAAATATATAATAATAAAAATATTTACTTTTAGTATTTTAAAAAGTGCTTATTAAAAAATTAGATATTTTAACTTTTCAAAAAACATTGAGAATAACTTCTAAAAAAGTAATAAACTATTTAACCAGGATAAAAAATAAAAATATAACTTTTGACTTTTAAAAAATTAGAAAAAATCAAAAGTTATAGTATCCAAATGAATTCTAAATAGCAACTCATTTGCTCATATTTGAAAAATCTTATATTAATCCCCCAAATTTCACAAGCAAGTTAATCCCTCTATTAAATTATTATCTAAACTGTTAACAAAATATCTATATATTCAATTAACTTACTTACATATATAGTTAATTTTATCGATATGTCATAATTTATCTCACTCCTCTACTTTGTGCATAACAAATAATAACTTAAAATCAAAATCTATCTTATGAGTAGAGAGTTATGATAAAAGAGAATATGAAAAAGAAGAAGTGAGATGAGTTAGAATTACTATAAAAATTAATAGTATATGCAAGTTAACAAAACACAACTTAGATGACAATTTTACAAAAAGACTAACTTATCCCCATTTATAAAATTTGAGGAACTAATATCAGATTTTTCATATCTAAAGAATAAATTTGTCCATCTAAATAAGCCTAAAGGACTAAATTGGGATTTTAGTCATGAAAGAAATCAAACGAAAAGAAAAATAATCCTTTCTTTCGATGCCGTATTTAAAGCTAAATGAAATAACATTAGAAATTATCATGAAACCTTACAAGCGCTATGACATGACCCACAGCAAATATTTACTTAAAATGAAAATTTATCTCGCCGTAAATCATCCAAACTATCCTCAGAGTGCATGCAATATAACCTCAAAAGGCTTTCACAAGAAGTTTTCTTCCAAAGGGCAAAAGCCTAGTGGCATATCCTTCGTTAGTGTCACTTTCTCAACCTACTAGCATTCAATCTGGAAATTCAGCTACTACATATTAAAAAAACAATTCATGCAAGGTTGACAAACGCAAAACTTCTATTACAGTAGCTGGTTCAGCCGGCTCAAAACACATTCATACATGGACCCTGATACAAACTACATTTACACAGCAACTTACGTTCATTTTGGTCCTTAAATTACATTCTTTTTCATTTTCAGTATCTGAAATAAAAAAGTTAGCAATTTAATCCCTGAAATTCAAAAAGTGATCAAAGTTAATCCTTTTGGTGATTCAAGTTAATCCCAGAGAATAAATTTTTTCAAACTTCAAGGAGCAAATTGTTAATTCTTAACTCCAAAAACTAAAAATGAAATAAACATGCAATTTTAATGACCAAAATGAATTTTACTTTTTTTTCCCACAATTTTATTACAACAAAATGACATATTGGCCACTTTTTCTATTGCAGTTAGTAGGAAATAAAAGGGAGGGAGCAAAGTATATCCAGTATCTGTTCTTCAATTATTATTTTCGTGATCTTCTCTATATTTTGAACTCGGAGTCCTTTCACTTTGGTGAGCCTCTTCCTCACCTTCTTCGCTGAGAAAACAAAACATGCTAAATCAAGGCAATACAAGGAATAAGTCAAATCTTAACAACGAAGAGAGCAGCCTTATTCCAGGGCAATTCAACTATCCTGTGATGCAGGGTAACTAACTTCATCAACAGATATACGTCCAGAAGGTATAATCAATCCAGATGACAAATCAGTTTCAGATATACATACCATTTGTTTTCTTTTGATTTCTTATAATGTCAATTTGAATCCCTGGGACAGGAAGTCATCCCTGTAAAAATTGTGAATACCAAATAAGTAAGCTGAGCAACATCACAAAAGTATATGTTGAAATATAAAAATAGCCCACTGATTCAGCAGAGAATTAGAGATTTAAATTTGCAGTAATTTTATGGAGGACAAATCTCTGGAAAAATGACAGCATGTTTGGATTCCCATTTCACAGCACCCACAATCGATTCAACTAGCAAATCAACATGTTTGGTTCCCACAGTTCTTAAAATTTCAAAATCGATTAAGGTCTTAAAATGGATTCTAGTTTAAGTGGAAATTTATCACTTCTAGAATTTTCTTCTTTCAATCTTGATCAAAATCATTTCTCAAATCAAATTATCAAACATAAATCATTTGCCTCAAAATCAATTATGACAAAATCAATTCAATTCTGACAAAATTAATTTTAGTTAGAATCAATTTTTCAAAAGCAAAACCAAACATGCTATGAGTCTTTGACCATGAGATGCATACGGGCTGCTAAGTTGCACAGCCTCAATACCTCAAATGAGATTAGTTTCGCACCAAAAGGGTAGGATTATTCAGGCAAGAAAATACTAAAAAGAAAAGGCCCACGATGCATATTGAGATTCTTTCTCGACTTTTTTTTTTTTTAATCAACAATTCAACCTTGAGAAATGAATTCCACCAATGAAAAGAGCTATCCGTTGAGGACTATATAACATTGACTCCAAATCAACTTCAGAAATCCGAAGACCGAAACATTAAAGGTCTGTTTGGTTTAAGTTTCCAGTTTTTATTTTGTGAAGATTTTGTGAAAGAAAACTAAAAATTCTAAAACTTCAATTTCAGTTTTCAGTTTTCATTTCAGTTTTAAATCCTTCATAAAATCCTAAAACTAAAACTCAAACAAAATAGGTGTTAAAGTAACATCTGATTTCTGACAAACAGATTTCTTTATCAATTGTTGGTGTCATACTTTTCCCAACGGAGGTTGGAGTCCCCAGGACTTGAGCTGGTCAATGTCAACTTGCAAGTTGCAACCAGGACATACAGAAAGATATTCGGCTCTTCTAAAGTACTATATAAGCTTCACTTCAGAGAGTAAATTGTACCATTACAGCCGTTGATAAGAAGAAAATCAAGGGGAATAATCATTGCACATTTATTATCCCTGATGCACATACATATATCTTACACAATTCTAAACCATTTTTTGGTCTGAGGGTTACCATGGTACACTTTTACGCAAGTGCAGCGTGAGGATGTAGTTCAGAGGACCCATATTCCACAAGCAGAGATACTCTGTGCACATTTTTTCTTTCTTTTTTTTTTTCTCTCTTCTTTTTCCCCTTTCTCTGAGTCTCTGACTTGTCTAAGGGAACTAACTGTACAAATATCACAACTCTTCCACAAGTTACATTGCAACTATATTTTGTAACATATACACAACAAAAAAAAAATACATGAGGGGAATTCAATTGTGACCTAGTAAAGCTATATATCATACACACATACAAAGGGCTCATTAGTCATTAAACACATGTATCTTTGAGAGGGAGCAATACTGCAATACTAATATACACTTATTATGCATACATATATACCTTTTCTTGGTTGTACTCTGGCATCCGAACTTGTGCTGCTTCATACAACTCTTACCCACTACAACAGACGGTGGTAGAAGGCTCCCAACACAAATCATGCCTTCACTCAAACCATGAAAACCCGGTATCCTAACCGAAGTAACAACCCTGCTCTTCATGTTGTACCAACACAGCCTCTTACGGTCGTGTTCAAACAGAACCTCACAGCCATCACATGAATACCCCAAAGGCCTCACATACCTCAAAGACCTCAAATCACGCGACTCCAAGAGCGTGAAAATCTTGCACCAGCTACCCTCACAACCATACTCCCTCATCACCCAAACATCAACCGTCACATTCTGGTAATTCACAACCATACACAAACACTCACCCAAAACCGCAACTTCAATCTCAGACCCTACACCTCCTGGAACAGTCTCCGGCAACGGCACCTCGCTGAAACCCTCAGAGTCCAGATCGAAGGCAACAATCACATCAGGCTGATCAGGCTCGAGTTTCCTGGTCACGACCCAGTGTAGAGCACCGGAAACAAAGACCCCCATGGTACGCGCGCAGCAGAGCGCGTAGGGCATGGAGGGCAGGGTCTTCCAAGAATTGGTTCTGAGGCTGAAGAGCCTCACCTGAGAATCGAAGGAACGGTCGCGGAGATCAACGTAGTAAGAGATTCTCACAAGCTTGTAGTCGCCGCCGGAGAGTGGACCTAAGTGCCCGAAACCGTAGATTCGGGCAGCGAAGAGGTAGGTGTCAGGTTCGGGTCTAGGGTCAGCGGGCAGGTAGGGCAGGACACGGTGTTTTCTTGTGGAGGGGTTCCAGAGAGCGATGTCTTCGGCCACGTTGGAGATGCAGAGGAGGCCGTTGCAGGAACCGAGGAGGGAGATTCGGTTGGAGTAGCACATGAGAG
Organism: Dalbergia oliveri; assembly: GCA_030441495.1. Lineage (NCBI taxonomy): Eukaryota > Viridiplantae > Streptophyta > Magnoliopsida > Fabales > Fabaceae > Dalbergia > Dalbergia oliveri. The sequence continues at coordinate 23,799,620 of JAMLFY010000009.1, read as the reverse complement.
GGTGGTTGAGGTGGACGGCGTTGCCTAGGGAAGGGAACGGGGAGGCGTAGAGGTCGGAGTCGTGGCGGAGGATGAGGGTGGAGATGGATTTGGGGCTTAGGGATCTGGAGAGTTGGAGGGAGGAGAAGTGGCGGCTGTCGATGATGGAGCGCCAGGACTTTGAGGCGGAGCGGAAGCGGAGGAGGGAGTGGACCGGGAGGCGGGAGAGGATGTCGGCGACAACCTCCGCCGGGAGATCTTCGGACATCCCGGGTGGTTACGCTGCATGCGACGGGTTCTTCGGGGGGTTTTAGGGTTTCGTGTTCTTGGGTTTTTTCTTTGTTTTTGTTTTGTTTTTCTTCTTTGGGTGTTGGCAGTGAAGGTTGGGCGTTGGAAAGTGAGACAGAGGGTGGTTTTGGTTAGGTGATAAAACCAATAGCTGGTGGCCTGGTGGGGCAGAAATGACATTGGATGCGCACTCAGTATAATAAAAAATAGACAAAGTACCCAATTTATGCCTTCATTCACTCGAATCATCATACCGCTCTCGTACGTTTAATACCCCTCTTTTGGGTACATTAGGTTTGAAACATTGGTTTCATCGTCATCGGTTGGGTTAAAGTTTTTTTTTTTTTTGAATTATGTTTACCTATTCTATAAAGTTGTAATCCCCGTCAAAAGACAAAAAGAAAAAATTGTAATCAGAGGTGTAAGCACACGCTATTTAGATTGGAAATTTAGATAAGGACATGCGTGATGTTTTATTTTTACACACACTCATACTCATAATAAATGTTTAGTAAAAATTTAGTAATTACATAATAACTATGGGGAGTACTAAGCAATTTCTCCTGCAAAGAAAAAATAATATTTCACTTGAATTATTTATTATTAAGCATTGCAATTGAATATGCTGAAAAACCAAAAAATATGGCAATTAGAAAGTAATTTATTTTCTTTTTTATGTGAATTGTGAATTTATTTAAAATAAGTCTAGAGACCCAAATATCCCATATTTGGTCTATATATATAGAATTATTAATCATCTAAATTTGAGATCCCATGCTCAGCTAACATAGCTAATCTATCCGCTAACACATTACAATTTCTCGAAACAAATTAAAATAAAAAGGGACTAAAATGAATCACCTACAGTTTCAAAAAATAAAATAAACTTTTATTCTTTCTTATTATTTTCTTTTGACGTGAAAGGATGCACATAATTCATGTGAGGAGCATAATATGTGGCTGAAAAATTCCTGTGATGAATATAATGTGTGGCTGAAAATAAGTTGTGTCTATCACTATCAGAATCCTTCTGACATTTTTGATAATGTTGTGGACCGAAAGTGAGAGCTACGCTGCTTAAAGAAAGATAGAAACTCACCGTTCGGCCCAGCAGGACTGGGCAAGTTTTCTTTTTTTTTTTTTTTGCACTTTGTTTCTTTGGACTGGATACGTTTGCTTCGGTGAAAAACAGAAAATCTTATTTGGGCCTCTTAGCCAAAGTAAAATATTAAATTGAACTCTTAGTTACGGTTAAGGTTATCAAAAGTAAGCTCCTACGTAGAAATAGAAGAAAGATAAAAAAATAGAGAACGTAGAAACGTAGCACGGAATGGAAGTTCCTACCAAATAGACAATTCCATTCAAATAAATATATATATAACACAAATATGTAAAATTAATCACAATTAGCATAATAATAAACTATTACTTTAATTAAAAATGCATAGAGTCACAAAAAAATCTAATTTTTTATCCTAATTAGCCCTATTATCTTCTCTTTGGGTAAAACAAAATGTGGATAACAAAATATCAACACTCAGGCCCACCAAATATAACACAACACAAGAATATAACATTAAAATAAAAGCCCATTTAGCCAGCGATTTCAAGCTCTCATATTAGACAATAAAAAACCAAAAAGCTGAATCCAAGAAAAAAAAAGCCCAAAATAACCCACCCTCAAATAAAGCCAACCTCACTCACCCACAAAATCCCCAAACCAGAAGGCACAAATAGCAAGAGATGAGAATCGCGATCGTGAGTCAAAAACCTAAGAGTTGAGAGAGAACTTAAGGGAAAGGATGGTGCGGAGAGCAGGACGACAGAAAGGAAAAGATAGACAAGGATGGTGGCGTGATAAGCATAGACGCGATATGATGGTCAGAAGCATCACGGGCAATAGCTCTAGTGAGGTAAATCGATTGAGGTTAGTGAGAGAAGAGAGCGAGTGAGGGAGATCGATGGATTGAGTTAAGGTAGCTAGGTTGTTTGTAAGGTATGCTTTATCTAGGGCCTTTTCTCACAAATTTGGGGGGGGCTCCAAAATGTCAAACCCAAGCAGAGTGAACAAAGTGCAAGGAGCGGGTTTCAAGCGCTTTTACGCACTAGCAAATGCTCTCGTCGACCCTCAAAACCATGTCACCACTAGGAACGAGCAGATAGCCGTTGTGGGTTTGTAGGAGCGTCCACTCCTACGCTTAAGAATGTGCTCCTAACAACCTTGGTTACGGTTAATTATTTTATTTGACCAAAACCTTGCCCTTATGTTTTGAGGGGCCAATGAATTGTTTGGGCTCTTGGCCTAGCCTTCTCAATAGATTGTATTTCACCAACTAAAATGGAATATATAGTAAACCAAAAGTAAAAATAGGAATATATAAATATATAAATTTAAATGAAATTCCTTTATTGATTGTCAAGATAAATAAATAAATAAATACCTTTAGCATAGAATGATTATTGATGTTTTAGTATTTGAATTATAAATTTCTTTTATTCATTAATGATGATATAAAATAATTTTACATTGTTATTAAATAAAAATGATGGAAATGAACCGTGTTAACAATTTCCATAATTTCTATTGGATTAGAGTATAAAATTAGTACATGAAAATTAATATTTTTGAACTATTTGTGAGTGTTTTTCTTTTGGGTAAATTTGAGAATATAATTCATTTGTTTTCAATGGGTATATGCACATGGTCACGGTTTTTTTAAAATTTATTTCATTGTCCCTCCAAATTCGCAAATCTATTCAAATTCCAATATTGCTTCACCGAGTATGAGATTATTTTACTGGGGTAATGATATTTTGACACCTAAAAATGAGTGTATATTCAACACTTATTTTATAATTATTGAGATGATTTCCTACTTATTCTTAACATCTATCACATCCAATAGTTATAAAGTGAGTGTTAATAGACACCTATATTTTGGTGTTAAAATATCATTACTCTTTTACTTGTTATCAATTAACAAATGGCATTTCTTTACACTTTTGAGCCACTTGACAAATATTTGTTGGATTAGGCTCTAAGCTCATTTGGAACTTGCTTTTTTTTCAATTATTTTTATTAGTTTTTGGGACCTTGCTTGATTGATGGTTCCATTGATTAAGTAAACAACTACATGTGAATCACATTCACAGACCAGGAAATGCTGAGTAATCACATCACATCACATAAGATACAACCTTATCCTAGCCTCCTAGGGTATACATGCGCCCAGCTCACAAGCAGCCACATGGACTCACAAAATAATTAGTGACTTCAATTTTTTTCTTAATATAATATTAGAGGACGGCGTAATTTTGATCCTGATCTTCGACCACATAATACCAGGATTGATATTGCTGGTCGGTTTACTTGTTCGTTTCTGCATCACAAAAGAATTATTAAAATATTTTCAGTTGCATTCAATGCTTTTTCCTTATTATAAGTGACTACTAGGATGAGAATGAGACTAGTTTTAGTTGAATTCAATGTTTAACTAATGTTATTGGATCATTAGTTAATTATCATTAATAGGGATATAACTTGTCATGATTTTTAATATTGGAGCTCGATTTAGCAGCGAGCTATGGACCCCCGAAACTAGCTTCAACTTTTTGGCCCTTGACTTTGGTATGCAGCTTGGTGGTAGCCTTCAAACCTATTGAACCCCGTGGTGTAAGAACGATTAACAAATTATTGCGGTTTCGAAGAGCCACTTCCTTCCATATTCCATAGATACTTTAAGTCGCAAGCATTCATTCAAAATAAATGTTATATCTTAATTAACTTTGTTTGAAAAGAGTAGTTCAATGTTAACTGCAAACTGTTTATTCAAAGCCTAAGATCACTTCGAATAAGCATATGAAGTTATGAATATTTGGTTTCGGGACCATTTTTTTTTTTTTTACATAACAGTATTTAAAATAATCCGTATTACATAATTATTTGAGAATTAAATTTATTTAATAATTTTTAGTAAAATTATATTCTCATACAAAAATATTTAATTATTTGAGTTATAGAGTGTTTGGTTTACAATGCAAAAAAAAAGAAGAATTTTTTTTCTATTGCCCTTCTATCCAAATAAGATACATATATTTGATTAATGACATATAAAATAATATTATTTAAATTTTAATACATTAGTTGTGTATTAAAATTAAATTTTAAAAGTATATAATTTAAAGATGAAATTTCTCTAATTTATGATTGAAGTGCCTTTCCAAGCTCCTTGATAGGTGACGCATATATCAGGGTCACTCCATCTTCCACATCAGCTATTTCTCATGATTTGATTTGATATCATTGCAATCGTCATGTGCGATAGGAGCCGTGAGATGGTAGTAAAACAAGATCAATTGGCTCTGAAAAACTGATAGAAGCGTTGAATTATGGCAACTCTATCATTATTATTTTTTGGGTTTATCTAATCCCTACTCTTTAAAGTTTTATTTTCTCCGTCGCCAGTCACTGTCTTTAGGAAACCGATTGACAAAACCCTTTATCTTTTAATCTTGATTATTATTATTATTATAACTTAAAATCAAATTGGAAATTTTTGAATTATCAAATTTAATTTTTCAATCTGTTTTAGCCTCTGCCCAGCTCGACCAGCCACTTCGTGGTTCCACATTTATTTGTCACTGCCACGCCTAAGCCATGGAATTGGTCTATTACCTAGTTTAACAAATCTACTTTGTTGGATGGATCCAATCTATGGTGGACCATGACCCAAAAAACAAAATCCCTGGTGAACCCATGTGTGCATGATTTGTGGGTCGCTTTTATTGCATTCCCAGAAAATGTGTTTTTTATTGCAGTTTAATTTTTAGGCATTAATTTTATGTTTTATATTGTTATATAATTATATATTATTATAATAGTAAAAATAGTTAATTCTCATATCTATTATTTAAAAAGTCACACAAATAGAATAATTTGATTATATGGTAGTGTACTACACTGTCAATATATAAAAATTAAATTTTTTAGGTTTGAGAATGAAATTTGGACTAAAATAACATAAAAGTTTGTTAGTGAGTATTTTAGGGGTATTAATTAAAGAATTGAGAATTTTTTTATGTTTTAAATATTAAATATATTAAACATTTATTATTATTTTTTAACCAATAATTTTAAGAAACTCGTTAACGAAATTCAATAAATAAGATCTAATGATAGCTACATGCACATTCATTTGATTGTTATATTACAATTGCTACTTAACATTTAAATTGTGGTTTCCATCCCTACCAAAAAAAAAAAATCACGATTTTCATTTGTTTTTACTTCTCTTTGACTTGCAACATCATGTCTGTTTTATATAAAAACTAATTGTTCAACCCGTGCGATATATGAAATAATAAAATAATTTTTAACCATTATCGAAAATAAATAATTCGTTTAAATATATCCTATAGAAAATTGAGTATATGAACTTATTTCAAAATAATTTAATTGTTAAATAATTAAATAAATTGATAAAATATAAATATGTTATTTTATTTTATATCTTATTTTGAATATTATATTTATAAAGTTGAAAAAATCTCAATAAATGACTTATAACTAATACTAAAGTTCCTATTTTATAAAAATTTTGCTTTGAAAGTTGAAATTGTTGAATAATGAAAGAGAATAAGTGGATAATTTTATTATATTATGAGCCATTTATAAGGATGATAATGAATATCCATGAAAAAGAACATGTCACGCCTTTGTCCTTGAGAATTTTGCCTTTCATCCCCATCCTTATCACCATCACAAGTCCCCATTCCTCATTTCCCATGGGGATTTTAATCCTTATGCATATTTGCAGGTTTATCCAAAGAGAAAAATTTTAAAAATATTTCACAAATTTAAAATACAAAATAAAAACTTGCAAAGTTAACCAAAAAAAAAAATTGAAAAGTCATAATGCACAACATGAGAATGCACCTCCCAAGTAAAAGCAAACCAATTTACATAACATATACTATACAAACTTACAAAGGACCATTACATGAAAGAAAAGAAAATGATATCAACCGATAAAATCAGTTCCATGCCAAAAAAAAAAATGAAATCAGCTAGTCATTATCCATCCATTGTCATAACACGTGTAGTGAGAAATTGAGATGTTTATAGTAGAGTATATTGAGTTTAATCACTATGTCTTCACCTATATGCAAAAAACCATCAGAACTCCACCTCGAAATGCTTAATATAAGAGTAGATTGCCATGAAGCAGCAGTAATTCAATAACCTGGTATTCTGGATGCCCTTGTTTGGATAGAGAAAATCAAGTTTAATCACCTACATTTAAACGGTTGAAGACAAAAAAGCATAAGGCAATAAAATGGTTGAGATCCATTATAATAATAAAAAAAGAATAAGAACAAAATGAATAAAATGAAAGAGATAGTAAAGACAAATATTAGAAATCTTCTCAAATAGAAGTGAAAATTTGAAATAAGAATAAGAATGGGATGGATGATACGGAGAAAAAATAATCAAGAATTTAAAGAATAAGCGATATTCATTTTTTGATAATGAGTTTTGAAATTTAATTGTAAAGTGGGAGTGATATTATGATTTATAATTGATATATCATAATTAAAAATTAATTATGATTAATATGATTGATATTAATTAATTAAGTGTGATGAATATAGATTGAAAATCCAAATAAAAAATGTGGGTCCTAAATCGCTCTAGAAGCGACATTTATAAAAGTTTTTCTCATAGGAGTATAAAATATTAGTATTATTATTATTATTATAGATTATAGATTTAAAAATAATGTATCTTTTAATCCTAATATTTAGAACTTGACATCAATTTATTTATGAGAAAATTTTTAACATTAATTTATCTAGTATTTTAAATTTTTTACATCAATTACATCCTCCTGGAAAAATTATTAGTAAAAATTTATCAATAAGTTCAAGTTGGTCATTAGGTGAAAATGAGGTATGATATTTTGACGCACAAAGTGGACGCATCCATTGACTCACTGGGAGAGAAGGTGAGGGAAAAAATAAAATAAAACAAAATAAAAAGAGAAAAGGCAAGAGAGATAAAGGAAGAGTCATGGAGAGATCCCTGTGTGCGTTATTGTTGTGCATACAAAGAGTATTTCCTGGTGAAATCGTCAACCCTGATCAATCAAGAAAATGAAAAAGTAACATAGTTACATATAATATAGCATTGCACTTACATGCCAACTAAGATGAATGTTAATTGAAATTACTAATTTTTTGACAAAAACAAAATTAATATCAAAATTCAAAATATTAGAATCAAATTGATATCAAAAAACATTTCAGGACAAAACTAATGTTGACTATAAAATTTTAGGACTGAAAAAGTGATTTTCTCAAAGTGTAAATATTATCTCTTGCCATATAACAAATATTTTGTTAGTTTAAATGATTTGAAACTCTTTTTTTTCCACAAACATATTGATTTCGAATTTTGTAAATAAAGAAAAAGCTTTGCTGAAGAAACGTGATCTTATAATAAATCAACTTGACTTAGATGAAATTAGATTGAATTCAATAAAACATAATATCGATAATTTCAAAAACCAAAAACCTGTAAAATGCAATGCCACCCAAAAGTATGAATAGTAGATATAAGTGAAAATTAATTATGTACATTCTCCATAAGACAAGAACAGGCCGATAATATTTTATAGAAAGTGCTATATTTTCCATCAGGTCTATAGATTCCTGAGATGCTTATTGCAACAAGCATCTCATCCATTTCTAGTTCTCTGAATAACCATAAGAACAGTGTCACCCTGAAAATGTCAATGATAGATTTATATGCTCACATACGCATTTTGCCAGAAAAATTCATACTAACTACATTGGAAGCATTGGATAACGTCTACGTAAATTTACATTCATAGTGATCCAAAAATCTTATACATTGAAATTTCGTAATAAAACGTGCGTGCTGTTGAATTGGTTCGGGCTGGATGCTAATGGGATTGTTGATCCAGATCATTCAACATGTGGAGCAGTCATGCGTCAACCAATTATAATAAATACATGAATTGAGTCATTGTTATTATCCAATTTCCTGCGAGCTAGAATACTCAAATTAAGGAATTTAATTTCACGTCCAAAAAAAATCAAGAAATTTAATTTAAGAGATTTTCTAATTAGGGCCTTTAAGGATTTTAAAATGAATTAGCAAACGATGCAAAGTGGCAAATTTATGGGCTCATATGCGTTGCATCAAGGTTCGATTTCCACAATCCCAATTCCCAACCCACGCCCCTTCCCCTTCCCCATGAGGCCAAGACGTACAAAACTAAATAAAATGGATTCCTCTTGCAACAACGGAAATGGACCATGGTTTTGGTCGGGGAAAAAATATCCATATTATAAGACTGCAAAGTATTCAGTGTAAACATTTAGCATTGTAATGCCTACAAACTGAGAAAAAAATTAAAGGAAGGGGAAAACTCTCCATTAGTTGTTTGTATGAGAGACTCGAAAGGTGTTCAACTAATAAATCACATTTGATTAGTATTTTTTAAGATATGTTTGACTGCAAATAAAAGTATAGGATAAAGATTATATAAATGAGATAAATTCATTAGTAATTTTACTTGTGAGTTTTATCTATAAAATTTGTACCCTCATTTTTTATTTACTCCCAATAATAAGCAATGATGTCCAAAGAGGGTATTTATTATACATGAGGTAATCTGTTTAGATTATTGATAATACAATTTTAAATTACAAGAGTCTCAACTATACATATTATCATGTTTGATTGGTTTATATTATATTGAAGATTTAGATTTTCAAGGCAATTTGCATTACTTTTATAGTGGCAATATAGATTGCCCTCATAGTGGGTGTTTGTGCGGATCATCACTTGGATTGACAATCCTCCCATAATAAATATTTATTATCATTAAAAAATTATTAATTATATATTATTATCAATGGAATTTATAATAATTATTAACAATAATAATTGCTATAATAATTAACAATAATACTAATAAATAATAAATAATAAATAATAATTATATTATTAAGGTAATCCACATTGCCATCTTAGTGGTAATATAGATTGCCCCATAGGGAGTGTCATGTGGATGACCTGTAACACTTGTTTATACAACATGAAATACAACGGTTAATATTAAGTAAAAAGATTATAAGCAGAGGGTTATAGCATAAGTATCTAATGCCATTAATTACAAATTGAAAATTAAAAATTTACAATAGAAAATCATGCGTAATTAAATATAATTCCATATATCTCTAGTAGCCGCATTCCTTTGGGCGTTACTTAGTTAATCTAAAACCAACAAAAATAAATGAAAAGAAAAACGAGAATTGAAAAATTCACAATAGAAAATGAATGGTTTAAAACATTTGAACAATGATTGGTTTAAGCCGTGTCCACATGGAAAAATACACAAGGCTACAATAATATTATATAAACATAATCAAATATTATATCATAAATAAAATATGTCATGTAGAGCATGTCATGCAAATCTTACTAAAATTATGATTTTTTACTTTAGTTTTTATTTTCATTTATTTGCTTGTCTCACACATAATTGAATGCCTTATCTTAGGGAATTCTCATTCTTTGGTGTTGTTCTTTAACATCGTGACGACGAAGCAAGATTTTTACGTCACATTAACAAGGCATGTAATATAAAAGAAACTTAAATTTATCCTTCTGCCTTATCAAAGGTCAGTGGCAAAATCTTAAATGTTCTCTTTTTAATTTACTTGTCATTATGCATAAATTCACAATGAATACAAAATGTATAAACTTAAAAAATAAATAAATTGAATAAAGTGCACAAAAATTAATGCATAAATTTAAAATAAGTTAAAATACTGCGAAGGTGATCTAGTCCTATCTCAATCAAAGTATGTTTATGATGTTGCATAAAAAAAAGTATGTTTATGATGTTTTAACTAAGGCTGGCATGGTGGGATGCAAAGCTTGTGCTACCCCTTTACCATCCATTGCAAAGCTTTCAGCTTCATATGGTGCTTAATTTGAAGATCCTGGATTGTATAGGTCTATTGATGGATGCCTTTAGTACATTTCCTGACAAGACTAGAGTTCACTTACCATGTTAATTGTGTATGTCAGTTATGCAATGCCCTCTCGAGACTCATTGGAGTGTAGTCAAAAGAATCTTGTGGTATCTCTGGTATAGCCACCTTTGGGCTCATATTCAAAAGAGTCCTGACTTTAGAATTACAGGTTATAGTGACTTTAATTGGGGTAGTGATCCAATGATAGAAAGTCCACAAGTGGCTATTGTGTTTATTTTGGATCAAATCTTATTTCATGGGCCTCCAGGAAACAACATGCAGTTTCAATCTAGCATAAAAGCTAAATAGTAGTTGTGGTGGCTGATATCTTCTGGGTTAGAAATCTGCTACAGTAATTTCTTAGCCTATTATTTCTATTCCTTAGGTTTATTGTGACAACTTGAGTGCAATTCTATTAGCCAAACCCGCTTCCACTCTAAATCCAAGCATTTTGAGTTAGATTTGCCTTTTGTAAGGGATCATGTTGCCAAAGGAAGAGTATGTATAAATCACATTCCTACTTTTGTCTAGGTTGTAGATGTATTAACTAAGCCTGTCTCTTCTTCTTTGTTTGTTGATTTTCAAAACAAGCTCATAATTGCAAATGTGTAATCCATGAGCTTGAGGGGAGATGTTAGGAGAAGAAACTGAAGTCAGTTCATCATGCTTAGCTGGCATAATTGAATCAATTATTTGGTTATGTTGTTATAGCTAAGTCTGATTTACATATATATACTAGCTTCACTTCTATCATCATCAATAAGAATTAGTTTCACATTCATAATCATTTATCTCACATGAAAGTTCTCACCTTTTCTTTCCTCTTTTTCTTCTCTCTATCACACACTCACACCAACCTAGGCTCTCATACCTGCACACCTTTAATATAAAAAGACAATATATAAAATAATAATAATAATTAATAGATATAACTATGATTTTATTTTACATAAAAATAAATTTATTTTTTACTTTTAAATTGATGTAAAAATAAAATGATGTATGTTCTTTCACTCTGTCTTACCCTCTCTCTTCTCTTTTTCCTTCTTTCTCACTCTCTTTCCTTATTCTTCTTACACTATGTTCTGTCACTCTTTGACTTTTCACCCACACTTTCCTTCTTTTCTTATCAATGCACACACAAAATGGTAAATTACGGTGCTTAAATGCACCACCCAACCACCGTTTTTTTTTTGTATGTATTCTATTATTTTTATATATAAAATTATATATCTAATTATTAATATTTAATATAATATTATTTATTATTTTTAATAATTTTTTTCACTTAGTATAATTTATTTTGAGTTTATTTTTATTAATTTATGATTTTATTTAATTAGTTAATATTTATGTTTTAATTTTTTGGTTTAATCTTTAAAATATATATTGATGTAAAATTATCAAATAAGATAAATAAAATATTTAAATTAGATACATGAATTAAATTATTACTACACAAATTTTATTTATTTATTTATTTATTTTGAAAAGGGGATGTTACATGACCACCCAAGTAGTAATCCTCCCAATATTGTTATTATTATCATTATTGTCATTATGATTAAAATAATAATAATTATTAATTATTACCATAATAATGAACACTTCATAATAATGATTATTATCAATAAGTAATATTAATAAAAATATTCTTATTTCATTAATATTATTAATTGATATTAATAATTATTGTATATTAATTTTAATTATTGTATAATATTATATTTAATTTTTTCAAGTTAATTAATATTGTTAAATGTTATTGTAATAATTAATAGTTAACTGTGATTAGTGAATAATATTAATAATATTTATAGATTATAATTATTATTTATAAATTATCTATTTTTAATTGTTAATACTAATTGTCAATTAACAACAATAATTATTTTATATAACATTATTATTATTATTATTATTATTATTATTATTATTATTATTATTATGTACATGGATATCTTACATTTATATAGTTTTTGATATTAGAAGCGTGATGGGATATCTTTATCATTTTAACAAAAATATCAAGGGTATTTTCAAAAACATAACTAGCACATTTTTTATGTGACATCTCTCTCTTCTACTGCTTATGATTATGAAGAAGCAACACTTTATCTACTTCTAGAAAAGCAGAAAAATTAATTGTTTTTCATTTCTATTTTCCTTTTTTTAAAATATTTTTTCCTCAATCTTATTCAAACACACTACCTACACTCATTGCCCAATCTGTTGTACACTACTAAAAACATAATAAGCTCCACGCATTATTAAATTACACTACACATAACTACTCCAATTAAACATATTCAAATTTAGAAGGCACCGTAAAATCACTTTCAAATTATATAAATCAATGTGATTTGAGATATAAAGAAAATTAAATTTTTATATATTGATAGTGTAAAATTTTTTTACATCCAAATAAATTTTCTTATTTATTTTATTTTTTAAATAATAAATATGAGACTCAAATATCTCTATTAATGTGATAACGTATAATTAAATGATAGTATAAGCATAGAAATTAATTATGAAAAACAAAAACAAGTGTTTGACTGTTCTTCACTCTTCCATATTAAATGACCACAGAGATAGCCATGTATTACTCATGATTTCCATGGAAAGATGTTGTTAGGGTCTCTCCTGGTTGGAAAGAGACGTCATTTTACATGTTTCTATTTTTTTCCCCTTTATGCTTTATTACATATCATCTGCCCACTTTTTATGAAATTTTTGTTATACTTCACCCATCTATTTATCAAATTAGAAAAGTATTTTATTTTTGTTTACATGTTATATCTTTATTGTAATTAATTGTATCTTATCTACTTTTATTTTTAATAAAAAATATTTTTATACTCATTATTTTGTGAATATATCAATATACTTCTATCTATTATTAAATAATGACCACTTAATTTGAATCCACCACTCATCTAATTGTAGAAAGTGTATTGAATTATTCCCATAAAATATGAGGATAAATAACACTACTCTTTTTCAATAGCATAATCATATTAAATAAGAGTAGTCTTGTCAATTAACACATTTTTATACTGTTATTAATGTTTATTGATTATTTTCTTAAATGTGTTTTTTTTTTTTGTGTAGTTGAGATGTAACATACGCAGTACATGACAAAATAAATGAATCACTAACTGTGGATACTTTTGGATGGGAATTTTCTATGAAAATCTTTTTTATCTTAAAAAATCACTCTTGAATAGTTGGATAATTCATCGAAAACAATCAAAATATCAAAAAATTATGTTTTCACTATTTTTGTAAAAATTAAAAAAGCAATTTTTGAAAAATTTAGTTTTAAATTTTTTAATTATATATAAAAATTTAAGTTATATCATCACTTTTTTAAAAAAAGTTGAATTCATGATAAAATTTGTAATTTCTTTTAAGGTTTTTTTTTAACAAGCACCATTTGGCATTCATTAATTAAGGATAAAAAATAATAAATTTTATATAGAAAAGCAAAAATTTTAAATACAATGAATATATTAAAAGATTTAATAGTTCATTTTTTTAATTCTTTTTAACGAGTGTCTTTCATTGTTAAAAACAAAACCCTTCGTTTAAAACCTTTCTTTATAAGTTGGATGAAATAGCGTTTGGCTCATTCAATGCCTTCTGCATTATTTATTATAGAGAAATGTTAACTATATTCATATAATATAAAATATTATATCAACTTATATTTAATTCATTATTAAATAGGATGTAAATATTATTTAAATAAAATTTATATTATATTTAATAATAAATAAAATATGAATTGATATAATATTTTATAATTTATAAATATAAATAACACCGCCATTTGCAAGTACTTAACACAATAATTTTTCACGCCTACCTATCAACGCACCCAGTTCAATCAATCTGCCATAATTGGACCCGCATAGGTCGGACGTTGGAGACAAGGACCCTACAAGTCCCAACTCATCATCATACAGAAAACCACTTCCATATGCTGGTCAGTGGTCATAGGTTGCTCGAAATTATTGACTTAAAAATTTTGATAGAACAATTTAATTAATTGATGCACACGCCCAACGTTCGCTAGTTAAAATTGAAATTGAAGTTGTGACTCTAATCCCATCCAATAATGATAATAATAATAATAATATTCATTAAAAAGAACAAGGCCAATTTGCCCACTTCCTTGTACCTCTTGCCATGTGTGGTAACTAAGGGATTAAAGCCCCACACTCAATTCTTCCCATCCCCCAAAGGTCATTCCCTTGCACACAACCCAATTCCAATTCACCATTTTTTTTTTCAGGTTCAATTCTCTCCAAGATGACCGGAGGACACAACACCATTGAGCAACATGCTTATTCCGATGATCATAGTCTCAAGGCACCACTTCTCCCACTCCATGAGCCATCAAGCCAACAAGGAACACAATACGCCAACCACCCCACAGCCCTCAAATCCCTTCTGACTCTCAAGAACTTCTATGTCATCCTAGGACCCTTGTTGTCCCTCATCATATGCCTCTTCGTGAAGCTTGATGATGCCCCAGCAAGCAGCCAGAAGATGCTTGCTGTGATTGCTTGGGTTTTCGCTTGGTGGGTCACCGAGGCCGTGCCACTTCCCGTCACATCCATGTGCCCTTTGTTCCTCTTCCTCTCTTTGGTATAGGTTCCGCTGATAGTGTTGCTCACTCTTACATGGACGATGTTATTACCCTTGTTTTGGGAAGTTTCATACTCGCACTCGCCGTTGAACGCTACAACGTCCACAGAAGATTGGCTTTGAATGTGAGTCACTCCTTTTGCTTGGCTTATGGCTCCTTTTGTCTTGGTAGTTCTTATGGCTCCTATTATATTATCATCTTCATCGTAAACTGATAAACATGATCAAAAATTGGATTTTTCTATAGCTGAGATTGAGTTTTCATTAATGTATATGCCATCCAAAATGTTGGGTGTTCTCTTTTTCTTTTCTTAATCGACCATATTTTCTTGCAATTACTTAATACAAAGATTTCATCGGAATCAAATCAAATTATTAATTATACTGCTCGATTATTAGCTCCAAGAAATAATTGAAGTTTGGATTCTTCTGCCAATCCCAAATACAAGAGGATGAGAAATTTTCTTCTCCTGTCTTCTTAATATATTTTATTGAAATTAAAATTAGATATATGAAAAAAATGAGGCAACGCATTCATTTAATATAAACTAATAATTTTAGTCCAAGGTTTAATTTTTATATTTTACTCATAAGTCTAGAGACATTTTTTTCTCCCTGCTTAAAGTTTAATTCCATTATGATTATTTGAATTCACAATATCTAAAATATTATTGTAAGAACACATTCTTATTTATCATTAAATAAATCTCATTTATAAATAAATAAAAATCTATCTACATAATAACAATAATAATATAAATATAAATAATATTTTTCTTTCAAAAGCAAAGAAATTTGCGCCGGCAATAATGGATGTGAGAACATGGTGTGTGGGACCTACAGGTAACCCTGTTGTTCTGTGGCGACCCGCTGAACCCACCAATGCTGTTGCTGGGTCTGTGCGCCACGACATTCTTCGTTAGCATGTGGCTGCACAACGTGGCGGCGGCGGTGATGATGATGCCGGTGGCCACAGGGATCCTGCAGAGGTTTCCCCGCCGCACGAGCAGTCGGAGGCGGTGAACAAGTTTAGCAGGGCGGTGGTGCTGACGGTGGTGTACGCTACGCCCATCGGGGGATAAGCACCCTAACAGGCACGGGCGTCAACCTGATACTGATTGGGATGTGGAAGAGCCTCGTCCTGGGGCTAAGCCCATAAGCTTCAGCACGTGGCTCTTCTTTGGATTCCTGTGGCCATTCTCATGCTTATCTGCTTCTGGTGCATCATATGCTTGCTCTACGTTAAGAAGGGCTCGGGCTGGGCCTTGTCTGCTTACTTGGACAAAGCCCACTTGAAGAGAGACCTCGAAGCTCTAGGTAATTCTCCATCATGTGTAAATATCATACCACTCTTATTCTTATTTGCTGTGTCAATATTTAGAATTTTATAATGAAATTTAATTTCTATATACCGATTAATAGAATTTTATTAAAGTGACAAATTACAAAAGATAAACTAGCTACTGTTTGGTGAAATTCTATTACAGTAAATGACAGGGTATAATTATATCATATTATCAATGCATAAAATTAAACTCTTATTTATAAGTGATTAAAAAAATTTGTTTATTTACAAAATCTTAAAAGTAAGATATAAAAACAGTTTATTTTTATAAATTAATTTTAAAAACAGCGGAGCTTCAAAACCGTATTCAACGCTCCAATTGAATGACGCAGAAAATGGGAAATTTCACTTGAGGATGAAAAAGAGTATCGCCAAGCTTCCTCTCTTTATGTTTCTTTGTCATTATCTTTCTGTTTTACTTGCATTATATTATCTAACTAATCTTATTCCTGCCTATTCACTTCCGCACAAGGAGTGACTGTGCTCATGTGGTACGTGTAGGAGCCACAAATGTCACCCTCAATGGTGCCATTTACCAAATAAGTGGACCACACGTTTTCCTTTCTTTGTGGTGCATGGATCACAATTTTTCTATTATGTTATGAAATGATTAATAAACATTTTGTGTACAAGTTATTAAGACCATGATCAGGATCATGTGGGTGTTTAATTTTGTTTAGTCCACGGGGATCCAAGGATGCAAAATTTGGCACGTGTGCAGTTTTTCTCAACATAGATATTTAAAGTTTTTTATATGAATACAAATATAATATCTTGCAGGTGCATTTATATTAAAATTGAACTCAAACTGCTTTATTCAATATACATTTATTTGTTTATAGCCTTTCAACGTAGAATTTAAAGTTAATGTTTATTTTAGTTTCTAATTTTATATTTATGAGTTATTTTAATTCATGATTTTTATAATAAATTAAATTAGTTTTTAATATTATAAAATGTGAATTATGTTAGTCCATCAATTCACTTTCATGTAACACTCATAAATTAAATAGTGATGTGTTATATTAAGTGATATTTAGCATACATTATATCATTTGAAATAGAATTAAGTTTGAAATGATTTTTTTAATGTTTAAAATTAAACAAAATTAGTTATTTAAATCTCATTTTCAAGTAATAAAATGATTTATTTTGTATAATTTTATACACAAAATGAGTTATTTTAAATTTTATTATATTTCAAATGACACATAATACATCAAGATATTACTTAACATCACACATCATCATTTAATTGATAATATATTAAATAAAATTGGAATGAAAAATTAATTTGACTCACATTTTATAATATTAGAAACTAATTTGACTCATGTTAAAATTTAGAGACTAAAATATAAATTCGGAACCAAAATAACCTTTGACTACCTCAACACGAGGTACTAATTTTTCCACACATCTATTCACATCTTCCGGTAATCTAGTGGAGCCAGTAATACAATTGAACAAGGCAAAAAGGAGTGGTTGGAAAGCATAGTAATGGACAAATGTGGGAACAGCTCATCCCATGAAAATTGCTGACTGCATTTTAATAACACAATATATATCTGTTCATTTCATATTTACTCCAAAACAAGCTCAGCAGTTTGAATTCTGTAATGGGTGTTTGCAGGTCCCATGGCTTTTGCTGAAAGATGGTGTTGTCTGTGTTTGGGGTTAGTATGCCTAAATTCAATTTCAAATTTCTATGCCTTCATCAATTGGGAAACTTTATTTTGTTTTCAAAGGCTTGAACGAGCATTATGGTGAATGTAGCTGCTGATCCTACTATGGATGACTAGAAGAATCACAGATGATATTCCTGGATGGGGATCTTTATTCAATGGCCTTGTCGGTGATGGGAGTGTCAGTGTAAGTATGCAGTACTTTTAAACTAGCATTTAATTTTGATATATTTATATATTGTCACGTCAAAAAATATGGTTGATTAGCTCTTATATTCACTATCTAAAAGTCATACAAAATAAAAGATTTAATTGAAATATAGTGTATTAAAATTAAACTCTTTCAAGTTATTAAACCAAAAATCGCCCTTAGTATCCAGCCAAACATAACCAAAATGAATCCTTTTATACAATGCAGGTTTTGGCTGCTGTCTTGTTGTTCATAATCCCAAACATGAAGCAAGAGGGGAGAAGCTAATGAGTTGGAATGAATGCAAGAAGTTACCTTGGAACCTGATTTTGCTTCTAGGAGCTGGTTTTGCCTTAGCTGATGGAGTGCAATCTAGTGGCCTAGCAGATGTGCTGTCTAGAGCCTTGGATTTCTTGGAAGATGCGCCATTCTTGGCAATTGCTCCTGCTGTTAGTCTAATTAGTAGCATCATCACTGAGTTCATCACCTCAAATGATGCCACTGCCACCCTTATTGTCCCACTCCTATATCACATAGCCAGGACTATGCATGTGCACCCACTTCTGCTTATGGTCCCTGGGGCAATATCAACTGAGTTTGCTTTCTGGCTTCCAACTTCGACACCATCAAATGTTGTCGGGTTTGCCACTGGCCACATTGAAATCCAAGACATGCTCAAAGTTGGTGTGCCACTTAAGGTTGCTGGGATTGCTGTGCTGTCTATCCTCATGCCATCGCTAGGTGTGTTACACTGCTACCCTCTTCTCATCAAAGGTTACTTTTGAAGGAGTAATGTTACTTGTATCACCTTTGGGGATATTTTAGAAGGGGACATCGTGTCCTTTAAATCGTGGTTGAAAAAGAATTAAGGCTAACCCTTAACTAATATTTAACAAACATATCAAAGATGTGAAAAAGGATTCTGAAGTCTAAGTTTTGGTCTTGCAGGGGCTTTTGTTTTGGAACAAATGATGGCACTCAATGGGTGACAAAGACCAACTCTCCTTGGATACGAAGTTGATTCCTTCTCCAAATTCCATGTTGCTTTGTAAATTTTGGGTGTGTTTATCATCACTGACAGAATCTTCTTTGTCTGTGAGGTGAAATTTTAAATGTTCAAGGGCCTTATGGCTTATGCTATATTTAGTAATTATCAATACCCTCCCAATATATAGTTGGGAAAAAAAATAAAGGGAAAAAAGGAAAGAAAAGAAAAAAAGGGGAAAAAAGAAGAACTGTCCCTGTACAGATATCAATAGGCAAAAGAGAAGGGAGAGAAAGATCTCCGACTCCTTGTTTCTTGATTTTACCTTTTTTTTTATTTGTTCTGGGGAAGAGAAGATTTTATCCATTTATGTGGTAATCTTTTCTTTTGCCAATTAAAGAATGAAGATTTGTTTTTGAGATTGGAGTTCCTGTAACAGGTTAGTTTGTTAAGTTGGATAGAAGTTGAAATATGACTTTCATTTTTATTCATGCAGCTGCAGTTATATTTTTCACTTTAATTTGTTCTGTGTTATTTGCCTTTGACTAGATTTTGTTGATGTAGCATTGGCAAATAAAAGGGTAATACTTTACGAAAGTGGGAATGAATGTTGCTTTTGTTACATCAAGATTTTCGGCATTCGAGTTGAAAGCAAACTCATTGAAGATGCATAAAATCCCCCACAGAGGTCTAGCTTAAAAAGAGAAGTGAAAAAAAGGAGAGCTTCTTAAAAAACTTAAAAAGAAAAAAAAAACCATAGTAATAATGAATTATTCATGTAGCTTTAATTTTTATATCTGATCCCACTCTATATTTCTGTACTTATAACCTTGATTTCACTACAAAATAGTATATTGATCGTAATAAAATTTGAATCTATAATTTTATGTAAACTACCCAAATCTTGCTTGCCCTTTTCTAATGGTATCCCTCACTACAAGCTCATTCTGCCCCGTGACTTAAAAATCTTAACTTCTATCATGGTAATTAAGGGTATATTTCAGTAATTCTAAACAAATTAATGCATTTTAAAGATAATAAGAATTGATTTTTTAAATTAATCAAAATTCTATTTTATATAATCATTCTAGGCATGAAATTTAACGTAAACTAAACCAATTCAATTCTTAATTTTAATAATTACAAACATTATGCATTAAAAAAAATTACAAACATTACCACCTATTGGTAATTACGGAACAATACAAGGAAGCTTCTATAGCAAGCTCTAACAACAGCATCCTCCTCAAGCTAATATTTTTATCATACAAAAACATTATTAGAGAAAAATATATACATCTTTATGTAACAAGAGGTTTAAAGGAAGTGAGGTTCCTGGATTGCTTCTGTGCAGGCTTCTCCCGCAAGACAGTAACGTAATTCTTGGTCTTGGATCCATCTTTGGCCGACAGCACGAGGCGGTAGCTGGTGCCGGCTACAACCTGCGTCTCTCCCTTGATGATCTTGACCAGCTTCAGGTTCGTCCCAGATTGCTTGTTGTGCTCACTGAGCGCGAAATCAGCGACCTCCTTCACGTGGGGGTCGCTGATGTTCTTGATAGGGGTCCACCCGCGGCGGAAATGGCCCCCGACCTCGACCGGCCAGCGGCCGTGGCGAAGAGACAGGCGAGGACAAGGAGGGAGGGGAGAATAAGGTATTTAGGTCTCATGATTATTAATAACTGTTTGATGATGTTTTTCTTTCTTTTTTGGTTTTTGAATGCTTTGTGTTTGTGTGTGTGTTTGTGGGGTGGTGGTTGCAATTTATATAGCAGGGAAAGGATGTAGGTAAACGGTGCATCTTGGTTCCTGAATTTGCGAGGGGATTTAGGCGTTCATGTCTCGCGTTAAATTATCCACAAATAATTATAGTTGTGGGTAGTATTTTTCGGTATTTGTCAACGTAAGATTCAAATACAAATTAGTGATTTCAAATCTTCTGTATTTTTTTCTTCATATTTTACTTTCTATCCATTCAATAAAATTTTGACATAATGATAATAATCATATCACTTATAACTTTTTATTAGATTAATTTTTTTGACTGTTTAGATAGGGAGGTATGCACTAGACAGGGGCTCTGTCCCTCCTCTTTTTTTTCTCTTTTCTTTTTTTTTTCCAAATGTATATATAAATCATAAATGTAACGAAGAACTATTGCATATTTTTAGACTGTAAATATGATTATAATTATATGGACCTTATTAACTTGGATCGGATTTAAGTTTGGGTCTTCTGCGGTTTTCACCTTAAAATCACCTATATTTGGACCCATGTGTCTCTCCAAATGTTAATGCTGAACACGCTCCCAACTCTCCACAATACCCCATATCAAGTACTTTCCTTCCTTCCATTAGGCTTCTCCAAGTTAATGACAGGTTTGTGCCCAGATGTGCAATTAGAAATCTCCACTTGTTTAGATAGCATGGCAGGGTAATTCAACTCTAGAAAATCACCACTTCTCCAACCCTGCCATGCTACTTCAACTCCAGATGTGCAATTATGAAAGCTAATTCAACTCTATCATAAACCTTACTCATATCTAACTTCCTGGCAAAATACCTTCCTTATCTAATCCCTTGCTTTTTTAGAGCATAAACGAGGTTGTATGCTCTGAGAACATTATCCAAAATGTAACGATTCCACGCAATAGCACGCTGAGATTCTAAAATAATACTAAGAAGAATAGTTTTCAATCTGTTTGCCATAACTTTGTTCACAATATGCAATACATGATATCAAAAAATGAGTCTAGAATGAGATAATTCTGTAGACTAGATGGCTTGACTTTAACAAGCCTATGATTTGCAAGCAATGAGACAATTGTCTCCAAATTCCCTTTCGGTGCAGCAAGAGCATTCATTGGAGGTGAAAATTTTCTAACAATGTAGGAAGAAAGCTAGGAAGCAAGCACCCAACACATTTAATTGTCTTTGACAATTTTGGCACCAAAAAACTGGAGCTTGCTTCACAAAGCTCTCGACACCAACGGTCCAAATCAAATTCTCAATTTAGTTTCCACTCATTTAGTTACAGAGAAGGATTAGTTTTCTTTTTATTCTTCTCGTTGAGTGATTGGAATATACACGGTGAAAAAAATACTGAGGTATTTTTGAGTATTTGAGATTGGGGATTTGAGTGGAATGTGACCACTTTTATATCTCTATTATATTTTCATAGGAAAATATTTGGTTGTTGTATTTGTCCGTGGACGTAGCTTTAGCCGAACCGCATTAATTCATGTTGTCATTTATTTTGCGCTTCCACATATTTATATTTATGTTATTCTGTTTATGCCTTTCAAGCCCACCATTTACAACAAACTAGTATCAAAACTCTTATAGAGTTTTGGGATAATTTGTTTAAAATGTCTATTGTAAAATTTGGTATTCAATAGTTTGATGGGGACATTAATTTTGAAATGTGGAAGGTCCATATGATGACTATCTTGTCCAAGGTATAAAAATAGCACTTTCTGACAAATAAAAGAATAGCCCGAGACAATAAAGATACTGAATGGGAAAATGTCAATTAAAAGGCTTTGTCTATTATTCAGTTATGCATTACAATGATGTATTGTAATAGGTCCTTTTCAAGAAAACAGGAGAGTCATTATGGACCAAGTTGGAGTCATTATATATGAGTATGACTATAACGGTGGCTAATCGTCTCGATACTTTTGTCACAACCTCTCTGGATCGTAATCCCACGTAACCCCATCTCCACATAAACGTCGTGATTCCTGAGTCATATTATATGCATATTTTTATTCATAAAAACCATTTAAATCATAAAATATATTTCTTGATGGATTTCATCTCTAATATAAATCCCATGCTCTTTGGGAATCAAATCATCATAAATAACAATTTCATGATTAAACTCTAAATCTATCTCTAAAATGTAGAACATAATAAGTTGCTCTATACAAGATAACCATGAAAACTGTGATCATATAAATAAATATATATATCATGGTAACAAAATGCAAAACTATTTCTTCATCTGGATCCTTCAACGACATTGAGCACTCTATCTCTATACAAAACATAAAAAAGGTACTTCACTCAGAAGTGAACCTCACCAACTAGATGTCTCTACTATTGGGGGAGGTGATCTAGAGGAACCTGCAACTGATGTATGGAATGGAAAAATGAGAGGTGTGAGTTTCATCTAAAATTCAGGAAGTGAACTCTCATCTGAACCATTTTCTTAGGACAACAACCAAGACACAAGAAAATTATGATAATGATAACAATAAAACAAGCTCTGAAACATTTCCAACATATATATATAAACATTTTTAAAATAAACCCTAAGCTTCTCTAAATCATAAATAACAACTCTCTGAACTTGGTGAACATATATATATATATATATATATATATATATATATATATATATATATATATATATATATATATATATATATAAAAGGATGATCATAGTTGTCTGGAATTATCTCTTTTATGTGGGCACCTCACTAGGTCCCAATTTCTCTTACTCTAAAAGCCTTCATGGCCGCTTGACATACCACCTCCATGGTAGCCAGGTATGCCAAGGTTAAAGTCTTATAGGGTTGCCTCCATGGTCGCTTGGTATACCGCCTCCTTGATAGTTAAATATACCAAGGTTAATTTCTCATAATATTGCCTTCATGACCACTTGGTACACCGCCTCCTTGGTATTAGATGTACCAAAGTTAACTACTTTCTAAACATAAATCGTAACTCTGGTATAACAAACCTCATCGTATATAACTTAGCTAAAGGGATAAAATCAACAATAAACTCAAACATCGAGTTCCATACTTCCTAGTTTAATCAAAACTCTTAAAAACTTTTAATATTCTAAGAGCTCTAGATTCACCTAACTTTGACAGTCTGACTTTAGCATAACTATGGCCATGAAATCATGTCCAATGGATCACCCACTTGTAGTCATTGTGATTTTAAGGCCCACAGAATATGTAACCACCAATTGTCATAAATCATAGGAAGATCTGTGCTCTAAAATTTTTTTGACTGAATTTTTTTAAACCATATGTCGAGCTAATTTTTTTTTCCATAAACTATATAATTCTAATATCATACTTTTATCTCTAACTTCATGCTTAAGAATCATCATGTATAAATATACTTATAATGATTGGAAACCTTTAATTCTGTCATCATACGTCAAAATCATGAAAAACTTTGAAATCATAACAACACAAGCATTCAAAAGCTAATCATGTTCTGTTCTATATGTTTATTTCTCTAAAACTTTGTGCTAAGCTCTTCTCTAGGTTTAAACTCTATCATATATAAATATTATACTCTTAAAATCATCATGGTAATCATAAAATCTCTAAATACATTCATGTTCATTATCAAACTCTTCATAAAATTATTTTAGCAATAATGGCCCCATGATTTATGAAAATATAGTTCCATGCTCTTTGAAAACTATAATTCCACCAACTTAACAAAATCATCAATAATCTGTAATCCTTTTTAAAATAGCCTCAAATCATACATTTCGTGATATTTGAAAACCATGATTTCATAATCCTAAATATGCTCTAACATTATACATTGATGAAAATAACTCTAATGATCAAAATAAAGGTCATAGAATTGAACCCACTCATTTAGAGGAGAAGAAGTGACGTATCAACACCAATAGAGCTTTGGAGAAGGGATGACATCAAAATCTACCATTGAAGCCACAACTCTAGATTAAACTCTAATACTCTCTAGTTTGCTCTAATCTAACTCTAATAACATTTGGGGAGCACCTCCACTTGACAACAATGAGAAACAAAGACACCCATAACATAGGGAGGAAGAACATAGATTAAACTAACATGATCTAACAACAATCACTTACCTTGATCTTGGAAGGAGAAGGAATGGTATTGGATTGAGAGAGAGAGAGAGAGAGAGAGAGAGAGAGAGAGAGAATAAGAAGGGTGTTTGGAAGCTAGGTTTTTTAGTTTTAGGGGATAGAGCCCGATCTAGGTTTATAAAAGGGGTTAGGGGCTAATTAAGTGGAACGGTGTCGTTTTGACATTATTCGCTACTTGCGGTCTAGCCGCTGACCCGCTTCCCCAGGAGAAACACATGGGATCACTATAGCAATGACAATAGTACCATATTTTGCAAAACTTTGCATAACTGGGTAATCATGGTACCCTGGGCCTTCCCAATACGTGGTCCTGGAAACCTTAAACCGTACCTGGCCTATCTACGAACACGTATCCCTTAGGTATTACAGTTTTACAACATTTGTATATGCTTCGTTTAGAAGGGACATCAATCGAATCTCACATAGTTGAATTCATGTCATTCATTACTAATTTGAAAATATATATGAGATATTTTCATGTGAGTAACAAGCAATGATGTTATTTTGTTTTTTTACCTTATTCTTACAAACACTTTCATGAAATGCTCATATATGGTCTTAAAAGCCTTAAAACTGATGAGGTTAAATCCAAACTTTTAAGTTGTGACAAAATGGAGCACGATATTAGCAATCTTGATGATACTGCATCTGGCTTGGTTGCCAGAGGAGGTCAAAGGAGATTTGATCGAGTAGTAGCAGAGGAAAGTCTAGATCTAAGTCTAGACATAGTAAAGGTAGGTGTGTATATTACAAGAAGGAAGGGCATGGAAAGTAGAATGTCTGAAGTTCAAAGACAAAAGGGACAAAGATTCAAGTGCGCAAGTGTTGTTGAAAGCACTGATAATATTTTCATAGTATCAACCAGTTCAATTGTTGAAGGTGGAGTTTTAAAAATCTCCAAAGGTGCTATTATTCTGATTAAAAGCAAGTTGATCAAATCTTATTTTACTTCAAGGAAGTACAATTGTTGGAACCCTCAGGATCCTCGTCATCTAATTTTGATTTAGTTACTAGTCGTTTATGGCATATCCGTCTAGGACATATAAGTGAAACATGAATGTCAATTTTGAGCAAACACAGCTTTGCTAGGTGATCACAAATTTACAAAGATGGACTTCGTGAACACTATTTCTACGAGTAGTAGACCAAAGCCAAGTTCATTACCATCTACAAAACTAAGGGCATAGCGGATTACATCCACTCTGACTTGTGGGACCTTGCACCCGTTCCGTCAAAAGGTGGTGCAAGATACCTATGACATTCATTGATGATTTCTTAAGCAAGTATGGGTTTACTTTTTGAAGCATAAGAATGATGTTTTCCATACTTTCAAGAAATGGAAAGCACTTGTTGAGAACTAAATCGACAAAAAGATCAAGAGCCTCTAAATAGATAATGGTTTGGAGTTCTGTGAAGGTCAGTTAACAAGTTTTACAAAAATAAAGGTGTAGTAAGATATCATACTATAGACAGAGCAAGATATTGTTGATGTTGTAGATGCACGACAACAAGTATAGCAATATAGCCTCACTATAGACAGAAAAGAGGCAAATAAAACCACCATAGAGGTATGGTTACGCAAACATTGTCTTTTTTGCATTGTCCGTGTAGAGGATATGGAATTAGAAAATCCTATGACATACCATGAGGCTATCTCAAGTGATGAGTTGGACAATGGATTGCTGATTAGGGAAGAGATGAAGTCTCTTCATAAGAACTGGACTTAAGAGTTGGCAAAATTGCTGAAAGCCACCTAAAGGACTAGAAATGAATTTTCAAGAAAAAGAAAGGATCCCCTTGAGTTGAATTGGCTCGGTATAAAGCATGCTTAGTTGCAAAAGGTTTTAGTCAAAGCAAAGGAATATACTTCAATGAAGTATTCTCTTCGTTGTGAGACATAGCTCCATTCCTGTGTTGCTCGTATGGTTGCACTTTAAACTTACACTTAAATAACTCGATGTTGAGACGACTTTTCTTTATGGCTAGCTTGAGAAACAAATCTACATGCAGCAAGAAGGTTTTGCTATTCAAGGCAAGGAAGATCATGTTATCTCTTAAAGAAGTCATTATATGATTTAAAGCAATCTCCTCGCCAATGGTATAAAAGATTTGATACTTTCATGTTAAGTCGTGGTTACTCAATAATGAGTGATTTATGATTGTTGTGTATATCATTGGAAGTTCTCATATGGTTCACTCATCTATTTGTTGCTCTATCTTGATGACATGCTCATTGTTGCTAAGAGTATGTCTAAGATTAAGAAGCTGAAGGAACAACTAGGTGGTGAATTTGAAATGAAAGACCTAGGTACAACTAAGAAGATTTTGGGCTTGGAACCAAATGTTACAACTATTTATTGTGATAGCCAAAGTGTCATACATTTAACATAAAATCAAATATATCATAAGAGAACCAAACATATCGATGTCAGAATATCATTTTATTAGGGAGATTATTTCTCAAGGTGTCATTGTAATGAAGAAAATTGGTACAATTAGATCCAACAGATATGTTGATGAAGGCAATCATGATGGCTAAGTTCAAGCATTGCTTGGACTTAATTGGTATCGCAATATGGATCTGCCTTTATGGGCACATTGGATAAGGCAACTTCATAAAATTGAAGATGGATGAAAAATCAAGCCAAGATGGAGATTTGTAAACTAGGTGGCTTGACTTTTACAAGCCTATGGTTTGCAAGCAATGAGACAATGGTCTCCGAATTTCCTTTCTGAAGAGCATTACCGGAGATGAAGATTTTCTAACAATGAAGGAAGAAAGCTAGGAAGCAAGAAAAACTCCATAAATAGATCTTGTTTCACAAGGCTCTGCACCAACAATCCAAATCAACTTCTTGATTTCATTTCCACTCATTTAGTTATAAAGAAGTATTTATTGTCTTTCTATTCTTCTTTGAGTGATTGGGAGTATATACCCGTGAGAAATACTATGGGATATTCCTGTTGTATTTAGGATTTAGGATTTGAGTGGAGTGTGACCACTTCTGTATCTTCATCATATTTCCATAGTGAAATATTTGGTTGTCACCTTTACCCGTGGACATAAGGCTTGAAGGCAAACTATGTCAATTTCTAATGTCATTTATTTTATGCTTCCCCATATTTAATTTTGTACTACTCTTTATACCTTTCTGCACACTATTTTACAATAATTTCTCGTGGAGCTTTGATCTTTAAGATCAATACAATATAAGTATGATTCATCTAATCATCTCGTATAAAAATCCAATATCGTTCAAGATATTAAGAGCTGCCTAATTAAGTAATCTCCTCTAAAACCAAATGCCAATATTTTTTTATAAAACAGTACAGGCACATTATCAAGAACTAGTGACTTTGTAGGAATCGTTTGCCATAAAAGGCATCTCAAAGAAAGACCTCCATCTCCAATTTAATCCTCTTGAATACTGCCTCGGGGATTTCTTCTATGCCACATGGATAAGAAGTATACTAAAGAGTTCTTGGAAATTAAAAAATTGTTGGCCATCCTCTTTATATTCTATTTTTGTTTCTCATGGAAGCTCTACTATGGACAAATTTTGTATTTATGTCTCCCTCTTTAAGTGATTCATTCTATCTATAGCCCATATATTCTTACATTTTAAACCAAGTTGTCCGTGTATAAAATTGGTTTTAATTACAGTATAAAATATTTAACTACGTCAATTAATATCAATATAATTGATTCTTACATTTATTCCTTGAATAGTCATGAAAATAAAAAAAAATTAATTGAACGATAGCATATTAAAACTACACTCTATACAATATTCACCTCCCTTTGGTAGTCTTTTTTTGGGGTATATTGACTTTTAACGTTATTAATTAATAATAAACAATAAATAACAAGTAATTAATAGTATTATCAATTCCACATGATATAGTTTTTTTCAAGCATTTATATAATGAATGAAAATCGAAATTAAACCGCCCTATTTCCTATTCCATGCGTGTAAGGCTAATTGTAATCGAATCATTGTGCCACGTATCGATGGATAAGGGTGCGAATAGGCCAAGGTAGCTTCAGGACTATGGTTTGGCCCTTTGGCCTGACCTTTTTAAAAAATTAAACTAGGCTTAGCCCTTTCAAAAAGGCTATCAGGATAAAGAGGTCAAGCCTAGGCTATTTAAGAAGCCTATTAGGCTTGGCAGGTGGAGCTATTTGTATATACGTACCTAAATATATGTAAAATAGACTATTGAAGGTTCAAACCATGGTCTTCAACATTTATAAGGAGTGCAAACCACTACACTATCTCTCTTTTTTGTTAATATATAACCCAACTAATATATTTATTTTAGTTTTCAAAATTAAACTATTTAAATAACATATTAGATCTGAATCTAATTCACAACACACACTACACACATTACAATTTTACAAACCCTAAATCACACTCTCCATCTCTCACGTCTCACCACCCCCATAGCCCACAAGATCACAACACAACCGCACACACCTACACCCTTAGCGCCCAAGCATCCGCACCCACCGCCTGCTAGTAGACCTTCGCCCAGCCATCCACCAACCACTAGCCATCGTCGATTTTTCCTCCCTCGCACAGCCTCGCCGAACCTGTCAATAGCCTCACCGTAGCGCCGTTGTCGATCTTCCTCGCACAACCTCGTCGCACCGCCACACATCCTCACCGTAGCTTCGTGTTCGATCTCTCCTCTCATCGATCTCGCGAGTGAAAGCCACCCACGATTGTAGATCTGAAATGGCATGAAAGTTATGAGCTCTTTAATCTCTTGTCCACTCACATCTTTGTACATAGTAGATCTAATAACAATACCTTTCACCTTATCAGATCTGAAAGTCGTTCCTAATCAAAATGAGTGAACATAGTTGCAGATGGATGCAAAAAGAATTGTGCATATTGCTACAAAAACAAGCTGCAAAAACAAGCTGAAGTTATCTAGTTCCTTGTGTTTGAGGGATTCTTCTAGTTTCTTTCTTTTTTTTTAATAAATTTACTTTGAATTTATGGATGCAATGTTCTAATGTTTAAGTGTTCTTTTTAATTTGTGTCATTTTATGTTTAACCGTTGCTTTGGCTTGTAAATTGGGACGTGTTTTAAAATTTTTTAGAATTATAGACTTTTTAAACATGCTTTAAGCTAGGTTAGGTCAATAAATAAGAACTTAGGCATAAAAATTATCTATAGTAGGTTACAGGTAATTAGGCCCAATGTTTATGGTGTAGGCTTACCTGTTAATAACAAAGCGACTTGACCTGTTTCCATCTGTATCGGTGGATAACCGCGATAACGCCTTACGTCGGTGCTGAGGTGGTTGGTGGAGTTGAACGTCGTCTTCTATGGGCTGCAGCACATCAGTTCCCTTCCAAATATGTTCCATTGGCCCATTGTTTGTAAATTATGATATCCTTCCTTAGCGCGTGGTTTCGTCCCCATGCATTATGCATATGTCCCGTTCCTCTCGGTGACGCAAGTCACGATTCATGTCACTTCTTATTTTAATTGAAATTATTGGTGTAAATCATATCAAGTTATACGAGTATAATTTAAAAAATATTATATCATTAAATAACTTTTTATTAGTGTAAATTTTTACAAAATTCACTATAGATTATAAATTCATATTATAGAATTAGTTTTAAAATTTTAAATTAATCTAAAATTATTTAGCATAATTTTTATATACATCAAAATCAACATAATTCATACACTTAAAATGAACAAAAATAAGAGTTACAAGAGGATTTGCCATTAATATTTAATTTTTAAGAAATTTGATACAAATGATATTAATAATAGGTAATTGTAATTTAATGGTTGGATCAATAAAATAATTATTTCATTTAAAGTTATAAATGATATAAGTTTATTTAAAGTTATACTGATCTAACTTAATTCTAACATATATATATATATATATATATATATATATATATAAATTGAAATTAGTGATAAAATCTGCTACCATTACTTACACGTTTCTTTTTCCATAAAGAGAAAATTAGTTTTAAATAAATAATTGCCTTCTAACAAGTGCCAAGTGGACACCAGCTAAGCAACTTAGATTAGTAAGTGTTACAAGTTATAGGATCATTACAAATAATTTTGTTATAAAATTTTAACTTGAAAGGATTCATGTGAAAGTAAATGTCTTTACATGAAAAAAATAAAATAAAAATCTTCTAAATCAGTAAAATTATATTAAAATTCATAAAACTCCATATAAAGTATGAATTAGATTTTGATATAAAGATTACACTATCGGTTAATTACATATTATTATTTATTGTTATTCATCATACTTTCAATACGATAAATGCGCAATATTTAATCATGACTAACATAATGATATATAATTAACAATAAACAAATTTACATCAATAACGTATCAAAACTAATTTCATAAAATAACTATATACTTATTCCATAAAGAATGAACGAGAATTTATTTATTAATAATCCATTTATTTACCGTTGACTCATCGTTACCTGCGTGCTTCTACCCCTCGCTATAAATTGCTTCTCCCTCGCAATAAATTGCAACCACCCCTCAAACCCCAAAAGCACAAACACAAACATTTCAAGGAACCAAACATCATCCTCATCAAACCGTTACCATGAAGAGACCTAGCTACCTTATCATCCTCTCCCTCCTTGTCTTCGCTTCTCTCCACTCCTACGCCGCTGCCCGGTCGGAAGGCCTCGTCGGCGGGTGGAGCCCAATCAAGAACCTCAAGGACCCCAAGGTGAAGGAGATCGCGGATTTCGCGGTGAAAGAGTACAACAAACGAGCTGGGGCTAACCTGAAGCTGGTCAAGATCACCAGGGGATGGACGCAGGTTGTCGCCGGCACCAACTACCGCCTCGACCTCGCCACCAAGGACGGATCCAAGACCAAAAATTACGAGGCTGTCGTCTGGGATAAGCCATGGGAGCATTTCAGGAACCTCACTTCCTTTACACCTCTTCATTAATGATATTTAATTCGTTTATTAATATGCCTTCTTTTTTAATTTTTGTCTATTAGTATTACAAACTCCGTGAGCTGTCTAGTGTTGTTATTGGAGTTTGTTATGCAGTTTCTGAGTTGTGTATTGTGTTTTTTATGAATAAATTTCGGCGTTTATTGGGGTTTGTATATTCGAATGTGAATGGATTTGGAGCTACGATTCATAATAATGGTTGTTATACTTTGATTTATGTGTGGAGTTATTCTTTGTGTCTACGTGGGGTTTGAAATTTTTTGTGGGAAGTTTATTTGTCTGTTCTGTGATGTCGAATGAATGTCTCTGGGTAATTCTGATTGCAAAGTGTGGTAGTTTTTTGAAAGGGTGAAGAAAAAATGGTGGAAGGTTCATTGAAGTGGAAAAAATATTATGCTTGACGAATGACTAACTAGATTCGCGCTAATTACGGTATGTCTAGATATTTTTTTTTTGCGATATGCCATGTCTACATTCTTCTCATCCTCTCCCCGAGAAGTTCTATCCTCGAGGAAATGCATTATTCCTCCATAAAATCGTACAACAACTTATCTAACTTTTTTTTATCATATTTTCTCTTTCATCTCGCATGTGTTTATCCCGGAGGAAGAAAAGACATTTACTCCGGTGGATACGAGTATTTTTCTCCTCTCCCCATTCTCTCTTTCTCCTTTCCAACTTGAATGATTATTGGTTGAAAAATATTATTTATATTTATAATTTGTGAAATGTCGTGCATTACTCTCATTTATTTTTTGTTGAGATGTGAATCACTCTTGCTTTGAATGCAACAACTCATCAAATGGTAAGTATAAGTGTATTAATACGGTATGTTATACACCAAATAACACACTGTACTTCTTGGTTCGCTAATTCAATGGCCCGTTTTTTCCATTTGGGAACTTTCGACTGTCGTCCTGTAAGGTTTAAAATTCATGACACGGTTGCGTGAAATTTGGGTTCTCTAAACCCAGTTTGCGGATCTTTTACTTAATTTAAAATAAAAAACTAGTTATTTACGTAAATGTCCTTTTTCAATTTTGTTCACTAAAATGTCCTAACTTTGGCATTGCAACCTATAACCATTTCATACTGACTAGAAATTGAGGCGGGTTGGATTGTAGGTTAGCCATAAAATGTGGTGAGATGAGTTGATTCATTTTGATTATTTAGGTTGAAAGTAGATTGATAGATCAATCCATTTTTTATTATATTTCTATCTATGTTTCTAACCCATCATGTCTCACTACGATTGACCATAAAACGAGGTGGGACAAGTTAATCCATTTTAATTATTTAGGTTAGAAATGTTAACTTGCCTATAAAACAATGTCAAGTTGGCAGCCCAAACTAGGGATCAATCAGTTTTATCACCTCTACTAGAAATAATTATAAGATGCAATGATTTTAGTTAGTATATATAGTTCATCCGTGTAATTTCTTTTCAACTAGAGATTAAGGGTTGATTATCATCTCCACATTTTATTTTTTGGGCATTTGTTTTAAGGTTTGAAATTATGTTTTTAAGAATTACATTTCCTAAAATGATATTTTTGGAATATTATTCCAGATTTATTGATATTCCCAAAAATAAATTTTAAACTTGTTTGTTATATAATACATATTATTTGAAAAATATATCATAATTTTCAAAATACCTCTAACATATTTTATTATTATTATTATTAAAGGATATTTTAGGATTTGTACTCAATAATTATAATTCTCATACCACCCTTTAACATGGGAATAAAATCTCAATAAAACATGAGAATATTTCATTTATGAGAATAATTAATACTAGAGAATAGTTTTACAAAATTTGCAACAAATGTAAAAACAAATTATTCGCAAGCAATTATTCCTAGATTTGTTTACCTTGAAACAAACACCCTCTTTATGTTTTGCTAATGTACCATCACCTTTCTCTTATACTCTTTTTGTTATTGAATAATTGACCATTTTAAAAATTTAAATAGTATTAATTATTTATTTTCAATAATATTGTTAAATACTAATGATTCATTAGTGGAGGAAGAGAGAAAAAGTTGGAGTATTAAAAAGAAACAATGATAGTTTAATAAATTATTCCTAACTTTTATTAATATTGGTATTTTACTAATCGTCTTGTTAATTCTGTAAGTATTTAAAATTAAACAATTATTCAAGGACAAATAGAGTATATTATTAGTGGATCAGTAATATTGGTTGTGCTATCATGGCATAATTGATTCATATTGGTGTGTGAGCCTACTAATAACAAGGTCTAGAGTTCAATTTTTCTATCCAATTTTACTGTTTTGATAATTTTTTAAATTTTTCAATGAATAATAAAAAGCAAAAATATCTTAACACTGATAATTTATTGGTTGATAATTTTTTAATTTAATTTATATATACTGATAATGTAATAATTTTTTATACATCATCCAATTATGTGTTATTACATTTGTCATAATGATTGAATTTTACATTTATTACTTTGAAAAGTTATCCAAATGAAAGATTTTGATTAAATCACAGTGTGAAGTAAATTTATATTGCCAGTGTATCAAAATTAAATTCATTTTCTTTACTATCTCTTTTGATTGTAATGTTAATTGTCTTACATTTATTTAAGTAATGATATATCTCTATGTTAATAAAGAAATGTTAATTTTCTTTTTATTTAACGATCTATTAATAATTTATTGAAATGAAATAAAAAATTATATACTAATAACTAAAATAAAAAAAGAGATAATAAAGAAAAAAACATTGACAAACAATAAATTAAAAATGTTAAGTCATTTTTGTTTTTGTCCTATTATTTATTGAAAATTTAAATAATTGTCAAGTTGAAAAGAGTTTCAATTTTCCTGATATGGAACTCAAGTAAAGAAAATATGTAAATACTATGTTTATAGGGAAATTACTAGAGAGTGGGGTAGGAAAAACAATCTACTTTTAGTGGATACTATGCTAAAAAGCCAAAAAAATTGTGGGGTAATCAATTCGCCTTTAGCGTATAGTGTTCCCACTAAACCAAAACTGTTTTTTTTTTTAAGGAATGGAATCCGCTTTTGGCGGATTATGGTTCCACAAAAAAAGTTAATATTGATAGCTGTGACACAATTTTTTTTCACAAGCGTGGAGGATGATTTCCACGAGGAACTTGTGGAGAGTATAAAATTAATATATCTGTCTATATAAACTTTAGATAGCTAAAATTTTATTGGCCCTCTTCTACTCTCACCTTTCCTGTTTACACTTATTAATTTTTTTCATTCTCCTTCATGCTTGTAACCTCATTGTACCTTCTGTTCCCCACCCTCTTCTAATAGGAAAAAAAATGAGCATTGTCATAATAGTAGTATATTATAATGGTCATGTATTTTCAAATCCAAATGATGGTGTACTTTTTACTTGCAAGAGTCTAGTAAATATTTTTATTCCATACACTTTTTCATTTGCGGAGCTAGAGAATGCTCTTTTTCAATCTATAAATCCAAACACTCAAAAGAAAGTGACATCTATAAAATACAAATGCACATCCTCAATTTTTAGTGGCTTCATAAACTATCAAGTAATTACAATCATCAATGACGACAACATTCAACAGATGTTTTGCATATATCAACAGGACCAATCAAATAATCATTCCATTGAATTGTACGTTGAATTCAAAGAAGCGTTGCTCAAAACAAAGCTTATAAGTCAAGCATATTTGAAGAAAGAGAAGTAGTGTGGGAAAAAGTGATGAAGATGAATATGAAAGTGGTGATGATGATGTGAATGATACTGTGAATGAAAAGGATGTGCCAAACATGGTGGCGAGGCAATATTGAACAATGAACCAACTTTCATGCGTGCATTAGATCTTGAAACTATGAAAGCACCTAGTTTCCAAGTTCAAAACATAGGTATGTATAGCTAATTCTAGAATTAGTTTAAAAATTGTTACCTAAGGTGTGAAAAAATGTTATAGATTTAGTTATTTTTTCCATTTGTTTTTTATTATTCTTATTGTTTTTATTGATTAATATTGGTGCTTGACAAGGGCCCCGTTATAAATATTGAATTCTTTATTGGAATGGAATTTAACAACAAGGAGGTTGTAATTAAAGCAATTAAGAAATATAGCATAGAAAAAGGAGTAGATTACAAAGTGGATGAGTCAGAACCAAAGATGTTTTACTGTAAATGTGTACAATATGGTCAGGACTATCTTTGGCTTCTAAGGGCCACTTTTAGGAAGAATAAGGATTATTGGGAAATAAGGAAGTACAATGGACCACACACTTGCATGATGTCGAGGCAATTGTAAGACCACTCAAAGTTGGATTCTGACATGATTGCAGCTCATAAAGCTATTGGTAAATTCCGATCCATCTATCAAAATAAAATCTATCATTATAGAGGTTCAACTAACGACATACCGAAAAGCATGGGCAGCAAAGCACAAGGCAATTGAAAATTTTTTTGGTGGTTGTGAAAGTTCATTTGAAGATTTGCCACAATGGTGTATGAACATGAGTGCTGCTGATCAAAGAGCAATTGTTCAGTTGGATTCTATAGAGGTGAGCTTGGGGTGATCCAGTGCCGAACACTCAAATATTTCGCAGGTATTTTTGACTTTTGGTTCTTGCATTAAAGCATTTAGACACGCAAACCACTTGTTTAGGTAGATGGGACACACTTATATGGGAAATACAAAGAAGCTCTAGTGGTTACAGTTGCACAAGATGACAATCAGAATATATTGTCAATTGCTTTTGCGTTGTTAAGGGTGAGACTACGGATGCATGGTCTTTTTCCTTAACAATGTGCACAGACAAGATGGAGTTGAACTTATTTTTTATCTCCACGAGTCAATTAAGCTAGTAGCTCGAAGTAATGGTCAATGAGAACTTCTAAAGGCGTTCCATATGTATTGTGTAAGGCACATCTCTATCAATTTCTTATGGAAATTCAAGGCATCCAACTTGCACCGATTTGTTATGAGCATAGGTAATTTACATTTTTGTTTATTTTTGTTTTATTGAAGCAATCTTCAATTATTTTAATTACTCATATTGTCTTTTGCAAGGTATTCAAGAACCGAGCATGTTTAATCATCACTATGAGCAAATACGCGAACGTGGTCAAATATATACTGACTGGCTTGATGAAATTCCTTGAGAAAGTGGTTCTAGCATTTGACGGTAGATACCGATGGTGAGTGTGGTGGTGGTGGTGAGTGTAGTGGTGAGTGTGGTGGTGGCTAAGGTGGTGAGGCTCCATCCTCTTGATCTAGTAGTGTCAACTGTAGAGGCACATAAGTATTATCCATATACCATGACAAGTAGTTATTTGTGGGGCGATAATCAATGGGATGTCCTGCAATGGCTCTCATCCACATCTCCACCCACGATAATGCACTAGTAACCAATCAACATTGTCCTCGTTTCCCTCAAATCTTTATTGTGAGCCCTCCCTAAATTTGGATGCGGAATAGGAACAGGTTGAACAAGCCCAAATTGTCGCCTCACGCGATCAAATGGGTGTCACTCTATAATCTCAGAGCAAATTAGTGGAATAATATTGCTCCATTGTCCCCTCCAATCTAATGGAATCTGAATCACGACCTCAACTTCAATAGTTCTATATGGCTATTATATAATCTGCAATACAAAAACAAATTATATTAGACATGTAGAAAAAAAAATTCTTTAATTTAACTTTACAAGAAATTATGTAATGTTTTTGCTACTGATCATATTGCATCTCATCTAACATCTCTTAAATGTAGATGGTTTGCAAGACCTTAGCCATGAGGATAAAATGGGTGCATCCATTTGTCATAAAACATACAAATTTGTTACAAATATGACAATATAAACACAAAATAAATCAGGAACAATTTTTACCTAGAAGCTAGAGGGAAGTTGACGAAATTGGGTGGTACAAGCACAGGAGCCAAAAAAGGCAGCTTACGCCATGCCCATGCCTATAATAGAACTAAGGACCGCAATTTGCTTTGTAGTTATGCATGTCGCTCTATCTAAATTACGATAAAGATAAGCAAGGCATGCAGAACCCAACTAAAAGTCCCAACAAGGGTGAGATCCTTCATCATTTGCAGATATTTTCCGTGGACCTCATTATTGGTTTTGTCAGGCATTAAAGAAGTACCTATGAAGGCCAACATATACGAATGTGCACTCGTTTCTATTGATGTTGCGTCATTTCTAGTGTCAAGATTTCTTATATGATGTTGCAGCCAATTTAAATTGATTGCACCTCTATTAAGTGTGTGTGGATGAGGCACGACATCAAGTAAATTAAAACATTTCACCTGCAGTTGTTCAATCTGCTAGAAGTATATCCATTAACTGGTGCACCATTGATGGGGAGTCCAAATTGCATTGCAACATCTTCTCATGTCACCGTCATTTCTACTAGTGGAAAATGAAAAGTGTGCGTCTCTAGTTGCTATCGTTCTACCAAAGCCTTTATGAGAAGTCTATTAGTTCCACTATGCACATTTGTGCAACATAATAAAAACCAGCACAATGTAAGTGCCTAATAATCACATCTCTCAGTGGATAATTGATAAAAAGATGATGGAGCTCAACCCCTTCTTCTTCCTATTTTAAATACCAAAACAAAAAATCCAAACAAATAACCTGTTAGAATGGAATATCACATTATCATAAAAAATATTACATAATAAATAATTTAATAAAATAAACATATTTAAATCTTATAAAATAAATTAATAAATAAATCAGTAAAAATAAAAATTGTTAGAATATAAAATAGATTTAAAACTTACATGTCCATGAACAATAGCAACTACAATATGGTCATCAGCCTCTATTGTTAAATCACGGCATCGTTGAGGCATTTTTTTTAAGTATATATCTTTCTTTTTTTTTTTCTAACTCTATTTCTACTCTCAAACGTAACTCACCTTCTCTTGAATATTAATACAGACCCTCAACCAAACTCTCCCTCTTTGCGATATCGTTTCTGCGTAAGTTTTTAACTCAAGCTCTTCCTTTTATAATGCTAGCAGGAGGGGAGTAATTGACATGAGTTCCTGAAATTTATTCACGGACCCACAATTGTATTAATGTGCCATTACTCTCTTCCATTGATGTAGGTAACAGGTCTAGCACATGCAGGTTCACGGACTACCTTTCATCACGTGCGCTGCAGTAAGGACACGATGCACATGGTGGAGGCTAATGGAAGGTGAAGAATCCGCTAAAAGCGTATAGTGTTCCATTGCTTTTTTTTTTTTTGGTGCACATAGTGAAGAATCCACTTTTACCTCTTATTCATTGGTGGTAGGCCAAATAAAAGGTGAAGAATCCGCTTTTAGTTAATAGTGTGTACCTCTTGCATTTTTTTTTTTTTGGGTTTTTCTGGTATAATTCGCTTATAGCAGATTATATTCTTTGCCCACCCTGATGATAATTTCTCTTTAACTCGCATATTAAAATGTTAAATAATATTAACATCCATATCATAATAATTTTTCCGTTGAAAAGATATCGCATGGACAAACTAAAATAACAAAAATCGTTGCAATTTACAATGATTTCAAATCAATATTATTACTTAGCTTGTAATAATTTGGCATTCTTTTATTTTTATAATTTACTTCTTTTAGAGTTTTATAATATAAAAACTATTCTCTTATCCAAATTATTTATTATAAGTTACATAATTATAATTATTTATTATAAGTTACATAAAATAATTATGTAACTAACAATAACAATTAGGGTTTTACTAACCAATGTTCTAAGAATAAATTTAAAATGATAAGTTTTCATGGAGAAGATGTATATTTTACGTTTCAAGGTATATAGTCTACCACCAAGTTTATAAATATTCTTTTATTGAAAACCTTAATGTCTTTGGTTAGATAAATCCTAAAAAATATATGTTAAAAATAATTATTACACATCTCATATATAAAGTAAAAAAAAAGTTATATAAATAAAGATAAAGTGAATAACTCATCATTAAATATTTTAATATATTTTAAAATCATGACGGCTCAAATGAAAAAGCAAAGTTGTGTTTGCTTTGCTTTCAATTTTCAATTTTCACTTTTCAGATTTTGAAGGAAAACTAAAAAACTGAAAACTCAAAATTTCAAATTTCAATTTTTTTAGTTTTTCCTTTACAAATCTAAAAATTAAAACAACAAATAAAACGCATCCAAATTTTTTTTGTTTGAAGTGAAACCTAATTGTTGTTTTAAGCCTAAAATCAATTTTGAATGAGTAGAAATAATAACGGTCTATCATCATATTTAATGATAATAGAATGAGTATTTCAATTGGGTACCCATTTTTGAGTTTTGAAATAATATATATATATATATATATATATATTTAGAGAAAAGTGTTTTTAACACAAAATCATAGCCTGTTTGGATTTCCATTTAGAGGTGCAAAATCCTAGTGAAACTTACTAGAATTGATTTTGCTCATAAAAATAAAAATAATTGGTTTTATCTTCCAAAATCAATTCTTCTTGCAAACCCCGTTGAAGGAGAAGTAACTATTTGTTGCTTCTGATTTCAACACTTTAACGATGAGAAGTTTATAAAGGTAAACTTTCTATTTTGTCCTTAAATTAGATATACATGTCATTTATGAATGGCAAAATATTCAAATTGATTCTTCAAGAAATGAGTTGGAGATAAATTAGTTCCTCAAATTTTGAAACTTCAAAATTACTCTCACATTAAAAAAAGGAACAAATTGGTCATCGATACAATTTCATATTGTGTATGAAGAGAACAAGTTGTCCTCTTTTTCATTGTATGAAACTGTACATATAGACCAGTTTGTTCTTTTTTTTTTAATGTGAGGAATTAATTTTGGACTTTTATAATCTTAAAACTAATTTGTTTTCAGTCATTTTTAAATGACTAATTTGGATATTTAGTCTTTATAAATAATTCATACATACTTTTGCATTTAGTTAACTAAAGGTGATTTTATTATTATTATTATTCAAACAATATTATTTTATCAAAAAAATTTGAATTTTCAAACATAAATCATTTTATATTTTTCAAATTTATTTTTTAAATTATATTATATTAATTATAAATATTTTTTATTCGTATTTGTTACTTAACAATTAATGATTATATGATGTTTAATAATTGTGTTTCGTATATGTAT
Source organism: Dalbergia oliveri (assembly GCA_030441495.1). Classification (NCBI taxonomy): domain Eukaryota; kingdom Viridiplantae; phylum Streptophyta; class Magnoliopsida; order Fabales; family Fabaceae; genus Dalbergia; species Dalbergia oliveri. Next base: position 23,758,377 of record JAMLFY010000009.1, on the reverse strand, counting down.
TTTATTGTTAAGTATGGAAATATTTTATTTTAATTTTAATTTTTTAAAATAAGAATTTAAATTAAAACATATAAAAAAATGGTAAAATGTGATACCTTTTAAGGTTATAGAGATTTAGATTCACCAACATCACTTTAGATCAATATAATGAAAAATGTCTCCACTTCTAACTTTATTGATTTAGAAAGTAAAATCTCTTTATTTTACTTTCTGAAATAATTGAATTCAAATCCTATTATGACAATTATATTTGAAAGAGAGTTTTTAATACCATCCAAACCATATTTTCAATCAAAACAACTTTTTAGTTAAATATATTCAAACATGAATTATTTCATTTCAAAACCAATTTAACTAAATTAATTACGATAGAATCAATTATACAACAAAACTCAAAACGCACTCAAACATCTGACAAAATCCCGTTTACAGTACAGTCTAATTGATTTTGGGTGGGTAAACGTCCACCCAAGCGTGCTTCACATGAGCACATTTGTCCAACCCGCTCATGACAAAAAAAACACCAAAAAGGAAACCAACCCGCTATAAATTGCAGCCACGCCCCAAAGTCAAAACACAGACACAAACTTTTCACGAACCTAACGTGCCGTTACTATGAAGAGACCTCACCACCTCGTCCTGCTGTCCCTCCTTCTCTTCACGTCTCTCTTCTCCTACGTCGCTGCTCGGTCGGAACGCCCTGTCGGCGCGTGGAGCCCAATCAAGAACCTCAACGACCCCGACATCAAGGAGATCGCGGTTTTCGCGGTGAAAGGGTACAACAAACGGGCTGGGGCGAAGCTGAAGCTTGTCAAGATCATCAGGGGATGGAACCAGGTTGTCGCCGGCTTCAACTACCGCCTCGACCTCGCCACCAAGGACGGATCCAAGGCCAAGAATTACGAGGCTGTCGTCTGGGATAAGCCATGGGAGCATTTCAGAAACCTCACTTCCTTCACGCCTCTTCGTTAATGATATATATATCGGTTAATTAATTAATGTGCCGTTTTTTGTTTTACCTGTTAGTATTACAAACTTTATGAGCATTGTTACTTGTTAGGTTACTATTGGAGTTGATTATGCAGTTTTGTGTATTTATTATTTAAAAAAGTTGGCGTTTGGGGTACATATGAGAATGGTTTGGAGCTACGATTATTGATAGATAGTGCTTAGCTTTTGGTTCATGTGTCGGGTTATTCTTTGTGGCTATGAGAGTTTTTAATTTTTCTGAAAGTTTATGTGTGTGATATGTGATTTCGAATGGAATGCCTCTAGGCCGGGTAATTTTGATTGCAAAGTGTGGTCGGTGATCTTTCGGAAGAGGAAGTAAAATGCTTGAACGTTCATTGAATTGGAACTAGATTCGCACTATGTTAAGTGAACTTGGGTTCACATTGAGCTCAATACATGACAACATATTAACTGATCAAAGCATAATTTAAAGTTAAATATATATAAATAGTATAAAAATATTGAAATTCATTATTAATATTCATTATAAACTTGAGTTTATATTATTGTTTTAATATTATGTCTAGATTTTGTTCTTTGCTGATATGTTTGTAATGAACTATAAATTTGGTGTAAAAGAATTGTAGAAATAAGAGGGAATTAGAGAGAATAGAATGGAAGAAGGGTTGAATTAAAAAAAAAAAAACAATGGAACAGAGGGAATTCTAAAGAGGCAGAGAAACTGAAGAGAGAGAGAGAATCATTTCATATTTTATATAAGTTTCCTTTTACGGTCTCCTTTTTTTGCCACTAGCACGAATTACATGGCTCGTTTCCATTTGGGAACCTTCAATTTTTGTCATGTTCAGCAATGCTGTAAATTGATGACATTTTCCTTCTAGTTCTTAAATAAATGTTTATTTTACTTTTTAGGTATATTTATAAATTAATATACCGAGACATAATTATTGGAGCACTAGAAAGTGGCGGAGTTTGAGATCGGAGAAGTCTTCGTCAACAGAGAGGTGCTAGGAGCAGTTGTCTTCTTGGATTTTGGAATGGCCTGACGCCTTCCATCACGAGGTCGACCTTGCACCAAAAAATCACCGCCATCACACCCCTTTCTGCCGCAGATAGCCTCCTTTACATGGTGCTCATTTTAAAAAATTAAAATAAAATAAAATATTTCCATACTTAACAATAAAATACATACACTAAGCACAATTATTAGATATCATATAATCATTAATTGTTAAGTAACAAATATGAATAAAAAATGTTTATAATTAATATAATATAATTCAAAAAATAAATATGAAAAATATAAAATAAGTGGGTAAATTTTTCATAAATGAGATCCATACATAAAATTACAGATGATGCTCATCAATGAAAAATCTTCTCTCATTTTTACCTCTTAACCAAACACACCCTTAATGGCCAGGACAACTAAAGTTGTGTTGTGTACAACCCTTGTTGAATTGCTTCATTGTTAAGTTGTTAGGGTGAGTTTTGCCGGCTAGAATTGGTTGTAGTTTGAATTTTATAATATCTAGTGAAGGTGGGAGGAGCTATTGCAACTCTATAAAGTATTATTGCCACTCCCACTCATTCAATTTTTATTTAACTTTCCTAATATATACTTATTACTCTCTTGCATAATTAAATAAATAGTTTATCAATACATCTAATTTTATTAAAATTCAATATTATTAATCCTTTAAAAGAATTTTTTTTCATATTTCATTACTTTTTGCTTCTGCATTTTTTTTTTTTGAAAAAAAATAAAAATTCATTATTCCACTAAGCATAATAACATATACTTTTTCTATTTTGATATTCTATAAATACCATTAAAAATGAAAATAATTATTTTTTATGAAATACAGGGCACTAACGGCCAAGTTTAATTAGCGATGGGTTTGATATGTTACTTTTAATGGGTTTGATACATCCTTATTGCTCTACAGGCTTGAAATATGATGGTTTTTCTTTTATTTTCCAAGATGAAATTTTATTATAGGGAGGAAAGGATTACCAATAGGTTGGAAAAATCAAGGGGTTTATTATTTGAGTTAAACAGAATTTAAGTTAAATTTATCTATTTCATAAATTTAGAATTGTCAGAATAACCAATTGATAGAGTTTATTATAAGCAATTAGTGTCGATCATGTAAAATTTATGTTCTGAGAAATATATAAAATTGAAATTATAATTCTACAATCTAATTTCAATAATTTTTTTCCTGAAAGCAACATATAAAAAGAAATTGAGTAGTATTTATTGGAACCCATTTTATCCTATTGTTATGAATATCGTCAATTTTTCCCTTCAATTGATTTGGATAAAATGAGAAAAAAAGAAATATAGCTTTAAAATGTTACAATTTCATCCATTTTTCTTTTATTTTAAAATAAAGAGATGAAATTATTTGTGAGTTGTATGTCATAAAAAATAATTAAACTTATTTTCATTTTTAAGGATATTTATAGAATATTAAAATAGAAAACTATATGTTATTATGTTTAGTGGAATAATTAATTTTAATTTTTACAAAAAATTAAAAAATGCAGAAGTAAAAAATAATGAAATATTAAAAAATATACTCTTAAAGGATTAATAATATTGAGTTTTAATAAAATTAGATATATTAATAAATTATTAACTTAATTATGAAAGAGAGTACAAATGGTATATTAGAAAAGTTAAATAAAATATCAATAAGTGGCGGCGACAATAGACCCTCCCAGTGAAGGTTGGTAGTATTTTCTAGCCGAGACCAAAGTGTGTCGAAAACGCCACCCACTGCTTATAAATTTAGGTAGCATTTGGTAGAGAAAGAAAAATAAATGGATAATGAAATAATGGAGATGAAACATAAATAATAAATATGTATAGGAGTATTATTGGAAGAAAAATATTAAATTTCTATTTATAGCTTTACTTTCCAAAAATTTTATATTTTTCAAACAAATTTTATATTTTTTTATATTGGGTAAAATATTCTTCCTATTTCTGTTTAACCATCAACAAATTTGTGTTCTAATATTTTTATATTTTTGTGTCCCTCTATCACTACCGTATCACTAACCAAGCGGTACCTTACTGATCGCGGTTGAACTACATTGGACTCAATCCGCGGCTTCTATAATTTATATCCATCACGACAATATATCCCTGTAACAATGATTTGGACATTGCACGCGAATATGCCACTGAATCCCGGCAAGGCGTTTGGTTTTAGCAAGACTATAGTGTTTGGTTTGCATGTTCTTGAACGTAGAGAAGAATAACCATATGCAATATATGATGATTACACATGAATCCAATATTCCAAAGTACTGATAATATATGTTTTAATTAGCTATAGTTTTTGGTGAGCGCAGATAAGTCTTAGTTGGTTCAGTTAAAATCCCTGAAGCTCTGCACTGCACATGTCACTCATTCTGTATAACGCGTGACATAAGTTCAGGAACTAAGATCTCCATTACCTTAGTTCCTCCCCTGTTATAAATTGCAACCACCACCCTCACATTACACAAACACAAACCCTTCTTCAAGAACCAAACATAATAATCAAACGGTTGGTTTTACCATGAGACCTCACTACCTGCTCTCCTTCCTTCTCCTTGCCTCTCTCTCCGCCTTCGCCTTCGCGGCCGTCCGGCCAAGCCCGGGAGCCATTCCGGGCGGTTGGATCAACATCAAGCAGATCACCGACCGCCACATCACGGACATAGCGAATTTTGCTGTGACAGAGCACAACAAGCAGGCTGGGGAGAACCTGAAGCTGGTGAAGGTCATCAAAGGACAGTCGCAGGTTGTCGCCGGCATCAACTACCGCCTTGTGCTGTCGGCCAATTATGGACGCAGGACCAATAATTACGAGGCTATCGTGTATGAGAGGGCATGGGAGGATTTCAGGGACCTCATTTTCTTTGCGCCTCTTCTTCAGTAAAAGATATATATTTGTTAATGTGTTCTTTGGTTTGATATAATAAAAACTTTGTGAGCGCCAAACGTAATAAGTTTTTAATCAGAGCTGGCTATGTATGCAGCTTCTGTGCATCGTTTTGTACCAATAAAGTTGGCGTTCGGGGTATGATCCAGAACGGATTGGAGCTACGACGACTATATGATAATTGTTAGTTGTGCTTCTGATTTATGTGTGGAGTTATTAATTCTTTGTGGCTATGGGGGCTTAATTTTTCGGGAAAATTTATTTGTGTGATCTGTGCTTTCAAATGATTATGAAGCGAACGTATCTGGCGGACTCTGATTTGCAAAAGATGGTCAGTTTTCGAAAGAGGATAAAAAAGGCTAGAAGGTTCATTTAAGAGAAAAAAATTATGATTGAGGAATATTACTAACTAGATTCACATTAGGTTGGGTCTATAATTTTATTTGGAAAATGTTATTTGTATTAAAAAATAGGCACTGTTTATTATAAAGAAGAAGAAGACGCATATAAAAAATAAAGATAGAAGATTAAAAATGTGGACGGTAAAAAGAGAAAAGTAAGACTTACAACCTTTAATTTTGGTTACTTCTTATAAGTATACGGTGATGGATGTATAAAAGTTGGGAGAATCAGTTTGTGGAAACGAAATTTTTATTTGGTGAGTTTCAAAAGGGAGTTACATAACATGATTAACACGATATTGACTCGCAACTCATTAATTATTAGATGAGATGAAGGAAAACAAATCTGATAATTTGGGAGAAGAGGTACTATCAGAAAAGGGACGGAAATTATCCTCCAAATCATCTCCTCTTTCTCTATATCATCAATCACTTTTTACAATGAGTAAAATAAGCATTTTATAACATTCAAAATTTTAAAATAGTCACTAACTACATGTTACTCATTTTCCAAGGATAAAGGCTCACATGCAAGCTGGTGTTTTATCTGTAGACTGCAGATGTGATGTGGACCAAGAAAAGAAGCACATGTGGATGCCTTGCAAGCGGGGGTCAAACTGTATTAGGACCATGATTAGCTCCTCCCAGCTAATTAAGTTTCCATCTAATTAACATTCAAGGAAAACAAATAAGGAAAAAAAAAGACAAAATAAAAAAAGGAACCGCTTCACCCCACCGCAGTAGAGCCCCCCACAGGCCCACCCACCCCTCCCCAAGCAGCACTAATCGCCACACAAATCAAGCACCGAACAATCTGCAACTTTGTCAACTGCACAACCTCACACCATCCCTGCCTGAAGATGGGAGAATGAAATACCCAAACAACGATGTCGACCCATGGAGTGGAAGAAGGCCTCGCGTGTCATCTCGTCGAGTTTGCATATGCTCCGATCATCTTCTTTGCCCACGATTCCGGCGATAGTTCGTTCAACTGGAGATTGTCGGATCTGGTTCTTCTGTCATCGATCTGCTTCCTAGCTCATCACTAGCCGAAATTGATTGCTCAGTTGACAGAGGCCATGGCCACAGTCGACCAACCCTCGCGGCGAGACCGTGCCTTGGCGGCGGAGGAGGGGGTGGAAGCCCATCGCCATAATCGAACAACCCCTTTGGCGGAGACTGTGCAAGACGATGGCCACAGTCAACAACCCCAATGGCGGTGGCGGCAGCGGCAACGACGGAGATTGTGCAACACCATGGCCTCGGTCTGACAACAGCAGCGGTGGTGGAGAGACTGGAAGAACAAGTTATTTCTACAGTATAACAATAATAATTAAAAAAAAGGCATGATCATATTAAATCTAAGTTTTGATTTAAAACTTAATCACATTCCCTACATATAATCAACTTTAAATCAGAATCCACACTTACCATTTAAGTGGAACCCACACTGTCCACTTGTCATATTTTAATTTGTTAAATTAGCATCTGTAGCCTATATATAACTTTTCCTTTGCATGTGAGAATTCCCCTTTTCCAAGTGACAATAAGTAATTGGTGCGATAAAGAAGAGGATGTGATCTGAGGAGAAATCAGATCCACTAACGTGTGTGAGAAACTCATTGAACTCAATCTGCAGCTTTTATAATTTTTATCCAACACGACAATATTAAGTGTAACAGTGCTTTGGACAGTGCATGCGAATAAGCCATTGAATCTTAGCAAACCGCTTCGTTTCGGCAAGACTAGTGATTGTTTTGCATGTTCTTGAATGTAGCGAAGAAGCACATACTAGTATACTACTATATGCCATAAGTTAATGGCTATGATGAATCCAACGTCGCCCTAAGCGTTTGAACATTATACATGTCGCTGGAGCTAAAATCACTGCATGGCTCTGCACTTGTCGCTCACTCTGTATAACGCGTGACATAAGTGGCTAAATCACTTACGCAAACTCTGGAACTAACTAAGATCACCATTATTATTACCTTCGTAACTTTGTTCCTTCTGCTATATAAATTAAACCACAACCCAAACACAAAATCAAACGAACCAAACATAACAATCAAACAGTTAGCTACCATGAGACCTCACCTCCACCTCCTTTCCTTCCTTCTCCTCCTCGCTTCTCTCTCCGCCTCCGCCTTCGGCGCCACCCGGTCGGGCGCAGGTGCCTTTGTCGGCGGCTGGACCAACATCAAGGAAATCAGTAACCCGCACGTGATGGAGATCGCGAATTTCGCAGTGACAGAGTACAACAAGCAGTCTGGGGCGAACCTGAAGCTGTTGAAGGTCATCAAGGGACAGTCGCAGGTTGTCTCCGGCATCAACTACCGCCTCGTGCTGTCGGCCAATTACGGATCCGGGACTAATAATTACGAGGCTATCGTGTTGGAGAGGGCATGGAGGGATTTCAGGAACCTCGTTTTCTTTGCGCCTCTTCTTCAATAAAGATAATTTGTTGAGTAATGTGCATGGTTTTTAATTATCTCATAAAATAAAAGCTTTGTGAGCGCCATGTATAAGTTGTTACAGATGACTATGCAGCTTCTGTGTATCGCTTTGCACCAATAAAGTTGGCGACTACAATAATTGATAATATTCTTTGTGGCTGTGGGGTTTAGTTTTTCTGGAAAGGTCATTTCTGTGACCTGTGCTTTCAGATCAAAGTATACATGCATGTAGATTTCTGATTGTAATAGGTGTTAGAAGGGGGGAATCCTTGCATGAATTTTGTTTATTGAATACAATATTTTTAGTAATGTAACGCCACATGCAGAAATGTACTTAATTTTTGTGTGGTATAATTGGAAATTGATTTTGATGCACAAATAAAATAAAAGAATTTTATATAACCACTTAAGAACATCTTCAATTGATCCCACTTTATATCTCAATTTTGGCTCTACTCCTTGCCACATAACTATCACATATCAATGTATCATAAAAAAATGAAAATGAAAGTGGATTAAAATTGGGATTCTTTTTTCTAATGGGAGGGACTAACTTAATTTGATCTCAATTTTAGCCTCACATGTAAAATATTGGCATGTAAAAGAATTGCATCTAACACATGTCATGTTTGTATTAGTTGAAAGTAAAATGGGATTGATCCAAACTAGTTGCTACTAGTGTCAGTACTACTTCTTGCTCTAATGGTGTGAGAGAAGTTCCTCCCCAATTTGTTGGATGCACTAGAACAAATGAGACTATTTTTTATCCATTAGAGTTGTTTTGATTGTGTATTTGTCATATCAATAAAAATTGTTGATTCTCATATCTATAATTTGAAATATCATAAAAATGGAAGAATTTCGTTGACAATAAAACTTTTTACACTCTCATTATATCAAAATTATAGTCTATAAATTATTTATTTATTTAATGACTTGTTTTGCAAGCTTGATATGCAAGACAAGATATGATAGTACAATATGTGATTAGAAAAAAAAAGAAATATCTAAAAAAGCAAAATAAATTTAGATTAAACCCTCAATTTAGTCCCTCAAATTTATAGTAGGGATTAATCTTTCAAATTTAGATAATTTCATATTAGTCCCTTAAATTTCATAAATGAAACCAAGTAGGTTTCTGCAAATTGTTATAAACTGTTATAAGAAATATCCACATATTCTATTAACTTACTACATGTCCTTAATTTTCAGTGGGTCTAACTTAACTCACTCCTTTATTTCGCGTAGAACAAATGATAATTAATGTCAAAATCTTGAGAGTTATGGTGAGAGAGTAGATGAAAAAGACTCAACGACTTCGTTTAGATAGTAAACAGTTAAGATCCACCAATGAAAATTAATAGTACATATAAATAAGTTAACAGTATATAAGGAGTTAAGTGACATAGCTATACGACAATTTACAGAGGATTAATTTTATTTATGAAATTTGAAGATTAGTATTAGATTTTTAAATAAGTGATTATTTGTAACTTACTATAAATATGAGGGGCCATGTGGATGTTTTAGTTATAAATTTATTTGAATAAAGATATTTATTTGTTACGTAATTCCTGATCATATATATTTCTTTTTTTGAAAAAAAAGAAAAAAGGATATTTGTCACATACGGAAGTCACCATTTGCTAGGTGCATCAGTGCCTGCTTTCGGTTGGGTTTACCAGAAATCAAAGCCCAAATCGGAGCCCAAGTAGATGTTGAAGTATGAAGGAGCACAAGCCCATCCCAGATGGCCCATTGTTAGTAACATCCCGCTTTGCCAGCTACTATTGTTGACCCAAGAAAGTTTAGCAGATACTAATTTCTGTCTCCTGTGAATACCAGATACTAAAATCACCAATGGGAGCTGGTGCAGACAAATACGGGACTCATTTTCTAGTTCAACATTGAAGCAAGCCTGTGTCTGTGACTCTGCAACCTTTAAGACTTTTAGCATTAAATTGGTTCAAAACAGAGCAAACCCATCCCTGTAGTACATAAACACTGTTGCATGTATATGGAAGTTAATGATGGAAAGGGGGTTGTGTGGGGTTGGGCATTAAATGTCTAAATACTGGAAAACACGTGAACGGAAAGCTGGAAAGAGCCTTATCGGCTCCGTAATGCCCTACTGGTCTTGTCTCTTATGCATATCCCTTATCTTTCACCTAATGCAAACAAAGACAGGGCCTCATTTGTGCACCAGCAAGCTTAATGTTTCTTGCTCTTTCTTTCTCCTTTAGCCCTGCAAGTTGCGTATGATTGAGATGACATGACACACCACACGACATATGTTTTCTCTTTCATTGCCTTTGTGATATTTTTCTTCTCTCTAATTAAATACATCTAGATTAACAAATTACAGGCTCTTGATTTTACACAACTGTAGCAAGCAGCACTGTATAAAACTAATAAAATTGCATATTTTTTTATGTGTGAAATTACAGATTAGTGCGGAAAAATAGAATGATGGCATTATTTTGTTTGATACAATAATTCAACCAATTTAATTTTAATACATTAACAACATAAAAATATTCCATATAAACGGTCATCCAATGTATATCTTTCTTTTGATTGATATTTTAAATAGTTTGTGCAATATTCACCTGCCATGACTAACTTCCTAGAAGGAAAACGTGGATAATCATTGTGACCTTGTTTGTTTTGCGGGCAATCCGTGAAGGAAAAATTTATATTTTCTTAACAACATATCACCAGAGTTAACATTTATTCACACCGAACAGGTAATTTTAGGAAATGTGCCCGTCGCCATTTTAGGTTGCAGTTATACTAAACTGTGTTGCATATAATATTCATATGCTAAAAAATTGAATTGATTATCTAAAAGTAGTCAGTCGTAATTCGCACGAGGAGTTCATCGTTCAATTGAATAGATTTTGTATGGAGTCATTATTTGAAGTAAGACTAAATGTATCACTACCTAACTCAAATTTTGCGACCAAGACAAAAAGTTGAATTAAATATACGATAATAACTTTCAAATTAAAATAAATAATTAGTTTTACTCATCAAAAATATCTTTTAATAATTCTGGTGAGAAACTTTCTTGCATAATTTTATACTTTTATCTAATCATAATTTTTCATTTTAAATCTTTTTAAAATAGTAAATAATTAAATCAAGAGTTTAATTTCTATATTAATACGTAATTGAACGTTGCCGTCAATTTTGTTCACACGGATAATATCCAAATTAAATCCATAAAATATCGATGTTAGTAAGATAATTGAAAAAGAGATAAGGCACATCAACTAGTAGCATACCTTTCAGCTGATAAAACAGAATCATGTGTGGATGGCAGTAATCTGTTTTTCCAAATCGGGAGCAGTTTTTAGTTTTCACTGAAAAGCGGGGCGGTTAAAATTTTCGGCATGAAAAAGCAAGAGATGAAGCGGCATGCTTCCTTCTTCTGGTGACAGCAACAAGTTCAGAACAGATCTGTAACCGATCGCATCCATTTATTATTTCCCTCACAAAAAAGGAAAAAAAAATCATAAAAACAAATAAGTAAAAAAAAAAGAAGAAGAAGAAAGATAATAATCCCGTGAATTGACCTTGTTTTTCTTTTCTCACTGAATCAAAAAAAAAAAAAAAAAACCTAATTGGCTTGTTAAAGCTTGCAGAAAGAGAAAGTGAGAAAAAAGAGTGAAGCAGTGTAAAATAGCGTGAGATTGTTGAGAAGAAGAAGAAGAAGAAAGATGAAGGGTCTCTTCAAGTCGAAGCCACGCACTCCCGTGGACGTTGTGCGCCAAACGCGAGATCTTCTCCTATTCGTCGATCGCAACGCCGAGACGCGCGAGGCCAAGCGCGAAGAGAAGGTCCATCTTTATTTATCGCATTTTTTTTCCCAAATTTTGTTGCATTTTTTTTTCTTTTCATTTGTTTATTTGTGATTCTGATTTTGGCGAACTCTCTGCCATTGCTTACTTCAGCACTTGAGTTCTTGTTTTACTTCAGCAATGATCTTTGCATCACAAAGATTTTCCCGTTTTAGTAGTTCGTTGATGTTATTTGAAGTTTTGAACCATGAGCGTTCAACTTTTGTTACTTAATATAACGAAGTCAGTTTTTTTTCCTTCTTTTTTATATGCATATTTTATTCGATTTAGTTAAATCGATTTAGCCGGCATTTGCTGTTTTAACTATTGAAATTTATTGGTGATCGGTGCTCATATTTCACCTTTGCAATTCTCTTGAAGTCATCCTGCTGAAATTTTAGCTGTAATTTCCGTTTGTTTGTTTCATTTTGCTAGGAAGAAATTAATTAAGCTTAAAACTTGCGTGTGTAAGTGCTAAATGTAATTGTGCTCGACATGCTGTCAGATATTGTATATGAGGTGACAAGAAAGTAAAATTTGTGTTGAGCAGATACAAAGTGGCTGGAGTCAATAATGTTCAGTTATTCTATTTTTGGTTTGATCTTTGCTGCCTGCATATGCTAGCAACATCACACATCCTTATTTGATCTTTGCTGCGTTTGTGTGATGCGTCTAACGACAGATGTTGGAGCTATATAAAGATATCAGGGAGCTAAAGTCAATCCTTTATGGAAATAGCGAATCAGAGCCTGTGTCGGAAGCTTGTGCACAGTTGACTCAGGAGTTCTTCAAGGAGAACACATTGCGGCTCCTCATCAAATGCCTTCCAAAATTGAATTTGGAGGTAATAAGGAATTTCATGAGAGACCTGCAGATATTTACAGTTCAGCTAGTGTGCTGTTAGATTACTTGTCTGATGCTGTTAGATTTACTTATACTGTCTATAGGATGTGAATGTTTATTAAGATGATAGCATGCTTGCATCATCTGGGTAATGAGTGGAACACAGACATGAATGTTTGTCTTAATGTTATGCTTTGATTGTTTGGTATTTGCTAAGCTTGAGACTGTCACTGTGGGCCTTTTCAGGCTAGAAAAGATGCCACTCAAGTTGTCGCAAATTTACAAAGGCAACAAGTTCATTCTAGGTTGATTGCATCTGATTACTTGGAGACAAATATGGATCTTATGGATATTTTGATAGTTGGGTAAGTAAATGCTGTTGTTTGTTCTAGTAAGCTTAGCAGTCTGTATGTTGGACTATTTTGCTCAACCAAATGAATAAAAGTTCAAATTTAGAGTAAATCCCCCAAATGGTCCCCATTAATTTTTGTGTTGGAAAAATTAATCCCAAAGAAAAGAAAGTGACAATTTGATCCCCAACCTTTTAAATGTCAGACCATTTTGTCCCTCTGTCAAGTCTCTCTATTCAGTACAATTACGGACCATTTCAGACAATTTGATCCCTTAGGGACCGTTAACATGACGACAGTTGAAAATTTAATGTCCATGTGAATTAGTCATGGTAATCTCATGTTCCTGATTGGTGGATTTTGTGAATCTTAGCTGATAATTAGTTATCAGTTATCACATGTATGCCTTGTTCGTATTTTATATATTTGATTTCTTATGTTTCTTATCATAGTTGTCATGAAATTTTGATTTCCCTAGCATTGATTCTAATATGCCACTGAATAACTATTGTTGCTTTTTTAGCTATGAAAACACAGACATGGCTTTACATTATGGTGCAATGCTGAGGGAGTGCATAAGACACCAGATTGTTGCAAAGTAAGGAAAAAGAAGCAGATTCCATTTTCTTTTATGTGTAATTCCAAGCTCTATGCCATTAATGAATCATTTTGGTCAGGGGGTAATCTATATTAAAATAGCATTGCATCTAGTCATTTGCAGTCACTTTGGTTCCTATACTTCCATATAATTGCACCTTATGGAAATTTATGCCAAATGAAAAGGTTGCTGTGTAGGAACTCATATAAAGAACTGAACACTAAAATTAGAAAAGGAAAAATGGTCATAGTCTTGTATTTTTTTCCACCATTCTTGTGATGCTCTAACTCTTCATGGCTTTGTATCAGATATGTTCTGAACTCACCTCATATGAAGAAGTTTTTTGACTACATTCAACTTCCAAATTTCAACATTGCTGCTGATGCTGCAGCAACTTTTAAGGTGGATTACATCCAAAAGAACTAATGCTCACCATTTCATTATTTTGTGCCATGCAAATTTTTGCAGCATATCTAATTTTATATAGTGTATTGTTTCAGGAACTCTTGACAAGACATAAATCTACTGTAGCTGAATTCCTTTCTAAAAATTACGAATGGGTAGGTTCCCTGTCACCCTATGTTCAAAGTGGCATCCTAGCATGTTTATTTCAATCCATGTGCTAGTATGTTGACATGCTACCTTTCTACTAATGCTGGCATTTGCTTGCTAGATAACATGGGTGGGTGGGATGCTTTATTGATAAGGTTGTTATGGATGAGTTTCTAGTTTGGTGTTGATATGCCATGAATTAGATAACAATTTTTTATTTGTGATGAGTTTTGGATGGATATTACTTGTTCAAAATATGTTTGGAAAATGGGAATTTTATAACCTGTTGTTCCAATTATTATTTTAAATTCTGTTCTTTCCATTTTGATTGGCATGGTGATATTATATCTATCTATTTTCTGTTTCCTTGCTTTTAAAGTAGATTTCTGTTATGCACTTGATTTTTAAAACATGGTGGATGAACATATTTTCTATCAAAAAGCCACAGTTATCTTTGTGGTTATTAACCACCTTTTTTATGATTATTAACCACGCACAAGTGTGTTTATTTACTGTTTCTTGGAATTAAGTTTCAACTATTGCTTTTTAAAGATTTGTTTTGAAACTTTCTGCTGCTCATATATACTCATGGCTGTCTGTTTATCTTGATGTGCTTTATTAATACATGGCTTTTTTTTGAAAAATTTTATCATATGTCAATTACTTTTCAACTATTACTCAATATCTTTGTTATTGCTGCTTTCAGTTTTTTGCAGAATATAATTCTAAGCTGTTGGAATCTTCCAATTACATTACAAGGCGCCAAGCTGTCAAGGTGCTGTATAAGTTTGGCTTTTATCTCTATAGAACATTGAATGAAGCGAGCGTGCAGATGTCTGAGCTTCAGATATTCTCCCTGTTGAAAATTTTTCTTTGGTTTTGAGAATTATTTTCTTGTTTCTGTGAATACATTTCTATTTCATTAAACAAATGAGTGTTATTGAAAAATTAAAAAGCCAACAATTATCTTGCTACTAGTGGTACAATGATTTCCTGTTTTCTTCTGTTGAAATTTGGTTGTTGGTCTTTGCAATTTTATGTTATAATCAATATGTCAATGCACTGTTATCATTGTTTTTATTTTGTTGTTTCATATTGCATTGACGTATATGGCTGAGTTGATTACTTTTTTTTTCACAGTTGTTGGGAGATATGTTACTAGATCGTTCAAATTCGGCTGTGATGACAAGATATGTGAGCTCAAGAGACAACTTAAGGATTTTGATGAATCTTCTAAGAGTATGGTCCTTTACCTAAAACTTGATCACAAGCCTTCTATAACTATTGCTTGTGTGCTGACCACTCAGTCCCTCTAATTTATGTGTGATATATTCATTTCCTCTTTTCTTTTGTTGTTTTTAGCCAGTGAAAGTGTATCTTACTTCAAAATATATAGTCTTCGACCCTGTTCTTACTGTTCCAGCTTTTCTAAGCATGAATCAGGATTAGAATATTTAACACAAGTTTCTGTCTTTCCAACGACAATATGTTTAATGGAGAAAAGGAAATTAAGAATTTAGATGCATGTTTAAAGTAAGAGCATACCAATAGAAGCAGGAGTCAAGCATACAAATAGAAAAGGAAATTAAGAATTTAGATGCATCTAATGGGTTATCGACTATTTCTATCTGCAGGAGTCAAGCAAGAGCATACAAATAGAAGCATTTCATGTTTTCAAGGTACCATGATTATAATATAGCACACGTGTGGAAGTGGTTATTCTTATTTCTTAACCCTCAGCCGTCATTGATATTTGCTTGTCATAACTCATAACAGCTCTTTGCTGCTAACCAAAACAAACCAGCTGATATCATCAGCATATTTGTGGCAAACAAAAGTAAGATTCTGAGACTATTGGAGGACTTCAAAATTGAAAAAGGTAAGGAAGTGATGCCATTTCTTAAGAATTTGCAGTTGCTTTTATGGCATCAACGTCTGTGTTCCCATGATCACATATTCGTTGGCATTTGCAGAGGATGAACAGTTTGAAGCTGACAAAGCTCAAGTTATGAGGGAAATTGCTGCTCTTGAACCAAAGGAACAACGCGCATGAGTTTGGCAAGTTGCATGGTAGTAATTCACCTCAGTGAATTGTGTATTGTAATAGTTGTGTTAGTCTTCATCAGGATGAGAATATCCTTTTACTCAAATTTCAGTGCTTCCATTATGGAACTTTTAACACGTTCCTGTAAAATAGTAGATAAATAAATCGCTAAAATTAGCTGCACACGGTTTATTGCTTTCCAGGTATTATAAGCAAGTAAGAAACGTCTTCCTAGCTGCCCTGTAAATTATAAATTGTACGAGGTCATGCAACCATCTGACCTTTTTCAAATTTGTTTGACTAATCTTCTCTTAACTTGTGTATGTTGGCATTCTGCTACTTGCGAATAAATTTCGGTTGAAGCTCTTGTCAGTATTCAACGAAGTTTCAGTAGGCTGTCTTGTAGTTGAACTATTTTCCCTTTTTGGTGGCTTCATTTTTTTATCTTTTTCGGTGGATCTTGTAGTTGAATTGTATATCTTGTGTTCCCGGTTGAAAGCAATGCAAAATAAGCAGCCAGTGGTTTGTATCGGGCGTTGAAGCCGTAAAGGGTCGATGTAGTAGTTGTGGTTGTGTCCATGGGATGTTGACCGGCATAAATTCTAGAATTTTGCGAAACAATTTTTTCTTTTTTTGAGGCAATAGTGAATTGAACCAAGGAGGAAATTGAGAGTCAGAAACACTTGGCACTCTGTAGAGGCTTGAATGGGTTGCGGTACAGGTGTCAATGGGGGCTGGAGACGCAGGTATGGGGATTCTCGAATTCCCACGTTCGGGGATTTTTGTCCTGAGGCGAGACAAGGTTGAAACCCCTCCACAGTGAGTTCAAGGACGGGATAGGGATTATACCTCGCCTCGAGGGTGATCTTCTAATTTCCAATAAAAATTATATTTTTATTAACCTTTTACTTTTTTTATTAATTTTTTTCAAAAAAAATTTTAAACTTCCTTACCCCATAACCCTAATTCACCACTTCACTCTCACACTCTCACTACGCCACACACACACCCGAAGCCCAACCACACTGGCCTTGACGAGTTGCGAGCTTGCGGACCGCGACCGCGACAGCAGCAAAGGCACTCATCTCGCGAACCCGACGAGCCAGGCGACAGCGAACAATCCAGGCGCCGAATGTGATTAACAACCGCGAATGCGAACTAGCAACCACGAACGCGAACGTGAACCAGCAACCATGAGTCAAGGCGATGAGCCAAACGCGACCATGATGGACAAGCAAGTTGGATGTGGTTTCTTTATTTGTCTCGATTTTTTGTGCTAATTTTTTTTTGGGTTTTTGATTTGGTCTAGTCTAGATTTTTTTTCTAGGTTTTTGAGTTTGGATGTAAAGTTTGGACAATAGAAAGTGTGTCGATTTTCTGTGATTAGTTTTAGTTTTTTTTTTAAATTTGGGTTATTAATGATTTTTGGGTTGAAGGTTTTTTCCCCTCAATTTTGCACATTCCTCACGTGGGATTAGGGATGAATCAAGGATGGTGGGGAATTTGGGGCGGGGAACAGGGAAGTACCCCCACTTGCCTCGCCCCATGCCATCCCAGGTTGGACCATGACTTTTTCTCTTGACACTTCAAGAGTTCAAATTCGATAATTACCTTAAGCATCTAACTTGGTCTTTTAAGATTTTTATGTTGGACTATTTGGTTCTAGAAAAAAAATCATGTGATCTCTAGTTTGAAAATAATAATACATTACTCTTGCGTTTTTGTTGGTGGTTACACACGTGACATATTACTAGATGGTGTGTCATTAAAATATTAGATACAAGCTAAATGACATTATTTTGGAATATATTGTACTCATTTTGGTATTTAAAATTATACAAAATAAATTACTTTATAATTTATAATATAAATTAAATGATCCATTTTGTGAATTTAACCAACAAAATGTCATTTAAACTCTATTATACTTTAAATAACATACGCATCATTCAACATCATGTTAATGTTATATTATAACCAATGTGCAATTTCATTAATGTTTAAAGAATCAAACATACTCAGGGGACTAATATGTTATATTATTAAAATCTTAAGACTTGAATTTAATTTCAGTTTTGAGAGACTAAATAATCTTATAAAATTTTCTTGAGCTATATGAGTTATTTACTCTTATCTCTAAAGCTAAGTTTGGACTGACGGAACATGATCCAATGGCATGGAATGGATCGTTTGTTTGGATATATTAAATGGGTGGAGTGGAATAGAGAATAATGGATCATATTCCTCAATACCACCTTCTCTTATTATTTTTTCCTTTTCATCCAATTGGGAGGTATGGAATGGAATAGAGCCATTGAATGATTTATTTTTCACAAAATTACAATTTTATCTTTTTAAGTTAAGAACAAATATTCAAAAAGTATTTGATTTAAGAGTATTATAAGAATAAAGGTTTATAATTATAATAATTTTATTTTAATTGACATATTCAAATAATAAAATAAAATAATTATATCAATCTATTATGCTATTTAAAGCCCAAAGTCCAATCGAAGTGTTTTCTGCAACGAAATTCCCAGGGTAGCTTCTTTCCACTTTTTGGTCATTGGGTGGCTTCTTTCATTTGTGGCTGAGGAGGGAAGCTTCACCAAACCAAAAGAGGACAAGATAAGGTAAGGGCCCAAATGGACTAACCGGAATACCGTATCCCTTTCTCAGGAATATGCTCGCATATGCTGCTTACTCACGAACGACCATAAAAGTAAAATAACCCAGTGCACGAGATTTTTACCTGTTTGGGCCTGTAGATTGATCATATTTATGCTACAATATTCAGCAAGTATAAAGGTTGTTTTCATTTAACGTAGCAAATCGTACTAATACAACGATATTAGGTAATAACATTTTTTTTGTGTGATTGATAAAAATGAAAATCTAAATTGTATCCTGACTATTCTCCTAAAAAAAAATGATTTGATTTGGAAATAAATTTACATGTATAGGATATATTGAAGATGAATTCAACGCATCTGGTCCTGATCAATTTTATTCTATTACCCTTAGTTAGAATAAGTAAAATGACTAGAACAGTAAGAAACTGAGATTAAATCAAATTCAGCGTGTGTAATTTGAATGAATCTCTCCAACCTAAACAAGAAAAATTTCCAAAACAATTAACTATATTCTTTGAAATCAAAATCATTTCTAAACCAGATTAACAATTTGTCCAAAATGAGTGAAAAATAAAATCCCAAGTAGAAAAAGAAAAAGAAAAAAGTGAACAGGCTATATATAGTATAGCATATTGAAGAAGCGGTGTCTGTGTGTGTGTGTGTGCGCGCTTATGCATTGGTCAGTCAGAGACTCTGGGTAGTGTGGTGTGGTACGTACGTGAAAGGTAAGGTGAAGACTGAAGGCAGTGCCATCACGTTTTCAGCGCCCTGTCCTCCTCTCTCTCATCTCAACAACCAAATGGGTGACAATGGTAGGTCTCACTCTCTCTCTCTCTCTATTTCGATGAGCAGTGTGTATCAGTTTTGTGTGGAGTGTGATTTCATAGTAATTGATTGATTGGTTGCACTTGCACATTCCATGGATTCAATTCGTCTGCAGATTCGCTCGCCGGATTCCTCGCATCCGCCGTCGACGCTGCTCGGAAAGCTGGCGAGGTCAGTTCATCGGTCATCACTTCACTTCAACAACTCTCTCCATTCATTCGTTCATTTCTTCTCTTTTTATTTTACTGTGCTGTTCTGTTTGTGAATGGCTTCCAGATTATTCGAAAAGGATTCTACCAGACCAAACACGTCGAGCACAAAGGACAGGTTTCTTTCTTTCATTCACTTCATCCTTTCTTGCTTCATTTGGAAAAACAAGAATCATATGATTTTTTCAGTATCTTCATCATTGTTACGAGTCAAATTCAGGCAAATGTATTAAGCTTCCTAATGGGAAAAGTAGTAGGCGAAATGTAAATATTTTGTGATGCCCTTGATTAGGAAGGGATAATACTAAAAATTAGTTTGTGGTAATACTCAAACCTCGCTGTCATCACTGAGTTCGAAGCTTAAGACAAGGTGTTTTTGTGAGAGATTACTAAGCTTTTTGTGCATACCAATGTCTAAACAAGGCAGAGCATGCTCAAAAAGTAACCATAATGGAATATGGGGGCATTTTATCACAACATGTGAATGACAAAACATTATAGCTCTGTTTACTTTTGTTGTGACGGATGCGCAGGTTGATTTGGTCACAGAAACTGATAAAGCATGTGAAGAGCTCATATTTAATCATCTCAAGCAGCTTCACCCCACTCACAAGGTTGATTCTGCTCTCCTTCTAACGTATTGTATTTACATGTAATCGTGTTTAACTTGGGTGGCTATTCTATCTTTTGGCTATTCCTTAAGCTCATTTAAATTTGTCTTCTGAGTAGTTCATTGGGGAAGAGACCACAGCTGCTTGTGGCGCTACAGAACTTACAGATGAACCCACATGGATAGTTGATCCTCTGGATGGAACTACTAACTTCGTGCATGGTAATTATCCATTCTGATGTTTTGGTTGATGCCCTCATATTTCCATATTGATCGGCTATAATTCAACTATTTGTAGGTTCCCGTTTGTTTGCGTCTCGATTGGTCTTACAATTGGAAAAGTTCCTACAGTTGGTGTTGTTTACAATCCGATAATTGATGAGGTGAGATATATTCCCTCCTGTACTGTAGATTGTTTATAAGTGGTTGATCACCATATTGCCATTAAAGTTTTCTCTTGAAGTTAGAAACATGTGCAAAATTTTGTTCAATGTTAAAACCTAATTCTACACATATTATTTTTTGTCTTTGGTTCTGGAATAATGGGCAATTGTAGAAACAAGGCAAGATTGAATGTTGTAGGCAAACTGGAATCAATTGATCTGTGTTGACTCCATTTATCACCACTCTTTTCAGTAACCGTGCTGTCCAAAATTACATGCTGGGAAGTAGACACTTGAAAGCAATTAGTTTAGAAACATAACAATCTATAATTTATGTTTCGATTAGGTTTATTGTATGGCATATTGTATTTTTTATTAGTTATCCCCTATAACTTGTTATGCAAACTGAAATTTGGAATTCCCGTTCATAGCTTTTCACCGGAATCCATGGGAAAGGTGCTTTTTTGAATGGGAACCCTATAAAAGGTATGTTCTCTGTTATTATCTGTTGTGTTGTTAATTTTGATTTAGTTACCTAGTGCTTATGCCTTGAAATTTTGCAGTATCATCACAAACTGAACTAATAAGCTCTCTTCTTGCAACTGAGGTATGCCAAGTTTGTTAGTGTTGATTATTTGAAATCTATTCATTTTATTACTGCATCAATAAAATGAATTCCCCTCCCTCTGCTTATTGTGCACTTGTGCCGATGACAAAATTGAAATAGGAAATTTAGTTTGCTGCAAAATATCAGTATGGGGAATGGCCATATAAGTTACTTGATCATAGGTCTTTCAGTAAATTGAACTAGCTATGTACCTACTATGTGAACATTGACGAACCTTGCTCAAGCCCTGTATTTGGTTGAACACCCAATTTGACTTATTTATTTCATGACTGTATTTTCTTTTTCTATTAGACAAATGATCCCCATTGTTAATTCACAGTGTTGTTCACACATTTGTCACAATAACTTCCTATATCTATGCTGTATAATAGTTATTCTCAAAAGTATTTGTTTTTCTTTTCAAGATGACACGATGCATTTTCTTACATCATGGCCATCACTGCTCAAAGCCATAGTCATTTAAATCATAATCCTAACTTTGCTTGTTTCCAATTATGATCAATCTGTGTACCTATACATACCCCCAATGTGTTTGTTGGTTTTCCTTTTATCTTTATTATAGGTGTTGTGGAACCCTGCCAGAAAGGTCTCTTTCCACAAAATTTGTGGTGGACAATCAAATTGTCTGTTTATCTGAAACTTCCTCAATTTGGACCTATAAATTTCGTGTAGTCCTCAAAACTTAGGAGCCTGTTTGGTTTTAGTTTTCAGTTTCTAGTTTTCATTTCTAGATTTTCAGTTTTCAAGATTTTGTGAAGGAGATACTAAAAACTGGAATTGAAAACTGAAAACTGGAATTTGCAGTTTTCAGAATTTTCAGTATTTCCTTCACAAAATCTGAAAAATTGGAAAACTGAAAATGAAAACTGAAAACTGGAAACTCAAACCAAACAGACCCTAGATGTTTTAAAATGATTTGAAAGCATGCTGGGCAAGCAAATTAGAGTAGAGCCTTGTGTTTTGATTGCTATTTGCCACCCAAATATTCTGAGTTTCTAGCTCTTGCCTCGTATATGCATTTCATAACCTTTGTAATCATATTGAGTGTTGTGGAGAATCTTAAAAGCTACAAAACTAAACATTTCATTTTATTCTTGCAATAATTACTCAGTTGTTGAAGAAAATCAAAATAATTTAGTTGTTTAAGTGAAGTGTGTGTTTTCTAGGCTTGCATTATAATAGTAGAAAACTACCAACATATCAAAAGTACAATGTGATTATTTAGCAGATTGTAACTTGTGTTACTAAGTCTGCTTTGAGTTGTATCCCCACTTTGAGCACATGCACTTTGTACTTGCATTATTGTGTTTAATTGCATACAAATCTAGCTCTCTTAGTAAGATTATCATAGTTTATGGAATACTAACTTGACATGGGATGATCCAGAGATGCATGTACTTGTGCTACCTTTCAAATCAAGACAAGTTGGAAATTTAAAATGTTTTTCTTTCTGAATGAGCAGGTTGGAACAAAACGTGACAAGTTAACAATAGATGCCTCTACCAATAGGATCAAAAGCTTGCTTTTCAAGGTAAAACCAGGACTTGTCATGGAATATGTTGGACTAAATGATATGATTGACGTCTATAACCACAACATTCTCTATGTCAGGTGAGATCTCTTCGAATGAGTGGCTCATGTGCTCTGAATCTTTGTGGAATTGCATGTGGAAGGCTGGATGTATTCTTTGAAACTGGCTATGGTGGTCCTTGGTATGAGTTTCTCCTGCTTAAATTTTAGGCATTGTGACATGAGAAATTCTTACATTCTTATGGAGCATCAGTAGACGGTGCTCATCCAATAATATAGTGATATTTCAACTAGGAAGCACTTTTAACTTACACTTCTATTTAAAATCACTTTATTATTAGTACAAGTATAATCCATCCGGTGCTCCATGAGTGTGTAAGAGTGTAAGAATTTCTCTTGTAATATTGTGATTCTCATGGCCTTTTTTTTTTTCCAGGGATGTGGCAGGTGGTGCTGTCATTGTTAGAGAAGCTGGAGGTCTTGTATTTGATCCGTAAGTGACTTTCCTTAGATTTCCTTATTCTTAGCGAAGGGAATAATGACCAAGTTCTAGATGGTCTATGCATTGTTAGGTACAAAGTCCATTTGACGTTTTGCTTGTATCTTCATCTTCCGACAGTTATGTAATTATGTTAGTGGGATATGCAATGTGGCAAATTTTTAAGCACTGGTGGTAGGATTTTCAATGTAGAAAACCATAAAGCACAAAGTTGCATAGATATGTAAGAAAGATTTTATACGCGTTTGTCAAAATCTGATGTTTCGTTTGCTTCAGGTCTGGTGCAGATTTTGACATAACAGCTCAGCGAGTAGCAGCTTCAAACCCTTTCTTGAAGGATGCACTTGTTGATTTACTGCGCCAAACGGAGTGAGACATTTACCATTTCATCAATGACGAGGAGAAACTGCCATACCATCCATATAAATAAATCTTTGTTTGTTCATTACCCTTTGCAAAAATAATTTTAAGTGGGGATGACTTCAATTTTCTAATTGCCTTGTAACTCAATAATAGTGTACTCTAATTATCATTTAGGAATGAAAATCCTGTCTCCTGTCTCCTTCTCTATCCAGTCAATAAAAATTTAGCGCGTAAAACAAGATGCAAATGGTAAAATGCCCCTGATTTTTTATTTTTGGTCATGAATGTCCCTCATTTAGAACCTCACGTCGTTAATGATGCAACAAAGACTAGAATAATTCCTTTCGCATGGCCTGTGAGACGCTTCCCATAAACTTTCGTCTTGATTATGCTGTGTTTCGTTTGATCTATTTCCGTGACCAATTTTTTTTAATTTCTTATCGGCTCGTGGCTGATACGATCTTGAAAATAAAAAATTTGACAGAAATGGAAGAACGATTGCAAGTATCAAAGTCATTGTTCATAAAACAAGTTGGCCTGCTTTTCTGCTTGTGAGTTTGGTTTTCAAGCTCTCATAAAAAGGTAAACATAGGTATTAAATATACAGAAAACGACTGACATGGAGCAGAGTAAAAGCCAAATGTGAAGAGAATAGGGCCAAGAAAATAACAAGGCATTACACAACTATCGGATACTCTTCTTTAGTGAAGGGAAAATGAGATAAAAAGGAGACAGCATAAAGCATCCATTCCTTTGGTCTGACCCCAATTCGAAAGATTCAACTATAAGCTTGGTCAATGTTCACCAACATGTGCCATATTCATAGAATCTAAGCTTTACACCTAAACTCTTATTCTGCAACTGTACTAAAACTTTACCAAATTTCATGGAAAAACACTCTGGCCACGAGCCAGTGAAAGAACAAGAAAAATAGAATACCTTCATCTCATCTGGCCCCAAGAAAGAACATAATAAAAGAAGCTTGAGACTCGAAGATATTGATAAAAAGTATAAGACGAAAGTAAATAATAAATACCAATAGGAAGAAACTGATACAAAGTATCCTCTGGAATAGCATGGAGAACCACACCCCAGGAATTCACTATCCTATGAAAGAATAATCTCAAAACCAGACTCTAAGCAGCTGGAAGTATCCTAGTACACTCAATATATGGGAGCAAATATACAGAGTAAGGCTCCAATAACAAAACTCATATGTGGCCACTAATCCTACACCTGCTGTGGCCTAGATCCATATCCATTAACTCCATTTGTTCCATTAATTCCATTTGACGTCTTGCTCTCTGACTTCTTCCTATTCAAGACAAAGATCCATGTGTAAGCTTCCAAAATGAGAGCAAGCCCACCCAAACCTGCAATGATGCCAATGTAGGCATGCTTCCAGTTATTGTAACGATCCCCAGCAGAGTTCTTCAGTGCTTCGAAACCTTTAAAGATGTTAACAATACTGATGGCTATGGTGCCATATCCGATCAGGTAGTGGTAGATATTCCAGTGGAATCTGTATTTGTGATCTTTGTTGGGCCTCAAAAGCAGAGCAAACACCTGTATCCAACCCCAGATGTATCTGTTAGTCTCATTACAATAGCACTATAGCAGCATAATATTTAGACCAGGCTTATCCAAGGTTACCAAATTCGAGAGGATAAACTCGTTTTTGTGTGGTAATATCATAAATTCGTAAAAGTTTAAGAGCTAGTCTGAGAGTTTAACAACCACGTGCTTATCTGAGGTTTCAAAAACAAATCATTAACATCTATCTCATACCTGAAGGGTTCCAAGGCAGAAGAGGATGATCCCAAGTGTTCTGTGGGTGTGATAAGTGATTCCAACTGAGTCACTCCCGAGTTTGAGACCAGTTCCCCATCCAGCAACACCAATTATGTATGCAGAGGTTTGGCATGTGACATGAAGGTAAAACCAAGCAGGGTCTGCAGATTTGAACACCTTCAAGTACCTTGCTATTATAGCACCTATGGGCATCAAGATCCCCCAGCTCAATGCATTTAGAACTCCATGAACCTGGAAAAAAAAGATCCTTGAATCGAAATCTAAATCTAAAGACAAACCAAACACAGCCTTTTTAAACACTAAACAAAAACCCAAAAAGATCCAAACTTTTCACATGGGTGAAAACCATCAGACAATAATTTTTACCATGTTAAAAGAAGATTATGAAAAAGTAACCACTTACATTTCTTCTTCTTCTAAGTGAGCTCCCGCTTGATCCCCCTTGACTGGAACCAGAAACAAGATCCAAGTTTTCCTTGGCACCAAGGTTAGCAGTATTCTGGGCATGTATTTGAGGGTTAGAACCAGACATAGGACCATCTTGCCAAACATGGACCATGGAGGTAGTACCACTAGGAAGAGTGAGTGTAGCATAAATTGTCACCACACTACCCTCATGGGTAGCAGTCAAGCCAGTGTGTGCATAACTGATGTTCCCTCTTGCAACTGGGTGTTATAGCTGGTGATTGGGGAAGCGTACACTTTTGGGGTACCACTTGATTGTGGGATAGCCACAAGAGCCTGTGCTCCAATCATAGCTTGATTAAGGTTGTTGTTGGAATTGATAGCCCATGCAACCCACTTGTCTGTTGAGGTGATTCCTGTGTGCCTGAATGCTATGTCAAGCTTCCCTGTGGACTGCTCATAGTTCCAGTGGAGGTAAGATGTCAACTGGGGCAGATCACGGCATGAGGTGTAAGCCTTGTTGTTGGTGAAGGTTTGTCCTTTGCATGTCTGTGCAGAGGATGACAGAACCAGAGAGCTCAACACAGTGATGGCCAACACAATCCTCAGCATCATCATTAAACTTTTAACAAATATAAATCCTTGTTTGCTCCCCCCTTACTTGATCTAAACAAAAAAAGGGTGCTTGGCAAAATTTGAGAATCTGTGTTTTGGGCCTTTGATCGAATATGTGGGGTGTTACAGAATGGCTTTTTCAGAACTCAAAGCGATTATATGGTGTTTGTTGTTCCTGCCTATGTTGCTGCTGCCAAATGCAAACAAGGGAGTAGTGTTGAATGGAACTGGGGCAGGTTTTGTGGCCAAGAAAGAGAGGGCAGAGGGGGTTATTATAAGAGTGGGTGAGTTTAGGTAGTTGAGTGGTTGATGTACAACGAAGACTTAAAAGTCTTAATTATGGGAAAATATATTGAACCAAAAAAAAAAAAAAGAGAGAAAGTAGGGGCCAAAGCTTAAATAAAAATAAACACCGCAAATTCTAGATGCTCAAATTCATGTAAGTATAAAATTAAGAATAATTAGATCATGACATTACATGACCCAAATTAACAAATTCTGAAATTTCAAATTACTAAGAAAAACTCTTAGATCTCTATTTGATTTAGATTCATGTAAGTATAAAATTAAGATTAGATTATGATATTACATGACGTAAATTACCCAATTCTGAAATTTAAAAATTATTAACAGAGAAGCACTTAGATCTTTATTTGCTATTCCCTCAATTCTTGAATAATTATCCATTTTAAAAAAATTATCTAAAAGTAATTGTTTATTTTAAAAATTAAAGTAGCATTGATTATTTTATTTTAATAATATCTCTATTAATTACTATTAAAGGAGGAGAGAGATATAATAAATGAAAAAAATAAAAGTTAAATTATTAAAATAAAATAAAAATATTTTGATAAATTACTTTTAACTTTTTATAATTCGATACTTTTTCAACACGTTGTTAGAGAGGAAGGTTCAAAATATTCCGTGTGTAAACACTCTGATTTATTCTACAAATAACTGCAACTTCGGCTTGCCCGGTCGACAAGTCTTTTGATGTCTTTCCGAACCAACCTTCCCTTTTCACACCTGCCCCTTTGCGCAAGTTCATCAATCACACACACACACGCACACAAACATTTTTATTTTTCTACTTTTCAGTTTTGGAATGGGCACATGCCATAGCAGTGTTCAAGAAGTTGCAAACGTGATTTTGATTGGTAGGTCATGAGTGGAGAACCAGTAATTTGTTGGCCGGTTTAACCAAACAGGTGCCATTTGTCATGTACTCATGTGTCTAGTTTTGCAATTTCTCTACTGCTCGGCTTTGTCCTTTTTTTCCACCTTTTTTTTGCCCTTTACAATGCCTTTAAGGTGTGTTTACTTTAAATTTTTAAAATAGTGATTATAAAATTTAAGATTTTATATATAATTAAAAAAATTAAAATGTTTTTATTTCAAAAATTACTCTTTTTAACTTTTATACACCAAAAAAATTAAAATTAATTTTTCAGATTTTAATTATTTTTAAAAATAATTTAAATATATAAAAAGTGATTTATTAAAGTGAAAAAGTTATTTTAAAAAGAATCCAAAAAACTGTCACTTTATTTTTAAAAATTATTTAAATATATGAAAAGTAATTTATTAAAGTGAAAAAAGTTATTTTGAAAAAAAAAAACCAAAAAAGCCGCCCCTTAGTCCCATGCCAAAGGGGTATTGACTGTATTTCATAAAATTTTGTCACGGCGTACGGTACGGTATGGTTGTATAATAGACAATATGTACATCAGTATCAGTACGAACATTTTGTTGAAAATTTAAGCGTTGTACAACAGAGAAAGCATACTTTTCAATGTCAAGCTTGACTTAAATGTAAATATATATTACTATTTTCCGTGTATGGACGGAAGTTTTCGTATAAAGTTTAGAAATCATAATTCATAATCATTTCATTATTTTAAGGTGAGAAAAACTGAATTGATGCATTTAAATTTTAAATTTGAAAACCTTAAACAGTCAAATGTTACAGCTGGTAATACTGTGAATATTTTTTACGTAATAATATTGTGAATTTAAGACATAGTACTTTCCTGATATGCTATATATAAGGTCAATATTGTAAAATTAACTAGTTGATAACCATAAAAATAAAATATTTTGTAAATAGATTATAAATTTTGTCATGATACAATAGATAATATTGGATTTAACTCAAATGGACTAACAATATAAAACTTTTTAACCTTATCATCCAATTAAATCCTCTATGTCCATAATTAATGCAATAGTGAGTGAGAGTTAAACTTTATTTGTGGATGTGACAGTATGTAATTAAATAATTTGATAAAAAAAATTTATATTGTCAATTATCAAAATTAAACTCTATAATATTTATATCATATTAACCACAGGAAATAATTAAGCAGAAATAAAAATACTTTTAGATGAAAAACCCAAAACAATTTATCATTAGACTCTTATTCTAATTTTCGAAATACTTTCCAAGCCTTGGTTTGGCAAAATAAGATGCAGTGCATCACTTTTTAGTGAAATATTCATTGATTGAAACACAAGTTTCTATGAATGCATAGTCAATAAGTTAATCTTTGGCTTGCACTCAACATTGAGTGACTTGGAAGATTTGCCTCCACGCAGATGCCAAGCATATTTGTGAAGCACAATTACATAGTCAAAATTGGCCAATTCCCTTTTCTTATATTCCTTGCGTTTGTTTTTTCAGTGATTCCTTATGTAATGCATTACATAGGCCATTATCATCCTCCGGAAGTTTGGGCCGGAGTCAACTCCCAATTAACATGGGGTTTAATGAGTAATAACTCATATTACAAACTTTTACTTCCTTTGTTCCAAAATAAATATTATTTTTAATTTTTTAAAAAAATTTAAATTAATTATCATTTTTTATTTCAATATATTTTTAATTAATTTATATCTATTTTGCCCATGTATTTATTAGAGAGAGAATTAGTGATGGCAAGTATAATGGGTTAATGAAAGGAGAAAATTAGTGAATATTTTAGTCTTTTTAACTTCATTTTTCAAAAGATCAAAGATCATTCAATGATTATCATAATTCCTAATTTTTCTTATGCAACCGTTAGAAACAATATTTACCGGATTTCTTTGATACTCCTATAAAATTCAAGGATATCAATATCTTTTAGTTATTTGTGGTTAAGAATAAGTAACATATTTCACTAACTCAAGTTTATTAAATCTATCAAATCAAGATTTAAGTAACAACCATTAATTACATAAGGATACTATTATCCATAGGAAAAAATCCTATTTATTTTAAGGATTTATCTAATAAGTGGGCATTGATAGAGGAATAAAAAATAAAAAATTTTACATTGAGAAAATAAACTTTTAAGTTTTTAATATATAGGATCCACTTAAATTTTTTTAAACTTCCGTTTCTTGGGTTCATTAATCATTGTTCCTAGACGTTCATTAGCTAAACCCTTATTTGAAAATGGGGACATGATTTCTAATATTGTGGCTGCTTCATTTTGAGTCGGTCAACGAACTCGAGAAAGCACATGCAAGTCGGAAGACGCGTCACAACTCACAAGCCACAATTTTATTTATTTATTTATACTTTATACTTTGTTGGACAGCACAAGTCACCACTAAAAGTCAAGAAACGCGAGCGGCGCTAAGCCATGCTACCAAACCCACAATACAGCTTCACCCCAGGACTTGATCCGAGTTTCCGATCGATCATTAGCATTGATTTTTGCTGCCAGCAACCAACAAACTAATGCCCACTACACTGAAGAATAACGAAATGGTCCGAATTAGGTTGTTTCCATGTTTGAGGAATGTTCATTGCACTACTCTTGGTTTAACATTTTTCCACTAGCCAGCACTACATAGCAATGATGTGAAATACGCAATAATCGCGGACACTTTAATTATTTTATATTTTTATATATTTCATCATTTAATTACAAGGTGATTTCTCTGGTGATGTTGCTGGTCAATGGAGCTTGGTGATGTTGCCTAGGTGGAAGCGTGGCTATGTGAGACATCATATAAATGTAGGTGTGTTTAACAATATTTTAGAAATGTGATTAAGCGAAATGAAAAATGTGGCTAAAATGCACTCAATCTTTTCTCCTTTCAGAGACACCTTGATCGCCTTCGACAATCTCATCCTAGGACTCACTTACAATTACACTAAAAAAAGACTCACTTACAATCGCATGTTCCCTCTCAAATTTTCATTTTTTTTTTCTTTTTTTATAATTTTTTATTGTTTTAATTTTTATTTTTCCATTTCCATCGAGTTTTTGAAAACTCATTCTAAATGATCAATGGGTGATAGGTTCCCGATTCGTTGGATTCCCTCCCTCTGCCGCTGTTGCACCATCAGATAGTGACAATGCTTCCATCGCTGCTGTAGCGCCCCCTTCCTCTTGGTACTCCTCCTACGGCGGAGACTTAGAGTTCGACCGTTACTGCAACGCCACCTCCCTCATGGGAACTCCCAGCACCAGTAGCGCCATCATGGTCTTCAATGATTTCTCTGATGCCGATTTTGCCAAATGCTTCGATAATTTCAGTTTAGAAGAAACGAGAATGGAAACAAATCACAACAACAACAACAATAATCGCATTGTCAAGATCGGCACATTGTCATCGTCGTCATCGCGGAGCCTCGAGTACGATTCTAGTGAATTGGAATTGCACAACAATGACAGCAACGAGCTTGCGACGATGACTGTGTTGGATTTGTTGTTAGGTTTTGGGAATGAGAATGGTGGTGATGATGATGCCAAAATTGGAAGTAGTGAGAATAATATTAGTGATGTTAGATTGGGAAGAGAGGTAGGGAGGGAAGAAGAGGATTTAAAGGGTTATCGGATTGTGAGCATTTGGAAGGTGAGGAATTACGTAAAAGTGGAGGAGGGCGAAGAGTGCTTTCTAAGTTTTTCATTTTACTTAACCACATTTCCAAAATGTTGTCAAATGCGCTCATCTTTATTTGACATGTCACAAAGCCACACTTCCACCTAGACAATATCACCGAACTCCATCAACCAACAATATCACCAGAGAAATATCCTAATGACAATTGGATTTAATTTGTTTGCTATATCTTTACATTCCAATTTTGAGTTGCATAAATAGTGAGACTCGCTACTATAACAAAAAGTATGTATCATTACCAACGTAAAACAAGAAGTAACATTTTTCATTGTATATAGGTACTTCAATATAGTAGTAGGATGCTTTACATAGCTTTTCTCTTTGCGCCGCTAACACTTCCATTTATGAATTTTTATTTATTATCGTGGGCTATAAACTTATAATACATAAAACAAAATATAATGTTTTCCCCTTTTATGGATATGATTCCACGTTTACATGTCCTTATTGCAAAGACATATTTTTTCTCAGCTGCTTAACACCTCCAAACTCATGAATGGTGAACATTTTTTTTATTATAATATGGAAGGGCTCAACTTCCCGCCGGAAGGAGCAACAACTACTATTCATAACAACCACTATTCATAAGTCATAAGGAGTATTCATGAATGATGAACCTTCGTAATAATATAATTAAAATAAATAGTGATTTTATAAAATCATCATTCACATCCATAAAGGCTTAAATTTAATTTCGAACTTTACTTGGACAAAATTATTTTAGCTTTTAAGAATTGAATATATGACTAGTCAATAAATCCTCTTACTTAATAACAATAAGAGTACAATACCGTACTTTAAGTTAAATTAGATATAACTATTGTTATAACTAAAGAATCTTAGCCACGTGATGAAAATATGTGATCAAATCAAATCATAATAATATGAAATACATCCTTAGCTGAGAAAATGAGAAGGGAATGAATGGTCGGTATTACTGTTCTTCATCTCCAAAATGGGCATACCACCTTGCGTGTGGAGATGTGGAGGTGAGAGCTGACCGTGTCAAACAGGTTCACATTGTAAGGATGGGACCCACTGCCCCAGGTACGAAACACGCTCCACTTTTACGGTCCTTCCCTTATGCCATTCTTCTCTCAATAGTCAAAAAGGAAAAAACATAGTTTCACACGTAGAATTAATTTATGCACAACTAGGTTTATATATATATTTGAAAAATAAAATTATTAAGACTCGACTTGGTGGAGAAATTTCCTAATGTGGTGTGGGGCTATGAGATGTCTATGTTTAGTAATGGGAGAAAGGTAGAATAAAAACAAATATTTGCGAAGGTTATGTAATAAGATTCGGTGAGCATTCTCCCTACAAACGAAAATAATCACAAGTGAGAAAGAAGTCTCTAGTTCCATTTTTGCGCGTTGCTCGCTTTCTAGTAAAGATTACATTGGAATTGACTATATAACAATACTTTATAAGTTTAGGCAAACTTGTTTAACATAAATATTAATATAAAACTATTTATGTATTTTAATTCAAACAACTTGAGCATTGTATATCCAAGCATCAAGTCCAAAAAATTATTTATGTGAAAATGCATATTAAATATAAAATCATTCATGTGTCTTAATCTAACAATATATGCTTTTAGGTAAATTGTATTTGAATTTTAATTTGAATGAAAAAAACGAGAATTAACTTTCAACCAAAGTTTTCAAGTCCCTATACATTTTAACGTAATATTTATAATTTTTTTTAAAAAAAATATTGAGAAGTTCATTCATTCTAAATATAAGTACGTGTTTTGTCGGTTATTACCTACGACTTTTTTAATACGTTTTTTTTATTATTTTGTCAAATTAAAAAATGATAATAAATATTTAAAGTTAATTATTGTTATATAATATAAATTTTATAATAATTCGCGTATATTCCATCTAAATTTTCAAGAAACATTTTCATGTACGGATTTGAGGTAAGAATGATGTAAGCAAAGAAAACTACTTATTTCTTGAAAAATAAATATGACCATTCAGAAAATTGAAATTATGCAAGAGATATAAGAAAGTTTTCCTGTTTTCGTCGCGCGACGTACGGCCCTTGTAGCTTATAGCGCAATACAGCTATACTTTGGCTAATACTTATTTGTCCTTTTGCTGACTCATTTTTAAGCCAGACTTGTTTAGACGTTTGAAAAAGGTGAAACGAGCAATTTAGATTGCGTTGATTAATTAATTAAATTCAAACTAAACTTTGGAATTTTCTAGTTAAAACATCTGTTTAACGCGTCATTTGCCACTCATTTTTTAAGATCACCATGCTTTCTCTTGTCCATGTTCACAAGTATCTTGCCTTCACGTAATTGTCATGGTTGAATTTATGCCAAGTTTAATTAATGAACTGATAATCCCACTTTACCGCTCATTATATGTTTATTTCTTCACCTATACACCTGTCCATCCACATGCAATTTATCCTCTCTTTTTTTCCTTTCTTTTGTTCGTTTTTCATCCCATCTGAGATAAAGAACGTTATAATTATTAGCTCAATTTTCCATGTCTTCTATTAATTTTGCAAGTTTAGAACGCAATATTTTATTATAGTTGGAGAGTCTTATTTTCCAATCGCCTTTATCTCATTCGTTTAATGTTGATAAACAGGTGTTCAATGATGTCATTTATATCTCTTATGATGAATATATAATTAAGTAAACTATACTTGTCTTCTTTTGAAAATGTATTTACTACGTGTCTTTCCTTTTATTTCCTAAATATATACCCTTAGCTTATCTCTTGAAAATTAAAATGTGATACACTTCAATTCATTCGTATGTTTTTTTTTTTATCACATTTATGTTATGTATTTTTTCTTTTTGAAAAGATAATCAGCACAAATTAATCATTATTGCTGTTAACAATTTATTTTTAATCCAATAACATTAACAATCATATTATGGAGCAATAACTTAGCAAAATTTAAGAATTAAATAATGTATATATATTTGATTTGATAGAAAACATAAAAATACATTAAAAGTTTATATTTTAAAGAGTTTAATTTTTATATATTGATATTGTAAAACTTTAATACACTATTATCCAATCATTATCGTCATATCAGCAATAGTGGTTAAATCTCACTTTCACTACTTAAAAAGTCAAACAATGCTAATGCAAATAAATTAAACTCTATTTTAAAAGATAAGAGTTTATTGTTATTTTTTTTTTTTGGTCTGGAAAGATAAGAGTTTATATTTTAAGATTAGGGTGGAGAGTTGTGTAATAAGCATACTCTTAACAAAATGTAGAGTAATAATTTACTCTAACATTAGCATTAAGAGAGTTTTATCCTTTAATGAGTCAACATAACTTTAATCAAATCAGCTGGAGTCCGATAAAATTTAGATACTGGTACGTACTTCAGGGGAAAAAAGTTCGACGCCCAAATATTGGTTCCGTTAATTTTCCAGATATGTGACTTCATTATGAACGTAATTATTATTGCAAGACTATGAAATCTTCAAACCTGTGAATGCTGACTGTACGGTGAAAGAAAAAAGTACGCCAGGAAGAAGAGTATTATGATCCATTTGAAGTTCCGTCGGATTTCGTTTGAGTTGGAAGTCATAGGGGAGGTAGGGTGCTAGAACTGCAACTGAATGATGAGAGGGTAAAATTGGTATAATGGTGTTTGCATCAGTTTTCCTTTTTAATTGTTAACTAACAATTAATGTAATTAGCAATGACATGAAAACTAATGTAAGTTATGTTACTTATGTTATGTAGCTGCATACAACATTTGCAGAGTAAACATTTGGTACAAGACAAAGGTATCAAATATTCAAATGTAAGATATTGGAGATGAAATTTAGATATTGAGCAAGTATGGCAACAATAACTTTTCCTTCTTTTGATTTAATCTTTACTTTCCGTCGTAGTTTAGTTATTGGATATAGCATATAGTTCAGATTTATCTGACGTACGAAGATTTGAAAACAAAAGTTAAAGGAGTTGAAATCATGTTTTAATTTGTACTTTAATTTTAGAAAGATATATGCAGCTTATATATATATATATATATAACCTAAAAATTGGAATGTAGAAAAAAAGTATATTGTTGGAAATTTAAACAAAATCAAAGAGACGCTATTTGTTTTGTTTTTGTGTGAAAAAGTACGGGTTAGAATAGTTTAAGAAGACCCATACCAAGCCTTACATAAGCAAGGACGATTGATAGGGAATTGAAGGTCGTGCAAAGCTCCGAAGATGTTGCATTTGAATATTAAGCCCTAAAGTCGTCATTGCATGGTTGATGTATGGAGACTTTTATTTTATAGAGTTATGATATTTCTACATTATATTTTTTGTTTTTATTAATATTTCTACATTATAACTCAACGTTAAATACAACACGTCTCATGTAACTATACACAGCGGCCAAGACTATGATACACCATATGTATGAAGTATGATGTGTCACACGCTAGACATTTAATTATATTTATAAAATATAGTTAAATACATTCAAAAGTATAGCTAATAAATTTAGTCACATTTTCTAATAAGTGTGGTTAAATTTACATGTCTTTAGCTGCACTACAATATTTAGTTACAGTTTACAAATGTGGTGACCACAAAGTCTAATACAATTAGTAACTAGTTGTAGGCCTTTTAATTATCTAATTAGAAATTCAATTTTATTTTTAATAGTGGATACTCTTGGTTTATTTAAAAAAAAAAATTGGCTAAACGACCAATACCTGATACTCCATGCTTAGACAAAACAGTACTGAATATCTATTTCACCTTTTATATACATATTTTGATCCTTATTCCGTACTGATATTAGTATACAATGTAATTGTGCAACATAGGAAATTTATATATCTCAGATTCAAAAGATATTTTCATACTTTATACAATTAATTTTTGTTTTCGTTTAATTGATTTTTTCTCCCCACAAATGTGTGGCGTGTGGCATCGGATCAGTAACGTGTAGCTCTGAGCCATGCATTGAAAAAATCATTTCCAGCATATAGGAAATTTTGAAAAAAAAATGACCTGGGTTTATTTTAATGGCTCAAAATAAAGTAATCGGTAAGATCTACAGGAGTTGGTGAAGATGGAATACCGGCAGATATCTGAGTCAAGCCACATATGTGTTTAAGGTAATCGCCCATTAACGTCTCTCTTTAAATATTTAAACCATTAAAAAAATATTAATTAAGCAAAACATACATAATGAGGTGGTCATTACGTGCGTGTGACGGTAGGTGAGGTGAAAGTCCCAGACTCCAACCTTGACCCTCAAATTTCAGACAAGATCTTTCATTGATAGCTATATATTGTCTTGGCTTGGACCAAAGTTTGTGTGAGATCTTCAACCATTTGCAATCTCAATGTTGACACTTGACAGGGGGAACTATTTTTTCAACATTTTGAATGTGAAGTGATTTTATATTCAAAGGGTTGGAGGATGTTTTACAATATTAAAAAAAATAAATTTCAATATCCAATTAACTAAATGACTTCTAACCATTGAAGCCTTTTTATGTGAGGGTGTAAAGATTTCAACAAAAGAAAATGAAAAAAAAACCTGTTGTACTCATGACTCAACCTGCTGTAAGTGGAATAGTGATTTTGCTTCCTATATAATTTAACGTTGTCGTTATGATTGATAGTTTTTTTAGGTTAAAATTTATCATGGACATTAGTACCCAGTTTGGACATTACAGTGTTGTATAGGCTACATATCATCCTAGAATGGAACTAAAGTTGATTTTCATTTTCTTAAGCTTTGACATAAAACCTAATTTATGTTCATTACTACTCACTCATGACCTTACAATTCTTCATTGAAAAATAAAAAAGAATCATGACCACACAATTACAAACCAACAAATTAGCACGACAATGAAAAAACAATGAATTAGCGAAGAAAGGGCAAATATGGTTGGGACGTGGGACTGTTTCGTGTTGGAACTGTAATATCCCATACTCAATTGTAAGTGCATCTGACTACATGTGGCTCGTGTATTTTAAAAGTTATGTATATAGTCAACTAATCATAATTATTAATGGTATAAAAAATTATGAATAAAATGTAATCACTTAGATTTTTTTTAAAAAGTACAAACATACCTATAACATGTATCATAGTCTTTTCTAATTTCTTTTTTACCAGCAGTTATGCATTCTATTTTTCAAAAGTGTAATTTTTAGTTTTGAGGATTCATGTCTCTTTTCGATTAATTATGGATTGTTCATGTTTTGGCTGGGTGGACGTATTTGTCACAGTGACATGTATGATAGGCAAACATACACTAGAAAGAAACATCCAATATAATGTGCACAATACAACATTCTCCGTGTTGTGCTGGGCGCAGGCCTATTGCTTCAATCGAAAGCAACACAAGGTCACATCCCTTTTGTCACATGAGGTTTTTCACAGCAAAAGTGTACATAGAAGAAGATAGATGGTGATGGTGTGACGTTATGTAGCCATTTGTGTGACGTTATGTAGCCATTTGTGTCTTTGTGTAGGAATGTTTTGTTTCTTTTTTTTTTTCAATAAATGCGAAGAGGCTCACCCCCCCCCCCCCAATAGAAGAGCAAAACAATATACCAGAAACAGGTAAAAAATTAGGATAAATTATATTATAACTCACACCTTTTTTACTTATCAAATTTTAAGTATTTATATTAAGTTTCACTTCTTATTCACAAAACAGTTAATAAATTTACAGAATGATATTTTTATAATATTAATGTTTTTAATTAATAAAATTATAAAAATATATATACCCACTCTGTTAAATTTATGGTATTTTTATAATTTTATTAATTAAAAATAGTTAATATCACAAAAATATCATTCTATTAAGTTATTATAATAAATGAAGTTAAACTATAATATAAATATTTAAAATTTAACAATGAGAAGTGAGTATTAGGTGAATAAATAAAAAGATATGAATTGCATTTTCATTAACCTCAGAAAATATGAGTATAATTTATCCTAAAAGTTAAGGTTCATAGCAGCTGTAGTAACATCATAAATTAAAGCACCAGTCACATACGACCTCAAATCATATAAGGAAAATAATAAATAGCCCTTCTTGCTTCTAATGTTCCTCTTAATAATATCCCTCTAGTTATAACATTTTTCCTTTGAGTCCTTACAACTTTGTGGCCGTATCAAACGACGGTAAGAGAATCAAAATACGAAAGCCCTTCATCATGAGAATAACCCGATTAAGACTGAACCTTTAGTAAAGTGGAATAATGATTTTGCTTTCTAAATTATATGGATGGGTTTTATAGATTATTTTATGTATAAAACTCATTCATATGATTTTATCCTTCCTTTTACTCTTCAATCAAACATAAAATAAACTCACACAATAAGAAGCACAAACCATACTAATAGCCCAGCTTTTGGTGGTGCCAAGTCCCTCCATACTCCTTTGGTGCAATTCTCATCATTTGACATAATTGGAACCAACCTGTTCAGGCGCAAGAAAAAAAGACATGATGTAGAAACATCCTTTTGTATCACTTGCATACAGATTATATTCTTTCCTCCTTTCTGGAGGAAGAAAATAATTTTCTTCTTCCAAACATCATCACTTTCCACTTCTAAAGGACACCTTTTACAAGTCGCACAATCTTCTTAATATAAGATGAGCCTAGAATAAAGTAAAACTACTATTGTCCATAGATATCTGGAAGTGAGGTTCTTAAGAACAAAAATTAAGCCCAAGCGAGATTAAACAGAGCCCGCGACAGCGCCATACCACCTTTTTCAATCCAAATCAACAAAAGGCGCGCATCACTTATGAGTAAGCATGCAATAAGAAACCAAATCATCTTGGATTAGATCTCTCATGAGAGGGATTCACATGACATGACAAAATTCATTACAAGAAAAATAAGTATTTTTAACAATTCAAGCTAATTGTTCAAAAAAAGTTTGTAAGTATTTTCAATGGTTACTTTATGTTAAAATTACCTTTCTTGTAATGCTTTTATTGATACTTTCAATATTTTAATAGTTGAAAATACTTATTTTTCTTATAGTGATTATGAATAAGAGTAGGACATACACAAGAAGAATTGTGATTTGTGGAGTGTCCTCACATCATGTGACAATGTTAGAGATATTTTTCCTTTTTCTTTGTTTGTTTGCTCTAGTGGCATTTTTTGTCGTTTTTGTCAGCTCTAATAGCAATGTTAAAGATCAACCTTTCCTGACCATAAACAGAAGGATCAAAATTACGATTCACCTGGATACTAGAAAATGGGCTTAGGCCGTTCTCGAATAGAAACGAAACACTTATTTTATAAAAAGCTACAATTTTAGATAGGCCAAATTGGATGCCTCACAACTCTTTGTCAAAAAAAGTCATGGGCCTTATCTGTGACGGTATATATTTAAGTAAATTAATGGACTAAGTTCTACAGTTAGTATTTGAAAGTTTGTGGGCCTGAGCAGAGCCATATGCCTTCCAACAATCTCATATTATTATTCTCTTGGAACTTTGTATTTGCTGTTCAAAAATTAAAATAAGAAAATGGTGCTTGCTTATGTGCAAATAAGTGAGTTATCTATATGGATGAAGATACACCTTTCAACGAAGAGTTTATAATATTTCACTCAGTGATTTACAACTTTTCATACAAAGTTTATAACTTTTTTTTATGTAATTATCTTGGTTAAGAGTTTCAGAACGTTTCTATTGTCCACATAGGTTAACAACTTCTAAGCATACGTTTACAATATTTTATTCATTGGTTTATAACTTTTCAGATAAGATTTACACTTTTTTTCTCTTCACCTTCCTTAAGAGGTTTAGGAATCTTTCTATTATCCACATATGTTTATAACATTTACTCATAGATTTATAATATTTACACATAAATTTACAACTTTTTATTGACCTTCATTTACATATGTACTTTATTAATTTGTAGATCTCATATCTTCATTACAGATAACTCATCCATCTATACATAAGAATTTTCCTAAGAAAATATATAGCACTTGTTAATTCCTAAATTTATCAAAAGGATATATCAGTAACAATACTTTATCATAATTAGAGATGAAGTCAGATTCTACACAACCTTTTAGTAGCGGCCATTATCAGTCATAGTGATCTGAAGAGTTTAACAGGGAACGGTGTGCTGTAAGCCTGTAACGCCTTTTTCTTTCTTTTTTGGTCAAAGGTGTGCTGTAAGACTATTGACCACCAAATGAACCAACACCGCTGGGACAAGTGCTGTTCCGTGACTGTGTGCCATTTGAAGCAGCCCATATAAGCCTCTGTTTGCATCTGTAAATCTTGTGTCTATGACTAAGATTTATCCTCTAGCTTCATGATTCAAATGTGCCTTTGAAAATACAATAGCTTAACAAAAGATTTCCCATCACTTGTCATAATCTTTGCTCCCACTAACTGTATGGTTGGATTTCATATTACAATTGATTGAAGAGACGCATGAAATCTTTACTCTACTTGTTTTAT
Organism: Dalbergia oliveri; assembly: GCA_030441495.1. Lineage (NCBI taxonomy): Eukaryota > Viridiplantae > Streptophyta > Magnoliopsida > Fabales > Fabaceae > Dalbergia > Dalbergia oliveri. The sequence continues at coordinate 23,717,486 of JAMLFY010000009.1, read as the reverse complement.
TTCTACCTCAAGGAGATCAAAGCTAGGTCCAAACTACAACTGCTCCTTTATGGGTTAAAGATTTTGTTCTGCGTGAGCGATGTGCCTGTCGTTTAGGACTTGAAAATTGTTTAATGGAATTGATATCTCATTTAATAGTGAATGATTAGTAATCAATATAATGTTTCATACCCAATGAGTAAATAACTCTTTGGACTTTCTGTTATGGTGCCTGCTAACCTACAGTTCTTGGTCAATGTATTTTATACAGTTGATCATAATATCTAATAAAAAGTTAACATATGGACAATAAATTTAATTATTTTTAAAATAAAAAATTTAAATTACTAGTTTACCCTTTTTCACTTTTCTTCTCTCTCTCCTGTCTCTTCGTCAATGGCTCTCTCTTCTTTATGGCAACACACTTCCCTTCAATACTGTAAGGACTTTGAATCTCATAATGAAAGAAAATAAATTCATCCAACGTTACTGCACATGTGCGTTAGCCTTATTTATAACTTTGAAGATATATATGCACATATATGTAGTACCTTAACGTTCCCTGCATCCTTGATGGCCTCAAAAAGTTTGAGCTGCATCAATAAATTGTGGGACCGAAAATGAAAACCAGATATGGTGCAGATGAGAATATCTGCAAGTTTGACGGCATCAACAAGGCTGTGGTGATCGAAGGAGGCCTCAACGAGATGGGCACCGAAGCTTGTGGATTGTCGAGGACTTGAAGCTTCTACAATGGAGATAATGGTTGAAATTTTTTATAAAAAAATTCGAGCCCAAATTTTTCATTTTTATTGTGTGTTTTCTGACTGATAGAAGCAAAGAACCCAAATGTTTTTTTATTTTTTCAAGGAGAAGAAGATGAACGATAGAGGTGAGAGCAATTCCCACTGTGAGAAAGAGAGAGATGGTCAGGAGAGAGAGCTGTCATTGAGAGAGAGGAGAGAGAGATAGAAATAGTACAAGACAGAGGAAGATGAGTTGGTTGGAAAGGACAAATGTAGAAGGATAAATCAGTAATTGTCATAAGCAACTGTACAAACTGCATTGATCGGCGTATGTATGTGAGCAATCGCCTTCTGTTATACGTCCTCCTTTCACCTTTCCACGATATACTTACTATTCATCGCTGTATATGGTCCATTTAAGCATCACCAATTCACCATCCTCCTTTCACGAGGAACGAACATATATCAATGTGTAATGACTGCCTTCTCGCTCCCACTTTATTTGTCTTTTTTGAGGGTATGATAGTAAATTTATGTTGCAAAAGTGTGATCGAGTGTGTGTACACGAAGCATAGAGACAAGTGGCGGAGCTTAAAAAAAATTCTTGGAGGCCAAGACATTTATAATAAAATCAAATGTAAATCAACTATATAAAATTAAATACATATCTATATATTATTACATTTATCCAATATCATATATATATATATATATATATATATATATATATATATATACATAAAATTTTTGAGAGAGTTATGGTCCCTATTGTCTGACTTAAACTCTGCCATTGATAAAGACATCTATACATATATTAATGTAGTTGCTTTATTTTATTGGGATAAAAATCTTCTATCTTTTCTTAATCTACTTGTTATACTTTATCAAGTAAATGAGGATATATCATACCTAAATAATATATATATATATATATATATATATATATATATTTTGGATGAGTGATATATATACATAATTGATAACTGTTTTAAGCTCTTAGTTTTTTAAATATTTATATTTAGATAACAAAATCATAAAAATAATAGTGGGATAAAAGTAGAGATAGGGTTTTAAAAGAAACTTTTCTTCATTATTAGGACACTAGTTTCTAGTTAAGGAGGAAGAAGATAGAAAGTTTTAACAATTTTAATATATTTAATATATTGAAAATTTATAAAAATTGTTCTTTTCAATGTAAATTTTCATTTCTTAAAACCTTAATCTGCACTAGTTAGATGAACTCTTATCATTATTATCAATCTTCTATTTATATATAATATAAAAGTTGTTTCACTACTATTGCCATGGGACATTTTATCCTAATTTAAAGTTTTTTCTTTTTAATTAAATCATTCATTAAGTTATAATTTATAATTTTATCTATGTTCTTTCATTAGAATCATTATGTGACATTTTAAGTTTATTTTAATTACTAATAATACTATTTATTATATTTTGACTTTCCATATTTCTCATATATATATATATATATATATATATATATATATATATATATTGACTAACTTTTTATTTATAGTTTTAGTTATTTAATTACTATTTACTATTTATTATATTTTAACCTTCTATATTTCTTATTTGCATCATTCTTAACCTTTTATAACTATGCAATTTTTTATTTTAATTTTTTGAAAGATATAAAACATAGCGAATAGTGTTTAATGTTAAAATAAGAAATATAAAATATTTTATAAGCATACATAGCATTACCCGGTGAACTAAAACTTAATGAATTTAAGAACAAATTATTAAAATATGACTAAATTGAGTTAAATATTTGTTAATATCGTAACCCAAATGGGATTTAACTGGTAAACTCCCAAGTTATTCCTCAACGACTTCTGAGCGGGTACCCTAAAAGGACTTCGACGCCCAAATAAGAGATCAAGGAATAATTAGGGATATGCTAGGTTACTCATTTACCCTCATTACCTTTACTGTTATCCTCTTATACTAGTGGAGGTGTCTATGTCTGGTACTTTTTAGGATTGAGTTGTCCAGTATGGAAGGAATGTGAACCGTTATGTGCGTCCCAAACTATTTCGAGATAAAGTCGAAGTGCGTCTCCATGAAACATTTCCGGGTCCCATCATGCCTCCTAGAGATCCGTCTTCGAACATCAATGGGACGAGGACCCACTTCAGAGTTCAGAGGAGCTCTTTGACCTGAGGTCGTCTTGGTGGGGGAAGAGGACTCTAGGCATCAACAATATTATTATATAAATATAAAAATATAATAATTTTCCTTTTAATTTATTTACATAAAATTAAAGTGTGCTCAAAAATTAAAATTCAAATCATAATTTTTAAATTTTACATGTAAGTCATTTGTTGTACTTTAAAATATTATAATTATATTGACATTAATTTATTTTATATACAAAATCAATAAAATATTTTTATTAAAGCAATCAATGTTTAAATATGTTTTTGGTTTCGATTCCTAAAAAAAAATTGTTTGGTTTTAGTCTGTCATTATTTTGTCTCTGTTAAATGTAAAAGTGGTTAACAAAAGACTTTGTCATACAATCATACATGACAATCAATAATCTGATGTGGCCTATCATAATTATACTGGTCAAATTTTATTATAAAATAGGTTATTAGATCAAGTAAGAAAGGTTATTGAGTTGATCTAATCTGTTACAAGATGTGGGTTTTGACATAGAATTATGATATACTGCACGTTATTAGTAGTTGTCATGTATGATTGAATAATATGGATGTTAACTAGCTTGGTATTTAACGTAAACAAACATATCACCAAATGACTAAAATCAAATAAAAATTAAATTTTCCTTTTAAAAACAAACTAAAATTCAAGTATTTTTATTAGAAAATATTTAAACCAATAATTAACATATATTTATTAAAATATCGATAAGTTTAAATACATTAAATATTAGCTTATTATAAATTCAAATTAACAATATTTAATTTATATTATGCATGCAATTCACAGTATCACATGACTAGTTGTTATTTTGTGACCTTAGTTCGCTCCTCTTTAAAGCAAAATGCTACTCTCCAATTAAATGATTTATATGTTGAACACTACAATATTTCCTTTTTCAGTTTTTTTTTTCTTTTACTAACTTTTTTATTTTAAAGCCATAGAAAAAGAATATACTATTGAACTTAGTCGGCCATACATAATCGAAGGGACACTATACAACGAATTTCTTTAAACTGTGTGTATGATAGATGCTAGTCGTGGCCTCGTGGTGAATCAAATAATGAACTCTGGTAGATTACCTTACCTATCATTTATGAATAAAAAGTTTGTCTAATTCAAAAATCAAAACAAACACTATTATGCAACTGTGCAGCTTATGCTGAGCCCCCATAAATGCTTTTGCAAGCGTAATTATCATGGACACGGAATCATGCAAAACCATTTTTTTTCTTCTTTTGTTTAATTTTTCATTGTGCGAGTTCACATCACAACAACAGGACCACGTGACATATACGTTGGTCCGCACATACTTCTGTATCACATCATGATCCCGAAAATATTTAGAAAAACATACCCCGTCTCCATTTAATTACCTCATCTAATATTGCAAATCAAGGTCATTTTCTTTCTTATTTGCAATTAAAGTCACTGCAAAAGATAGAGATTGCAAAACGGCTTTAGCCGTTGAGTTAACTCGCTAATCTACCATTTTTTGACGGTGGTTGATTTTTTAACCTGTCAAAAATTTTCAATTTGCCCCCATCGTTTTATAGCCAACCTACAACGAATTGGGTGATGGACAAAATAGCTAAAATCTAATCAAAATCAAGTTCGCCCGCCAATCGTCATTTTTTAATTGGTGTTGATACTTTCAACCCAAATAACTAAAATGGGTCAACCCACGCCACCCTTTTTTATGGTCAACCCACGACGTGAGGCGGATCGACCCGCCCCGCAGTTTGCCACCCCTAGCAAAAGACCGGACAAACCCTTTTCTCATCGCCCCAAGTCTCCTTCCTCCTTAGAGCATTGAAAATTGTGGTTCTGGATAAGGTGGATGTAGTTCTTGGCTTATTTGGCTCTTTGATTTCTTGGTTTCTCATTTTGGCAGCATTGGGAAATTTACAACACACTTTGTTTCCCCATTGGAAGGATTTGCAACTAGGGAGATTTTACCGTAAAAAAAATGGGAGATTTTTGTTCGATATCATGGGTGAGTTTTAATGGCTAGTCAACACACTGACCTACACCTCCTCATCTGAGCACTTTATTTCCCTTTTGTGCTACTTCCCCCTTCATGAAACAAATTTTGGATCCAGTCTCCCCTTTTCTTTTCTTATTTCTTTTAAATTTGTTGCCGCAATTTCTATTATTTGTTTTGTTTGTATTTTTTAAGTTGTAAATACATGATGATTCTGAAGATCATGGAGAGTGATGGGCTATTTCAGCGGAGTATAGCCTATTAGAATATTGAAATTCCATAGCCAACTTGGACCATTTTGGTGTGTATGGTTGAACCTTTTTTTAAAAAAAACACAGTGAAGCTTACTTATTTTGTTATGCGGAGACAATTTTTTCATATGTGGCATTGGAAAAGATAACAAGAAGGGTTTTCCCAAAACTCGATCTCTTTGTTCTTCTCTCTTTATACCTTCTTATGATGAAGGCTTCCATCATTAACTACACTACTTCAAGTTTCTAGCGACCAACATAGAAAGGAAACTTGTCGTCGATGGAATATTCATTGTGGGCATCCTTCCATGTCAAGTGAAGCGAGTCAGCCATGGATATGTATATAGTTGCTGCTTCGTGAAAGTGGAAGCCCAAGCTCTTTATCATAAATTTTCATTTTACACACCATCAACCCTAAGTAGCTGCCACCAATGATCGAAGCCCTCTTCTAATTGAACATTAGCTGCGACTCATCTGCAAGATTAAAGAAGTTTGATGCTCTCTAATATTCTTCAATAACTAGCACATGGCTTGACTCTAAACTGTCCAATTTCAATGAAAATCGATCTAATGGTGCGCATATGGAGACCATGTGAAAGTCCAAATCACATGCGGGACCAAATTATCTTTCACCCAACAAATCTAACAACAATGACTTGATCACACCTCAATGAACTAAACTTATTTTTTCTTGATGAAACTACTGATGCCCATATTCTACTATTAGGAATTCAATTAATATGCCTAATTTGACTAAGATCTTGAAGGGAATAGGGGTCTTCTAGCGATATTTTTTCCATTCTAAGGCTCGAACTCAAAACCTTTAATTAATGGGCTAACACACCTGCTACCTTGACAAATCTAACATCCTTTGTAAGGGAGAAAATGTTAATATAAACTTATGTTTATAGTAAATCTTACACGTAGCATAATTTCAATGAATATTTTTATAATGTTTATATATTTTTAACTTTAAATTATACTTTAAATGCTTAATATGTTGTTACATGTAAGGTTCACTGTGAACTCAAGGCTATGCTTTCATTACTCTTATAAAGGGTCTTGATCTTAGGTTCTTCTAATTTAAAATTCAAGTATAATAATCTATTCCCTTTTTTTCAAAATGCTTTGTAATTAATTTCAATATATAACAGTTTGTCACACAACTCATATTAAAAAAAAAACAATTTGTCATACAGCAATAAGAATCTCCTGTCCTGTCTCATGCTAAGTCTAATGATCTCTTTTTCCCTTCAATATGAATGATTTATGAGTTGTTAAACATTTATTAACAATTAATTACTTAATTTGTTCACTTCTAAATGTCTTTTTTTATTTAAAATATTTAAAATTACTTGTATTTGGTGCATTAGGTAATGAGATTTGAACTTTCATGCTAACTATCTTTTGTTGTACCCATTAGTTTGGTTAGTGAAGAATTTTTCTGGACTTGATTCCATGATTTTTTGTCCTTTATCTTGAGGGTTTTCCATGTTAAATTTTTTTTATGTGCTAGTTTAATTTTCTGCAATTTTTTTTATTAGTTTACTTATCCTTAGAGTTTGTTTATTGTATTTCTTTTGCTTCTCTCCCAACACTATCGAAACTCCTCACCTTGCATTAACTCAATTGTAGTAACTTAAATTAAATTACTTGTCATTTGAAAAAGTTAAAGAAGTACTTCCTTTGTTTTTTATATTTGTTTTTGAGGTTTTAACACATAGATTAAAAAATCATTAAAATTAAATATACAAACTCACATTTAAAAAAGTTTGTATATTGACAAAATTGCTCTTTGAGGAAAATGTTCAATAATTATTACTATGAGAAGTTTGTAGGTAGGAGAAAGAATATGTGAATGGACAAAAATGAAAAAAGATAATTAATACTTCCTTAAAACTCTTAAGGTTTAATTACTCCACAAGTCCATATAATTTCACTCAATTTTTAATCAGGTCCTTATAGTTTAAAAGTTTTTAATTAGGTCCCTATATTATATAAAATTTTTCAATTGAGTCCTTGAGTAATAACCCTTACAAAAAATAAAATATTCCTAGTATATACTAAGAATATTCCAAGAATATAATAGATAGAGATGAAATATACTAGGAATATTCTATTTTTGTAACCGTTTTTACTTGCATAGACTCAATTGAAAAATTTTATACACTATCTAATTAAAAACTTTTAAACTATAGGAATCTGATTGAAAATTTAGTAAAATTATAGGATTTAGAGTAATTAAACCAACTCTTAAATGATAAATATTATTGAACAAAAATTATTTTCCAAAAATACAATTAAAAAAAGGAGGGAAAATTAATTAATCCTTTTTCAACTTTACTCCTATATTTTATTTTCTCAATTAAATCTACTCCATTTATTTTTAAATAAGTGTCACATTTCAAAATCATTATTTTTCACAATATATATTACTTTATGAAATTTAGAAAATATATTAATTAATTTTTCTATTATCCACATATTAAATAAGGGATATAAATGGGTTGAAAGGATATTAAGGAGAAAACAATTAAATAATGGGGATAATTATATAAAATACATGTTCCATGAATAAATGGTTTTAAATTATTTGAACTATGGTTGGTTTAGCCTTTATCTGCATGAAAAATACACATGACTACAGGAACGTTATATGAACATAATCAGTTATCATATTATAAATAGAATATGTCATGTAGAGCATGTCATGCACATCTTACCAAAATTATGATTTCTTTACTTTAGTTTTACTTTCATTTGTTTGTTTGTCTCACACATAGTTGAAGACCTTGTCTTCAGGAATTTCCATTCTTTCGTATTGTTTTTATGTCGTGATGATAAAGCAATACATTTATGTCATTCTAACCAGGCATGTATCATAAGAAGATCTTACATGTATCCCTCTCCTTATTTGTTAGCGGTAAATTTTAATTAATCATATTCTTTTTAAATTAATTAATAGATTTTGTGCATAATTTCACAATAAGAAATTAATCAATAAATGAAACTTAAATAAAAGCTCATAAGTTAATCAACAATTTAAATAATGAAACATAAATGCATAAAATTTATAATCTCATATATAAATAAATTGGATCAAAGTAGTAGAAGTTAGATCCAATTAATGTACAAATAATATCATAAACAAAAAGAATATTTAATTAACTTGAATTAAATAATAAATCGTATAATTGTAAAGAAACATTGAAATAAATAGGAAACTGGAGCGGCGTTAGTTCGCACTATACCAAGTGAGAGAGAAGAATCTTGTAATTAAGTGATAAAATAAAAAGAAAGAAAAAGGGACTCTGCACTAACCCGAGAGAAAGAGTTTTTATAATTTAGTGATAATAGAAATCGAGCGCGTAATCGATTGGAAGATAGGGAGAGAATATTATCATTTTAATTAAGTGGTTAGTATTATTTTAATTAATATTCAAGTCCATAATCATTAATAATATAAAAAATATCAAGAAAAATGACAATAATAAATAACTATAAGCATCTGTGATAAATGATAGTACATAAAATGAATAGTAATAATAATAACTATAGTCATGGTTTTATTTTACATAAAAATAAATTCATTCCTACCTTAAATTTCATTGACATAATAAAAATTATATACACTAATTGAGCCTTATAGTATATTAACTTTACTACCCCTTTTTATTTTATTCTTTTTTTTTCTCTTCTCTCTATCCTCTCTTTTTTCTCTTTCTCTCGCTTTCTTTTCCTTCCTCATGTTCTCTCTCACTCGCTTTCCTTCTTTCCTTTCTTTTCATTCACTCACTCACACACACAGAAGCCCATTGAAAATAAAGAGAAAGAAGTAAGGAAAGAGAGACAGAGAACGTGATGTAGAGAGAAAGAGAGAGAAAAAGAAGAAAAAAAAAGAGATAGTAAAGTTAGTATATTATAAAGTTCAATTAGTGCACTTATTTTTTCATCAACGAAATTTGAGGTAGGGAATGAATTTATTTTTATGCAAAATAAAACCATGACTACAGTTATTATTATTGCTGTCATTTTATGTACTATCATTTTAACATCGATACTCATAGTTATTTATTATTGTCATTTTAATTGATATTCTTTTATATTATTAATGATTATAGACTTAAATATTGATTAAAATAATACTAACCATTTAATTAAAGTGATCCTATTCTCTCCCACGGTTCATTCGATTTATCGCACTCTAATTTTTTTTATCACTAAATTATAATAACTTTCTTCTTTCCTTTCCCTTTACCGCGTTTTGATTTCTTATTTTTATTTTATCATTTAATTACAATATTCTCTTATCTCTCCACTGGTCCAATGCGGAATACTGCCGTTTTAAGTTTCTTATTTATTTTAATATTTCTTTACATTTATGTGATTTATTATTTAATTCAAGTTAATTAAATATTCCTTTATATTTATGTTATTATCTGTTGTACATTAATTGAATCTAACTTCTACTATTTTGGTCCAATTTATTTATGCATGAAATTATAAATTTTATGCATTTATGTTTCATTATTTAAATTGTTGATTTACTTATTAGCTTTTATTTAAGTTTCATTAATTAATTAATTATATAAATTTCTTATTGAGAAATTATGCACAATAACTAATAATTAATTTAAAAAGAATATGATTAATTAAAATTTATCGCTAACCACAAATAATATAACATGTATTTTATATAATTTAAATAATTATAATTTCATGTATAAATAAATGGACCAAAATAGTAGAAGTTAGATTCAATTAATGTACAACAGATAATATCATAAATAAAAAGAATATTTAATTAACTTGAATTAAATAATAAATCGTATAATTGTAAAGAAACATTGAAATAAATAAGAAATTGGAATTAGTAGTTGCATCTTACCAAGAGAAGAGAATCTTGTACTTAAGTGATAAAATAAAAAGAAGAAACCAAACGACGTATTCGCATGAATCCTGAGAAGAAAAAGAGTTTTTATAATTTAATGATAAAAGAAACCGAAGCGTGTAAACCGAAGAATTGGTGGGAAAGAGTATGATCACTTTAATTAAGTGGTTAATATTATTTTAATTAATATTCAAGTCCATAATCATTAATAATATAAAAGAATATCAAGAAAAATGACAATGATAAATAACTATAAGCATATGTGATAAAATGATAGTACATAAAATGAACAGTAATAATAATAACTGGAGTCATGGTTTTATTTTGCATAAAAATAAATTCATTCCCTACCTCAAATTTCATTGATAGATGAAAATTATATGCACTAATTAAGCCTTATAATATACTAACTTTACTACCTCTTTTTGTTTTATTCTTTCTTGTTTTTTTCTTCTCCCTCTCCTCTCTTTCTCTTTCTCTTTCTTTTTCTTCCTCATGCTCTCTCTCTCATTGCTTTCCTTTCTTTCCTTTCTTTTCACTCACTCACTCACACACACTTACGCGACAATTTTTTTTTTTCACAGATATTTATTATTCAGATATAACAAGTTTATTATGCAAAGTTCTTTGTTATATCTAGTTAATTTATGGATGGATTTTGTTAACAAGTGTTCTAAGAGCATCTCTTTTCAAAATTTTTGGATAGGATACAATTGTATTACTGGAGTGAAGGGTAGACCAGTCCTTCCTTATAGGAGTTGTCCCATATACATGTAGTGTAATCTTATTTTTCATGTCAATTAATGAACTGTTGTATATCGGTTATATTATAACGGTTTGTTTTATTATTATTTTGGTTATTTTTATAATATAAGTATTAATCGAAATCAAATCTTTTGTCTCACTTTTTGCCTCTTCAATAAAATTTTGGTATGTGTATAGTGATAGCATCATCTATAATTTTATATCCAACCAATTTTTTTTTAACTACTCACAATTTAAGTACGTAGTAAAATTTGACTAGAGGGACAAGGAGTGGGAACACAATAATTGAATCTAGTATCAATCTACTCCTAGTTCTTTCTTCATATCTTTTTTCAATCCTTTTCAACACTATTGTAACTTCTTTCTTCACATCATTTTTCAATTCTTTTCAACGCTCTCCAAAATCTTTCTACTCAAATTCTACCCTTCCAATTTTTAAAAAAGAATTTAAATTAATTTCATTTAATCCCATTACTTGCAAAATATCAATTTCCCTCAAAATTCAAATATCTCAAATTCTCAATCATTAAATCCTCACAATCCAAACTTATTCCAAAATCAAAATTTTCCAAACATTCAAAATTTCAATTTTCAAGTTACTTCTAATTTTTCATTTTTTTATTTTTACAAAATCAAAATCCACAAACAATTAAATTTTCATTTTCCATTGTCCTACTAACTGAAAATACGGGTATATATGCTGTCTTTCTTGTTTCAATCCCAATTTGGTAGATCAGAATTGGAATATGTTAGTGTTGGGGAACATATATATATACAATGGCGGATCTTCAAGAATTCTTTTTATTTTTTCTTTTGGCCCCGGGGGGGGGTGGATGGGATTTGAATATGTAAATTAGATTTATGATGACCATTGAATTAAAATTAATCATATATTACATATATAAATTTTGGAGTGTATCAAAGAAGAGAAATGTTTTTATATGATAAATGAAAGAAGCAAATCCTTTTCATCAAAACATACATGGATGATTAAATTTCAAACTTATTTAAAGGTTGCATAATCACTGTGAATTAAAGTCACATATTTTTATATTTTAATTTTAACCATTTGTGTAAGATCTAAAGTAAAATTTGTTCTTATTACTCTTAAAATCAATCACTCATTTTACTTAATATATTTATGGTAAACTTTAAAGCAAATTACTAACGTGAATAAAATAATTTTGAAGAGGAGGACTAAAAACTACCTTATAATATTGCTCTTTTATCTTTTAATGATTGACTTGTAATTATCAACAATTGAATCAAAATTTAAGCTTTCAGCAATTTCCATTTTAGAAGTGTATTTGATATGACAATAAAAATAGGTGAGAAATTTGTTTTAATAAATTTCATGTGAAAAATTACACATGAACATGTACATCACCTGTGAAATATTTCTCTCATTTTTAACTCTACCAAACACACCTTGTATATAAATAACCATAATATTTGTAAGAAACTTTTGTTATTGTAAATTGAATTTTCAATTAAGAGAATTTTTAAGTTGATTGTTGGAAGAGTGTATTAATACTCTAAGTACATATGTTGATATTTTTACAAATATTTTTTTTTGTTGGGGGGATGGTCCCGTTGTCCTAAAGAAGACCTACCTATGTATATATATATGTGGCAATTCCACAATACTCATTAAAATAGGGTTTTTATTACTCATGTAAAAAAGTAATGTTTTTAGTGAAATTTAATAATGTAATGTTGTTGGTCATGTAACGCATTTTATAATGTAATTTTCAAAACTATGTAACATTATTATTGTTAATCATGCGATGTTTTCTCAATACTTAAGTACACATTTATAATTTTTGATGTGTTTGAATACATAGAACCTATACTTGAGTACATGACATCTTGTACTCAAATATAGAAAACCTATACTTGAGTACACTGAATCTTGTACTTGAATATAGGGAACTTGTATTCAAGTACATGACATCCTATATTTGAATATGTATTCGAATTCATATTTTGTTTCAAAAGTAATTAATTTTTTAAAAGTTTTCAATATATTCAATACATTGGAAATAATAAAAAAATTTCTTGTTTCATCTTAAATCAGTGTCTCTAAGACACTCATTAGCAAACCATGGGGCCGAGGTGAGGGTATGTAAGATCTCTCATTAATTAACTAGTGTGTTGAGGGTTCAATACTTGTTCTAAGAATAAATCAACTTTAAAACTCATGACTAACATTTACTCCCTTAAATGACTAACAGTACAGAGGAGATTAGTCATTGTATCTGACAATGGATATCTTGGGAAAAATAAACAAAAATACTCGCTAGCAAAATCCTTATTTTATTAAAATTTATACTTTCTTTAATTATTAAGTTGTTGTATGAAAGAAAAACATTTTTCGTGAAGAAAAATTGACTCTTGTATGTGTGGTTAGAGGTGTTAGTTTTCCACAAGAGAATTTGCTAGTTTTTATTCTCCCTCTGTACTTAGCATTTTCATCCTTCAAACATTCTTTGTCTAACTTTCAACCTACTCCATGTTTCTGTTATCTTTTATTAAAAGAAGTTAGGTTGAGAGAAAATTTGTCTTAATTTAAGGCAAGAGCTTGTCTTTAATTAGATATAATATAAGCACATATAACATCACCAACAAAAATACTCTCAAACTCAAGTCTTGGCAATAAGTATTAAGTGAAAGATTGAATAGATAAATCAACTTTCATCGACCTAGATGTTAAATTGGCTTATACCCAAGAGATATCTGTTCTTGTTTATAAAAGTTTTACGTCCAAATGTTCAAAAAAAATAAAAAATAAAGTTTTATTTTATATTATTCACTATCTAAAATATTAATTTTACTAGATATTTTTTAAATTTTTTATAATTTTAAATTAATAGGCTTGTATTGAATAATTGTCACAAAATAAAACTTCTTCCTTCATGTAAGATTATCGAAGAATTTCTTGTCTGCTAAGTAATAATGTAGTGGAGGTTGAGAAATTTACCTAACCTGTGATAATAGTCACAGTGTCGGCAAGATTGAAAATAACCGAAGGACAACGTAGCAAGACCGCCATCTTGAAATCGCTTGTACGCCCATGGTCGTACGGATTTATCTATTTTAAGGATGTATTTAGTTGAGGGTGAAAAATAGAAAAATATTTTTACGGATGAATTTAATGTATAAAATTGTAGAGTTAATCAAGGTAAATTTACCCCTTTATTTTTACCTCAATCAAATACATCATAGATGTTAAGTTTTCAAAGATGCCAAAGTAAATAAGAGCACTTGAAGTTACAACTAATGATATAATTTACATGTAAATTAATCTTGAATTCGTTTGACATTTCCCTCGTTTGATATTATATCACTGGATTCGGAAAAGAGAAAAGGAAAGGAAAAAAAAAATTACATTGAGTTGTGATATGTCGTTTAGAGAGCATGCTACACGGATATAACAAAAAGAAGAGTGCGATGATTTTTGATTATTATAAAGGTTTCGAAGAGTGAAGTAGATTGACTAGTCGCTCGGTCGCATATTTTAAAACTTAGATAACTAAAGTGACAAAATAATGGTGAAAAGAGCAGTAGAAAAAGAGGGACGAGGAAAAATAAAACAACTGGATGCCATTCTCCACAACCAATCGTTGTAGCCATAGGCTCTCTACATTTTGAATGGTTGGCAGTGACCTATATGAAATGAAACTCTTGGTCTTGGATATGCTGTCCCCACGTGGGTTGGTAACAAGAGATTTTGAATAACATTGTACTAGTTGGGATCATTAACATTAATTTTGTGACAAACACGTAATATTGTATTAGGTGGATTAAGCTTCGTTGTCCATTTCAAATGCCCCTTTCACGCGAATCATCATTTTGAACTGTGTGTTACATCATTTCATTTTAACTCCATATTATTGTCCTCCCAACCTTTATTTAAATTAAATTCCAAAAGGTTTCAAACCAAATTTTCTTTTTCCAAAAGTCTATATATTTAAGTGGTTTGACGCATATTTTGTTTCATTCAAAGCGATTCCCTTCCCCTAATAATTATGATTACAATTAGGGGATGTTAGTGGGTGTACCATATGAAAAAATAATTATTATATGAAATTATTGTTCACATTTAAAATGGTAAACATATATGAATAGAACACTATCAAGATCTAACCTACAAAATCTAGGTGAATGGGACAGTGCACAAATGTAGTGACCAGTGACCACCAATAAGCATCCTATTCGTTTCTTACTTTGTCGCAAGTTTCCTATATATACCATATTTACTTTATGGCCGGTTTATTTTTAATTTTTAAAATTTTGTAAAGAAATTATTAAAAATTATAAATAAATAAAAAATAATTTATAATTTTTATAAAATTTTAAAAATTAAAAACTGAAATCTCAAACTAATCAAGTCCCGTATGCAGCCATCATTAGGCTCCGTACACAGAAAATATTAGAAAAAAAAAGCTCAAAAAGCAATTTCAATTGTGGATACACGGTAATCTTTGTTTCTTAGTGATATTCCTACATATCGCAATCTGTGTGATCTCACTTCCTTGCGTGTCTCAATTACCCAATTCCCTATCAAACACTTTGCAATGCTTCTACTTATTTCATCATTAGGCGGCTAACCGATATTTTAGGTCAAATACGCGTTATCGTGGGAAGTGTCAACTATCATAATTACGTCTGATATGTATGCCCTGAATTTTTTCGATTAAGGTTTAAGCAACTGCAATGCCAAATTAAAACTCCCTACAATAATATGGATATATTAGCATATTGAATGAACTACTGTCACTTTGCTGCGCACCAGCATACATAACAACCACCAACAAACAAAAACAAAAACCGATTCAATTAATAAAACATAAATGATTACATTTATGTATATAAAATATTTTTTTTTTGTAGTGATCATATAAAATCTTTTACATTATTAATCAATAAAATTTAAAAAATGCAAACCATAATAGATAATTATTTATCATAATTTCATATTTTTATTAAATTCTATTCACTAATAATCAGTGTATATAAATTAAATATATATATATATATATATATATATATATATATATTTGTTAATTAACTAATTATGTATAGTAATGTTATTAAAATTATTTAATTTTTATCATAGTTAAAACTGTCTCAAAAGTTATATAAAGGATAAAGTTGGATTAGTTAGCAGTGTAAAATATTTTACATTAAGAATATATTAGAATTAATTTCTTTATATATAATTAATCAAGTGAACTGCAAAATTGTTTATTTGTTTGCTGCAAACTAACTATATAATAAATCACATTACATATCCATCGGCAAGATGTTGGTCTTACACATTCAATTCACACTTTACTTGTTTAAATTATAATATCAATTTCGATAAGTTGTCTTTCTTAGGCGACCAATTTGCTTTCTTTCTTAATTAATTATTTTCACTATAATCTAATTGTCTCAATGTGTTGTTATAAGACAATCAAAGTCCGCAGAAAAATGAAATCCTGCAAAATATGAGCGAAACCAATATATATTATAAACCTTTGTCAGACTACAGTTTGTTGTGGACAGATCAGAATGCTGCATCTTGACATAACAATAGAATTAAACTATTACATGTAATGTAAGACATGGATAAGGCCAAGAAGCACCACAAATACTTGTATCATTTGCATTCAAGATCTGTAGCCATCAAAGATAGTCAATAATCTTAATTATATATATTTTTCTAATGGTGGTGTACATTAAACGTACGTGCAAAATCATCAACATAGCAATCAAATTAAGCAACATGGAAAAAGAAAAACTATACATTTTGTTTGCTATTGAAACCGATATCACAACCTTTTTTTAATATATGTTTATCTAGAAAAGAATCGACTAATTGCGCATGACAATAAAGAAATACATATAACTTGTGCCACCTCAATTATTGATTTTATCAATTAGCTATTTTAAAATTCCAAAAATTTTCAATATTCTTTATTTGTTTTACGAAATAAATTTCTAATCATATTATTACATATAACTTAAAAACATCTTAATTATACATTTTACTACTTGTTTATTAAACATATTTAGGGATGGCAAATGCTCTCCTACATGCAGTATGCCCACCCTACCCATTCAGCACGATTGAATTTAAAACCCACCCGCACAGGCACTGGTAGACCTGAGAGGTTTTGTTTGCGGGGGGGTGGGTGTGGGTTTAAGGTAAACTATCCTTACCCACCTCGCATCCTATATAAATATTTATAAAATATAATTGTTAATATATATATACACACACATACACTTCAATTTTTTTTTTATCATAACTCTAATAGTAATACTCTATCACTATCACTTTATCAAACTTCATCTTCATTCACGATTTTGCACTGTAAGAGTACACACCACGGCCACCTTCTTCAATTCCAATATTTCCTCAAGTCTTCAACCTTATGTTATTTCTTGATATTGAGAATTTTCTTGTTATTTTCTTGCTACTGATGATTGCTATTATGAAATTTAAATATTGACATTGTTTGTACTTTATATGATCATATTTGATTTATTTGATTTATTATCTGTTATTTTCTTGAAACTAGCCACTTTATATATTTATTAGATTTTACAATAATTTTAAATGATTTCTTCGATACCTTTATAAGATTCAAGAGCATTGGTACCTTATAGTTTTTCGTAACTAAGATTGTGCCATGTCCACCAACCTAGTTCATTAAAATATAAAAAAAATTAAAAATTCAATCACAATTATTGAAAACTAGAAGCTAGTACCAAAGGAAAAACCTAATTTTAAAGGTTTTTTTTTTCAAAAAACAGGAGGACGGATACGTGTTTAAGTTTTAAAAACCTTCAGGTAGAGGCAGAGTGTTGAGACTAGTGTTAATAAAATACGAGCAACCTTTAGCTAAAACCTACCCCAGGCCCCCATCGTCATCTCTAAACATATCGATACTAATAAATTAAGACTTAAATAATTGAGTTATTTCTCATTACAAATGATAAGTGGGCTCAATAATGGGGAAAATTAATGTCAAGTATCGAAATTAAGAAATATTATGATGTATTTTTATCTAGTTATAATCATAAGTAGAAGCCACCTCCACCAAACTTTGGCAGGTCAAAGCGTTTTCTTTTCCGCGGCACACAAACGCACAGTGATATCCAATTGAATTTTTTGTGCACGCTTTCTTTGAGTGCATTTTGAAATTTGATAAACATTGATTGACTTTGTATTGACCCATTAATATTTGTTTCATAATCACACTATTTTTCCTGGTATGTAATCAACATTATTTACTAAGGACCGTATAATCCTTCTAGATTCATTACGGTTTCGCGCAGGGGACCAGAGCTCCATCCAACATACACGTGCACAGATTTGGAATTGGAGTCATAAATTTCAGTGGCCCATGCAGAAGCCCAAGCCCAAGCCCAAGCCCAAGCGCATCCTACCCCAGACAAGGCAGAGTAACAGCTCAATTTTTTAAGCTTCGTATCAAAAAAGCAATTTGACTTACCAAAAACAATAGAGATCCGACGGCGCAGATATAGGTTACGGTAAAGTGCCTGGTGAGGGCGACACGTGGCATTCATTCCTGGGACTCGTGACAACTGTATTCGAGTCTTTTCGTACAGAATCTTCCCATGTCACCGTAGCAAAGGGTAAAATTAAAAAGATATATAAAACTGGCAAAGTGTACTGAAAAAGTGAAGAGGACAATTCAGTAATTTGGGGTGGACCTGAACTTGAAGTGAAGTTGAAAAAGGAAAAACAAGGGTCGCGCAAAACGACGACGGTTAAGGCCGACGCCGACGACCCCACTTGAATCATCCCAAATCCCATCACCACAGTTCGTTCACCTTCCGACACCTCTTTGCATCACTTCCACCGTCGATTCTCTCGGGTCCCACCTTATCATCACCGACTGTCACCCCTACAAATCGAAACGCCAGGTGATCCTAACATCCCCCTTGGATACCAAAGCCACCACTCACAGCAAGAGCCAGCCATTAGAAAAATAAATAAATAAATAAATCAGCTTAATTATTCTCCTCTCCCTTGTTTTCATTCTTCAGGGGTCCTTTCCTCTTCCTGGCACAAGTTTCACTTCACTTGCTACTATGAACTGAAGAGTGAAGGGTGATAACTATAATCTGAAAGGTTTTGTTAGTGGAGGCTTCGAGAATGGTTTCGCTGGAGGAGTCTCGCTCCAACAATACGGTTACGAACCGTTTTCCGTTGGCGCGGAGCTACCACTCCGTGTCGTCCATTTCCCCCAAAACGCACCGTCGTTTAGGAGGTCCATGCGCACCATACGCTCCAACTTCTTCCAAGACGACACCAGCAGCAACAGCTGCTGCTCCTTCACCGAGAAATCCACCTGCCAATCGGAAAACCTCTCCGACTCCGTCGTCGACCTCCACCTCGGCGAGCTCGCCTCCCGTAACGCCAACTCCCTCAGGCCTTCCTCCGCCGCCGCCGAGGAGGACCTTCTCGACCTCTCCCACGCCTTCAGCGACTTCTCCGCCTGCAGCAGCGACATCTCCGGCGAGCTCCAGCGCCTCGCCTGCCTGCCGTCACCGGAATACGTCCTGAAGAACAGCAACGACGCCGGTAGCGCCACCGCCGAGCAGGAACCGGAGCCGGAGCCTTGCGTAGGGTTCCTGCAGAGGGAGAATTTCTCAACGGAGATCATCGAGAGCATTTCGCCGGAAGATCTTCAGCCGACGGTGAAGCTCTGCATCGACGGCCTCCAGTCGCCGTCGATTGCCGTGAAGCGATCGGCGGCTGCGAAGCTCCGCCTGCTAGCGAAGAATCGCGCCGATAACAGAGTCCTAATCGCCGAGTCCGGTGCGGTTCCCGTTCTGGTTCCGCTTCTCCGGTGCAGCGATCCGTGGACGCAGGAGCACGCCGTGACGGCGCTGCTGAACCTATCTCTCCACGAGGACAACAAGATGCTGATAACCAATGCCGGGGCAGTGAAGTCGCTGATCTACGTGCTGAAGACAGGGACAGAGACGTCGAAGCAGAACGCGGCGTGCGCGCTGCTGAGCCTGGCGCTCGTGGAGGAGAACAAGACCTCGATCGGCGCCTCTGGCGCGATTCCGCCGCTGGTTTCGCTGCTTATGAACGGTTCCAGCCGCGGGAAGAAGGACGCGCTGACGACGCTGTACAAGCTGTGTTCGGTGAAGCAGAACAAGGAGCGCGCGGTGAGCGCCGGAGCGGTGAGGCCGCTGGTGGAGCTTGTGGCGGAGCAGGGGTCCGGTATGGCAGAGAAGGCGATGGTTGTGCTCAACAGCCTGGCGGCGATTCAGGAAGGGAAGGACGCGATTGTGGAAGAAGGTGGAATCGCTGCTCTCGTGGAAGCCATTGAGGATGGCTCGGTGAAGGGAAAGGAGTTCGCGGTTTTGACGCTTCTGCAGCTGTGTGGTGACAGTGCGAGGAACAGAGCGTTTCTTGTGAGGGAAGGTGGGATTCCTCCTCTTGTTGCACTTTCACAGACTGGGAGTGCTCGAGCTAAGCACAAGGTGAGTTTGAGAGTCCTTAATTTCAACATTGATTATAATCTTTAATTTCAACATTGATTATAATCTTAAGGTTTTACCGATTTGCTATTAGTCTTGAGATTTAGTTGAGCCCTTATCTATGTTTTTCTTATTGTTGAAATCTTGTGACTCTGTTTTTCCTCATATTATATGGTTACATACACATCAAAGAGTTTTAATTAAACTGTAACAAGGGTCCCCTGTTAGCCAAAGTTTGAAATATCAGTGACTCAAGTGATTAACAACTTATGAAAAAATTGGCCAAGGAGAAGATTTATATTAAAGCTTTTCATTCATGCAATTGGTAATATTTTGATTGAAAAGTTGAGGGTTATTAGGTTGGCTATGTGAATATTTTTCTAGTTGCAATCAAGGGGTCATGCTGGAATTTAATACTATTGTTTTTCTCTTCCTTGCTATATCTTTTTTAATTGAAGCTTTTGGTTGGTTTTCCTTGCTATCCTCTATTTTTATTGAAGCTTTTGGTTGGTTTTGCAGGCTGAAACGCTCCTTCGATATCTGAGAGAATCAAGACAAGAAGCATCCTCTTCAAGTTCGTAGAGGGAGTAATTACTACTTAGGGAGGTAATTATACAGTGTGATTGGTTATTATTGTGTATATAGTGTTTTTGCTGGTTTGTACAGTGTGGTGACCAAGATAGTTGGAAGCGTGTTTGTGGAAGTTAGAACTAGTGAGCTATAGACTGACCCTTAGTTGTATGGATTTAGCTAGGTTTGGGATTTTGCTTTCCCTTTTTCAATTTTTTTGGTTTCCTGGAGTTTCCGTGGTTGTCTTTGGCTTTTTGGTTTGATTAGGTTGTTAAATTTCTTGTTTTTGATGACCCTAGTTTTGTGAAAAGGGTTGCTGATTGTATCATTGTATGTTAATTTTCCCGCTTGTAGTGAGACAGTACAGAGCTTGTACTGCATTACTACATTTGGAATATGTTAGTAGCAATAATTTCTTTTGATGTAACTGGAGCTTGAGCTTCTTATGATACTGCTGAATGTATTGCATAGCCTATAGCCTATTAAATCAACTCCATTTGTTTCTGTTAACACCTGGGATGTGACTCTCAACTGAAGTGTGGTATTCTTGACGACTCCACTATAACTCTGCAAACGAATACATATTTCATACCCAGGAATTCTTTCTTTCTTTCTTTCTTTCTTTCTTTTTTTCATGCTTGTTTGCCTTGAAAGTTTGGAATATGATGGATTGGCTGGAAAGAAGTTGGGAAAGAAAATACGGAATATTTACTTGAAGTTGACATGGGGAGTAATCCAGTATGGAGAATTGTCTACATAGAAGAAGTCGGTGGTGATATTCAAAGTTTCAATTTCCCAGCATAATACAGAGAATTAAAATAATAATTCTATAAAAGACAAAGGAATCTTATACAACTAAATATCAATTTTCTGAGAAGAGTAAAGCACGAATCTGATAGGTTCAGTCAGGATGGGCCTTGTAACATTGGAGATTTGGAGTTAGTTTTTATCTTTTTTCCAGCTGCTGAATTGCCGTTTAGATTGTGTACGCTATTATCTTAGTGCAAGATCTTAAATCCAGATCAAGATAAATGTTTGGTGGTCGTAAAATTGTGAATGGGATTAGGATGAGATTGGGACATGTTTAGGCGGGTTTTTTATATGAATAAGTTGGGTGACGAACTGTAGGTCCCTCGGGTGGCTTGTCCTTGTTGTGAAAGTCTCTCTCTCTCTCTCTCGCTGCATGCTACTTCCAAGTTGAATCTCAGAGCCCCACCTTGCTGGTCAATTCCACCACAGCTACATCATTCTTGTTGTGCAAAGTTTTCCTCATCTAGCATCTTATTACATCTTGATCTCTATTTTCATTTTTCCTTTGATCCTTTCAGATCTTATTGTCGTTTATAATAATCGCCAATTAGCTGGCAGAGCAGGTATGTTTTGTCCTGATGTTTGTTTGCATGGTGGAACTTTCAAATCTTCAAGTTTTGAATAACCAGGTGTCGGTGTTCTCATAGTGCATGCACGCACTTAAAAAGTATGAAATTTATATACATTAGGTTGATTGCTTGCATAATAAAAAAGTGAAGCTATTTGGTGAGATGGCAGGGGTTTATCTAAGTATGAGGTTTCTTGGGACTTACCGGAACTCGCCAAAGGTAGAGTGGTTAAGTTCACATGTGCCTCTCGCTCGGGATTAGTTGGTCCCCTCTATGTTAGGGACTAATGTTGACCCACTCTTTAATATCATTAGGTATAATATTAAAATAAATCAATGAACTTTATTTATTAGATAAAATAGATTAAATTTAATTCTAAAATTAAATTAATTTATGCTTTGCCAAATTTCCCCTTTCGTGTATTTCTTTTTTTCATTTTTTTATCCACCACCTCTCCTAGATTCAGTAACCACCACTAACAACAAACTCAAGCGTATGTGAAATGGGATCATAATCTCAAAGCTAGAGTCCTAAAGATTATTGGAACAAAGCTACGTAACATTCATCAACATCAAGTTGTGAACAAGAGGATAAACCATGGGTTTGTGTCAACAATAAAATATATAACAATCAAGGAACCAAAAAAAAAAAAGACCCACTGTGTTTTTAAGAAAGAAAGAAAATGGGTATGCTTAAATGTAAAGAAAGGTGAGAACTTTAGAGGGAAAAAGAGAGGAGGGGTGTTATCTTGTTAGGTAATGAACACAATGGGGAACTTAATGTTAGATTGGAAGCATATATAGAGAGAAAGGGAGAATGCCACCATTTTTAACTTTGGAGATTGGAGCTGCAAAAGTAGATATAGAAGAGGTGAGTGAACAATAGCTAGGGAAGTTGGGGCGGTAGGCAACAGTGACAGTGGCAACAGTGACGACTTGGGTGACCGAAAAGAAGGTTGAAGGTGGAGTGGTTCAAAGAGAAAATTAGAAATTTAAAGGAGGTTAATTTAGTAAATTTGAGAGAAATTTTAGGGTGAATCAATGTTGGTCCCTACACGGATGGACCTACTAATCTAGAGACGAATGACATTATAACATCCCACGCCGTTTTATGAATCGATGATTGTCCATACAAATCAACACTGCCTTTTAGGAGTTCCGTCCTCACTCACACACTTTCTAAAAACTTCTCAGGACGTCATCCATCCCAAACTTTCTCTAAGTCAAATATGCTTAACCCGAGCTCTTTAGTGAAGGTACCAAAAAGGAATGCATCTTGTTAGGATAGTTAGGACCAATTAATTCATATAAGTCATCTTAACTAATAGCCTCATACCTATACAGGCCCTTAATCCTCTCTCATTTGCGCAACGAGTCATTCATGCACCCTCCGCTTAGAGACCTTGCCAAGATCCGCTCATTATCCGTGTCTTCTTATCCACCACTCCTACCTCGTCATCAGGCGTTACAAGTATACTGCTGATTCTACCTTATTCATCAATACTCTTACTCAAAAGTAACTTTCAAACTCTGGTTTGTACACAAGACCAAGATAAATAAAATAAAAATACAAAGAGAGAAACCATGGAGAAGAAGAAGAAAAGGGGCTAGGGTTTTCATAGGAGTTGCAAAATAGAACTAGTGTATAATACAAAGCAAAAAGGAAATATATATGCCTAATAGCAAATGATAAAACTACCCCTAACTAATATATCTAATATTATCTAATAGAAATTAAATTAAACCTGGGAAGAAAAATAGAAGAGAAACGTTAACAACAGACCTACTAGTGGTTGTTTCGGACCTCTATAAGACTGGTCCACTTGACATTTATTAACAAACTTTTCCCATTTAGATACAGTGATGGTACTGAGGTCGGAGTTTATGACCTCATGCAAATCTCAAACCCGTAATCACTAGTCTCCTATTTGTGGAGACTAAAGTTTTCCTCTGCGAGTTATAGACTTAATTTTTCACTAAATCCTTCACAAAGACGAGAAGAAAATCAATGATCTTTTTCTTGAGAAAAATGCAAATGGTTGAAGCATCATGCCAAGTCTTGCTCTTTTCCCTTGCTATCCTCCTTTCTCTTGTGAAAGGGGAAAGGTTTGAAGCCTTTCTGAAGCATTTTCTCGACCTCCTCGAACTGAAGACCTTTGGTTTCAGGAACTAACACATAGATAGCCACGAGCCCAATAAGGGAGAATCCGGCAAAGAGGAGGAATGTGCCAGAAGAGCCTAGGGTCTTTGTCATGGTTAAGAATGACTCACTGACAATGAGATTAGCACACCAGTTGAAAACTGCAGCTATACCTCCGCCTAGACCTCTGAATCTCAATGGGTATATCTCTGAGTTCAGAACCCATGGTACTGTTCCCATCCCAGGTGAGTATGCTATTATATACAATCCAAGGATTGCAACAGCAAGGATTCCAATTTTGCTCGGACAACCCTGAGAAAACCATACACGGTTATGTGCGCGACACATGCCTCTGATACTCTTCCCTGCTGCCAAGCATGCTCCTGGAAGAAACTGGACGACAGATAAAGAGAAAAGACAGAGTTAAGCCCTGCTTAGTGCTTAATCAAGCAGTGTATCATTTGGATAAATATAAGGTGTTCACATATTCTTATGAAAGGATGAGACCATTGTAACCTAATGACCATAAAACAAGCACCTTAATTCCTGAAAAATATATTGTGAAACAGGAAGTTGATAGAACTTACTTGACTCTCGCTGCTGGCACAAAAAGCACAGTCTGCTTGCAAACATTGCATGCAGTTCCATGAAGAGAAATTTGGGTCCTTTGTGTAAGCCTGGCATGTAGAGTTCGAACCAAAGCTGAGGGTGTCCTTGTTACTAATAGCAGGAGCATGGTGTGCTGCCAGGTTGAATGTAGCACTCAGCACTACGAGGCAAACAATGATGCCAATCATGGAGACCAGCATCAACTTTCTCCTTCCAAATCTATCAATGAAAATTATACTCAAGATAGAGCCAACAGCGTTCAGACCAGAAGTAACCAGAGAAAGCGCAAGAGCTGTGGAGTTGGAGGCGATTCCGGCAAACTGAACGATGGTTGGGCTGTAATACATGACAGTGTTAATACCAACAAATTGCTGAGCAACTTGGACGGTGATGCCTGCATAGAGTGCTCTTCGGATTACATGGTTAGACAAGGCGCCTTTCAGTTTCTGTGCAAGGTTTTGCCCAATCAAGTCTTCCTCTGCCTTCTCAGTTTCAATGGATTCTTGCATGGCTCTCATCTCCTCTTCAACTTCACCGGGGCGATAGATTTTTGATAAGATGTGCTTCGCCTCCTCTTCCTTACTCTGGAGAAAATAAATGAACTTAGTATAAATGAAATTGCCTCCGAAGAAATATTTAGGGGGTAGCAGATGAGTCATATAAGCGATAATGCTGATAAAGGATCCTCTTCCAGGATCAGAGGACACTGACCTGTTTGCAGAGTATATTTAACATATGAAGCTACTCTTGATCATTCACAAATGCAGATTTTAAAAGACAATGCTTATCTAAAGAGAAAAGTCCCAAGAAAAAGGAGAAACCCAAGGATGTATTTGTGCTTTTATGTTGATCATTCACAGTGCAGACAAGAAGTCATGCAATCCAGAGTCGATTCAAGTCCTCTAAACTTCAAAGAATTCATTTTCATTGAGCAAGGGAATTTTAGCCAAAAAATATACATATATTTTAATTCCTTGCACTTTTTCACTTAAGTAACAAAAAAAAAAGGGATCCAAGGGAGTTAATGCATAGATATAACCAGAACACTATTCATGGCTCATGAGGTATACAAGCAAAGTTAACTAAAAGCTGAGTTTCATTGTAACTAAGCATCAGAAATCAAACCCGAGCCCTTTTCTTGCTATTGAGCTACAGCAAACCTATGTATGCAATTATTTTGTCAGGGAGACAACACAAACATTTTCTGTAGATTAAGAATCTCAAAAAGGAAATGCACTGAAATTTCAATCTTCACCAGCAGGGACATTTTTGTGCCTGACAGTTAGTACTTAGTACTCTAAGCATTACCTGTCTGTACAGCCATCTAGGTGACTCAGGGAGGGACATCATCAATATGAACTGAACCACAGCAGGAACTCCTGCCACCCCAAGCATCCAACGCCAGGTTCCAGGAGCCTAAAACAATTCAAATTGAAGATTGGGAAAAAGGGTTATCTTAATGCATGTGTGCTGAACTTGAGCAACTATAGAATCACCTTCAGTCTTGCATACCTTGGTGAATGCCAAGTTGATAAGGTAAGACAAAAATTGCCCACCAGTGACAAAGAAAGCATTGATACTGACTAGAGCTCCTCTGACCTTAGCTGGGGAGGCTTCTGAGATGTATAGAGGGGCAGTCATGGATGCCATACCAACTCCCAAACCAACCAAAATCCTTCCAATGATGATAACCCATGGAGCTGGAGCAATAGCCATAACCAATGCACCTAGAAAGAATACAATATCAGCCATTAAAATTGACCTCCTCCTCCCTAGCTTGTCATTCATCCACCCCCCAAATGCAGCACCAACGATAGCTCCAGCAACAGCCATACTCACAATAGTTTCCTACAAAACAATGGATAAAACAATCAAAGGTACAACAATAGCAACAAGCCTTGTACCTCCAAGTGCATGTTTAGTTTCCCCTTTGCAACCTCGAAACCATGGTTTGAGTAATCATGATTTTGAAGCTTTATTACAAACAGAAAACTAAACATGCTATAAGTGGGTCGGCTATAACAATCAAACATAGTGGTTAAAAATAAATAGCTCTCAACCACAAGGTCCATGACAATTGGAGTTAGCTGAGCTCTTAAGCATATAATAGGTTCAATTTCTAATGCTGTGCATGGAAAGTCTCTGGTAGAGGTTTATCCCATGGGAGAGCCCCACGCCTCAAATGAATTACGGCAATGAATATATCGGGAAACCAAAAAGAAAAAAAGGCTCTCAAGGAGAAAGCACTATAGAGTATACTTACTTGGAGCCATGTTTTCTTGTCAACTTGTTCAAAATCATCACGGATGTATAACAAGGCTCCAGAAATCACACCTGTAAGTTAGAGGGATTTGGTCAAAAGAGATGTCATCTAAAGTGGTCACTGGTCTCACAGCAACATTAAACATTTCCAAGTTAAATTGAGAGAAGGGGTTTGTGCTACTTACCTGTATCATAACCAAAGAGGAGACCTCCAATGCCAGCAGATAAAGCAAGGCGCATGATGTAAGGTGATTCAGTTGATCTGCGCCAGCATTCTGTGAAGTCGGTCTGGTCTGCAGCTTGGTGAGCACCCTCCATCTTGGCATGAATTGAATGAATGAAAGCTTGTGTGGAATATACACAGGTTCTAGAAGCAGGAAAGCATTAGTCAACACTCAGAGTGAAGAGTTCATCAACACACATTGCTTTGTGTGCACATTAACTTATTTTTTTACGTTTAAAATTATAATTTAATATTAAAGTTCAATCAGAAATTTAAAAAACAATAAAATCATTTTTTCTGAAGATTAATTAAAACCAACGACGCATTACTTAAAAAACTCCTAAAGAACACTATTATCACATAACTGTAGCATGCCTGGATTCCCCTAACTGTCTAAGACAAAATCTTGTCTCTCATGATTTCTGCGGTTACAAACGAGGAAGCACACATGCAAACTTTATTGATCTTAAGTTGTACATTAAAAAACCAAAACTATATATTGGGAGGAAAAAAGGAAAATTCAGTGAATTTGTCTCTGAAAGATGTTAACTGTTTAAATAATTTAGTAGATTGAGGGTGACTCAGTGCAAGTGTGCAACCATAACAAAGTTGGTGTTTTGTGACCTGAAATCCAGGGTTCAAAACTTTGGAAACAAACTTTTCACTTATAAAATAAGATTATTTAGAGAGCCTCGTGAACTAAATTACTCTTTCAAATTATTTAGTAGATTATAATAAATAAAGAGCTCCTTTCTTCCTCACTTGTTAAACTCAGTCTTATCCAGTCCAAAACTTCTGAAATACCAAAGTAGGGGTATGCATGCAAGAAAAGTGGCGACATCATGGACATAGAGCCAAAATCATAGTTTTTGGTGTAGTTTTTAGAACTAGACTAATGATTCTTGACTAAAACACTAAATCATTGGTTTAACCAATACGTTATTGATTTAACCTTAAATGAATTTGATTAATTTAATATATAAAAATATAATTTAATATAAATAGATATATAATATATATAATTTTTGTTACAAAATAACACACACACACACATCAAGTAAGCACAATAGTTGAGTGCTCTCCTTTCCATTCCAATTGGCAGGGGTTTGATCTCACTACTTGGAATTTTGGCATTTTTACAAAATTTCACTCGGTGGCTCTTAGCTTGTCATGTGACTGGTTTGACTCTCCACCTGCTGGTTTGACCCGAGTTTGATCGATTTTTAATTAGTTTATTGTGAAACTGGTCCAATTATCAAATAGGACCGAATCAATATTCAGCTCATCAGTTTTCGATCCAAACCGGCCATCGGTCCGATTTTAGAAACTATGCCCAAAATTATGCGTCACTGGTGAGAGTGTCAGCCTGAGTTTATGGGACAAGAGCAGACGCCGTTGAGACGTTGGATATTGTGATATAGATACCGACAAAATTAAATTAAATTAAATTAATCTAAAATTAATGTGATGGACCCACATGATGACGTCTTGACGTGTTGATAACCGTGAATTCCACAGTGCATCGTCATTCTGCCTTGGCACCAGTTGGCGCTTCTGCATCCATTACTTGATTTTGCAAGTTTATTATTGCCATTGATTTCAAGGTGTATAACCAGACCAAACAGAAAAAACGACACAATTCCTATGATGTTTGTTTAAAGCTTTTCATTGTTCTTTTCTTTTCGCTCAACTTCCATTGACATCGACAATAATCTAATTATCTATTAGAGTGTTTGGCAAGATTGAGAATCAGTTTCTTCTAAAATTTAATTTAATTTTGTGATTTAAAATTAAATACTTATATGGAATTTAATTTCAATGAGAATTGAATTCCTTTTAAACAACCTAAATGCATATCGGACCAAAACAACTCTAATTTATTATAGGATTTGGGTCTAAAAAATGATATATCTAAAATATCCCTTATCTATCCATTCATTTCTCATTCTCGCTCAAAAACCCATTCATTAATCAAGGAAAAAATTGACAAAATAAATAATTTAATTTATTTTTACAGGCATTCCAAACAATATAATGGAATCCTATTATGTTATTTATTATTTTATTCCAAACAAAATAATTCAAGGTAGAATTGAATAGTCCTTGTAGAATTGAATTCAATTATATCCACTTTGGACATTCCAAACAGGCAAAGATAACATGCCGTTAGTGTTTGCCTCTTTTTATAGTTTCGTTTTGTAAACTTATCTCGAATTAGTCCCAGAAAAATTTATATTCAAATATTATTATTTCTAAAATGTAATTGAGATTAATTTTTCTGGACTTCCTATCATCTAATCATAATGGATAGTTAATTGAATATTTATGTTGATGAGGTAATATATAATTGCATGTCTATATAGTATCTTAAATTCAAAGTAATTTAGTATAGCATTAATTAAAATCACATTTTTTTAAGCTTTGATATAAAAATCACATTTAAATAAATAATTAGCAAAAATTAAATGAGAAGCACACACTGAAAGGTAATATTCGATTTTACAGCGTTATTATGATTTAATAAATTGTTCAAAACCTATACGGAATTTTAATTCAATAACAAATTAAGAAATTCTTACTTTTAGAAACTCGATTACAAACATTTCACATGTTACTTTATCAAATATGTACCAACTAAAGTAACGCTAGGTTTATGTACCTAAAAACAAAAATGTAACAACAGATACCCACTAAATTATAGTTTAAAGGTTGCAAAGAGTAAACCAAATATGTATAGCCTTAACTCCTTGATCAACTAAACTTGATAGTGGCCGCGTAAATGAACGGTCGGTTCTCCTTGCACATGGTATCTTCCTATAAATTAATTAACATGCTATAATAAGATTGTCTAAAGAAATCTAATTTTTCCTACTTATGAACTCTGGCTACAATGTCAACGTTAATCAGCTCAAACTAGATGTTAAAGTCATTAATTGATACTCCCTCCGTCCCTAAATAATTATCTATTCTAAAAATTTGTTTTATCTAAAAATAATCATCTATTTCAAAAGTTTATGTAGTATTAATTATTGTTTATTAATAATACCCCTATTAAATACTATTGATTTATTAATGAAGGAGGAGAGATGAAGTTGAAGTATTAAAAATAAACGAAGGCAATTTAGTAAAGTATTCCTAATTTTTACTAACATTGATGTTTTATCAATCATTTCCTTAATTTTAGTGCATATTTATAATTGTACAATTATTCAAGAATGATGGTTTTATTTGAAAGGTTGTGTGCATTAGGGCTGGGTATCTTCCTATATATTAATTTAAGATTTAATTCATATAATTTTCAAGGTAAAAAAAAATCACACAAACATTTAACCATGTAAAATATTCTTGTGTACTTTGAGAGCATAATGTTCTCCTGATTCACTAGTTTTCTTCCACTAGGTAACAAGGGTTAGTTCTTTTTATTAATTTTTTTAATCTAATTTAATTATAGTTGGCTCAAAATACTAATATGGGAGAAAACACATGATTATTTGTTCTTGTGTTTAATTTAGTTACAACAACTGGCGCACAATATTGATATGGGAGAAAACTAGTGAAATAAAGGAAGAAGATGTTTTGCTCTTAGAAGTTAGGACACATAAAAATATATCCTAATTATATATTGTCATATAGGAAAGTTAAATTCAGTCATTCATTATCTGGAAAATCTTACAAATAGAAGCATATGATTGAATGATAATCTAAATCTTTTTTATTTTATTGATGTACCAAAATTAAACTCATTAATTTTTTCATCAAGCAATAACCAGACTATGTGATCTTCAGGAAAGATATCAGAGGAACAGAAATGTAATTATGCAATAATCATGGTTTTCCCGTTAAAATACTTATCTATTTGGACAACTTAACTGTTAATCAATGTATGTGGAGTACCTTATTTTTCCCCTTATTGACTTCTCAGTTAACATAAGTTACGGGTACGTAAGGGGAATATAGTGGAATTTAATCCAAATATATTTTCTATCACAATTTTTCTTCACTTATCCTCATCCCTTCTGATGTCTTATTAGGAAGTTAAGGACTCATTTTTTCTTCCCTTATCCTCATCTCTTATCTCATGAGGAAGTTTCTTAATGACTCACTAAAAAGCGACTTTGCTTCCCCACCATGAGGTGGGATCTAAGCCTGACAAGAGGGGGGAAAACATGCTCAATTTTTGTCAAATGAGCTTGGATAACTTCAACAATATATAACCTTCTTTCTTTCTAAAGTTGAATGGATTATATTTGGATTCTCATTCTCATCCAGAGGTTCATCTTAACAACTCTACTATATGCACTCAGCTTACATATCTAGGCACAGGCACTAGCTAGTTGGATACAAGGGGCCCCCGTCCATATGCATTCCAATACCATACGAAGTACTATATATGCATGAGCGTCTTAATTGTTCACATAAGTATGCCAAAATGCCAAAGCCGAAAAGGACAAGCAAACACAAATTAGGAGCATATATAGTATGTATCCCATTTCTTACCAAGAAGGACAGTTCTGCTGCAAATCTCCGCAAACCTTTTCCCGAGCCTGCTGACTCCAAAACAGCTTTGTTCTTTCTTCTTTCTCAGTGTCTTTGCACAAAGATGGTCTTTTATTCGGAGAATAAAGGGGAAAGCAAAGAAAAAGACGCGTCCCACTACTGAAAAAGCCAAACAAAAAAAAAAGAGAGAATCTAATTCAACTTTTGGAGGGTGAATTTTCCTGTTCTACTAGGAGTAGTTGAGTTTGTTTCACCACCACAATCATTACCTGGGACACCGAAAAAAAAGGCTTTTAGGCGTTACAGTGTTTCAGCGATTAATAAGTACTGAACTACTACTGGACTCTATCTCGCGCCTTATCTACGAAGTAGCCTTATTATCCCCTAATTATCGCACTTTATGTTCCCCTCAAAATCAAATCTCAATCCGATTAGTGCTAACTACCTCACTCATTGTGACGAAGCGGCCAATGAAAATTTGTCCCTAGTCAAGTTAAAATCAAAAGAAACGTTGACTACGTTTTCAGATTTTATTTTCTTTTTCAGATAAAATATTGCATTTTTATACATCTAAAATTGTCACTTTGTGGATAAGAGATTATTGAAGATTTTGATGCGTGGATTTCTTGGACATTAAACTATTTCAATATAAATTTTTAATAATTAATGTAAAAGTAAGAGTACGAATTAAAAAAAATTATACACATTCTGAACTAGAGAAATATTAGATGATCATAAAAATATTAATTAAATGAAAAACTAACTAATTACCTAGATTTGATGATTACACCGTTTTTCATGGTTTGATGAGTAATTGGTTGAAGAGATTAATTATAAAACCACATATAGGCAGATATGTCAGCCAAATCAACAATAAGGTTATAGTAGTGAGTCAAATGTTAAATTTTTTTAATTTCTTAAAAAAAAAGGTCAAATGTTAATTATTTACAATAACTTTGTCTACATGCCTAAACTTATTGGACTTGAGTTGCCTCCTATGCTAGTTTCCATTCCGTTAGCCCTAGGTTTTCAACGGATAAAGGTTTGATTTGGTCTTTAAAATTATATATGTGTTTTATTTTAACTCTTAAAATTAAGAAAATATTAATTTGATTCTTGAAATTGTAAAAAAATATTCAAATTAGTCCTTATACTAACATTGATAAGGACTAACTTGAATTATCAAAAGACTAATTAATTTGAATCACGTTTTTTTAATTTTATAAACTAAATTGATACTTTCTTTATTCAAGAGACTAAAGTAAAATACACATATAATTTTAGGGATTAAAATGAATATTTACTTCTTTTTCAATCTATCAATCATTTTCGTGGTTGATCACCTCGCCAAACAGAACGAGCAAGATCCTCATTTTACCTAGGCAGTATTACAACATTAAAACTGTATAACTAAATATACGCACTCCAAGCATTTCCTTTCTATATTTCCTATGCATTTAGCTAGGTACAACCAAGTCAACGCCTTAGTCCATGGAATCAAAGATTCCATCATATAAAGCGCTCGCTCGGTGTCTCTATTTTTTTGCCTCTTTGTTTTTGTTGCTGGGTCATGTAGTCGCTCTGTTGTTATCTCCCTTTCTTGGCCCAAAAACAAAACAAAGCCCTAGTCGCTCAAATTGGCCCAAAGCATTACAAAGGCGACAAAACAACAGTATCATTTAAATCAGACCAAAAAAAACAACACAATCATTTAAAGAAGGGTGAATCATGCTGATATCTCTAAGATTTAATATAACTACACATGATATCCCTTTATTTATAAAATTATCATTAGAAATCTCTAAGGTTTAATTTATTGAAATTTACAGTATCAAATACTAATTATATAGATCTCTCATAAGGTTTAGTGTAATTATACCCACTTGTCTATTTTCATAATTGTCATTAAAAGTCCCCTAAATTTTACTAAAACTTACACCAATCTTTTATGCCGTTTTTGGTCCGTTAACTTAATTGTTTAGGAAAAATGCATTTCTATTTAAAAAAATCATTTTTTTTTCTGTTTTTTTAGAAGAAAATAGAAATTGTTTCTCCCACAATTAGAGGCAATAGAAGAGAGCGAAAATATGACATATTAAATGTGCTAATTATGTTTTCGATAGTACTCCTGATATATATTTTTTTCTAAATGACAAAAGATATCCACGTCTCCCTTTTAATATTAAAAATGCAAAAACTTATGTAAGATACCCTTATATAATAATAATAATAATTTGATTATTGTAAAAAATATTTTTACAATTATATCCTAATAAAAAATAAATTTCTGATATTGTTTTTGCTTCTACTTATAATTATAAGTTATAATTTTAAAAAATATCACAATATTTACCATTAGTAACCTTCAACTACAATGACATCTAGTTACAATATTACAAATCAAATTATGTCAACCTAAATTAAAAAGGGTTTAAAAGATTAAACTACAATTTGATAGGGGCTGCGTGAACACATGCCCCCACTACCACAAATTATGATGTAGGCTCTCCTTGAGGAGACCTTAGACGGGCACCTCTCCTAAAGATCTGTTTGGATATTTTAATTTTTAATTTTTTTTAATTTTTTAAAAGTTAAAAGTCATATTTTTATTTTTTATCATGTTTGACTAAATAGTTTATTACTTCTTTAAAAATTATTTTTAATACTTTTTGAGAAGTTAAAATATCTAGATTATTAAAAAATACTTTTTATAACACTTTCTAAAAGTAAATATTTTTATTATTATATATTTAAATATAAAATAAAATATTCATAAGTTATTTTTTAAAAATTATTTTAATATTAGAGTTTAAATAAATTATTTACCTAAATAAATCCGAAATGCAATGGAGGTCACACACCTAAGCCATGGGCCTTATTGATCATCCATTGACTCCATCCAGGTAAATAATTTTCAATGTTGCTATCTTGTTCCTATTTAATTTATGCTCTCACGCTTTTGCTTGAATAACTAACCGGTGTGGGACTAACTGAGTGGTATAGTGCTTAGCTATGGAACTATTGTTTTGCAGACGCCAATGTTGTCTTATCTCTATTGGTTAGTCATTTGTGATCAACCCGTAAGGTTGCAATTGCAATTACAATTTACAATCCATTTCTTGGTAGTCATGATGGTGAAGTGAAAATCCACCAGTTGAGAGAAGAAAATATCAAATTTCCTGGCATTTTCGTGCTCCAATGGGCATACATCAGAAGTTTGAAGGAATTTGTTTTGAAGGTGAGAAATCATTTTGTTTAATTCTTCAAATCTGGACTGTAAGCTTATTTTGGTCCCGAACATGTTACCGTAAACTGAATCCATCAGCTTTTGACCCTATAAGAACCTCACTCTTATTTCAACATTTTGTAGGATGGTATATCTTTACTCTCTTTCAGGAATATCCAAGGAAGAGAACGCCTCCTAAAATTAATTTTAGAGTAAACAACTTTTTTAATCCTAACTTTTCAATTTGACATCAATTTAATTCAAATAAAATTTATGACATTGATTTAGTCCTAATGTGTTTTTTTCCTTTTATTTCAACATTAATTTAATCATTCCATCAAAGTAGATTCACCAAAATAATTAAATTGATGTTGACATTAAAAACATTGGGATTGAATTGATATAAAAAAATTTGTTAGGACTAAACTAATATCAAATTGATAAATATCATAAGAAAAAAAGTTATTTACTCTTAATTTTAGGCTACATAGTTTGAGAGTTGAGAAAACATTGAATCTCTAGAGTGCTCAAAAAGTCCACAATTCCTTAAGCTCAAGCTCAAGTCAGCAAAGGAACATAAAGAGAGGATTAATCCATAGGCTTGGCAAATCGGATATTTTATAGCGTAACTAATAGGTTAAATTATTTTGTAAGTCCTTCAACTTTTTGGAAAAATTCAAATAGGTTCCTGTCCTTTAAAAATGTATAATTGGTCCCTAACCACAAACTTATGTTAAAGTACCGTTAAAAAAAGAGAAAAAGAAGCATATTATGAGATGTCATATAAATTAAAGAAGTGGTTGAAGTTGTGTCTCATTGCCGAAAAGGACTTGCTTCATGTGTGGAAAATCATGCCGTTACGCCTATCAAATCCCAGAAGCCGTGAAATTATGTAATGACACTTATGGTACTAATGTACAGCATAACGAGCCAGGAAATGAAACCAGCTCAATCAACAACCTGGCTATAACACCTCAAGTAAGCTTCATGTGTATGGGGAGGCTTTTGTAACAGGCCTTCGAGCAGTGCAAAAACCAACTTTAATTTGTCTCATATCGACATGCTTACCTCGTCCAATGTTGATTAGAATACCCTTATGATCATGTATGTGTTTCCTTGGTGAGCGAGCATGCAACAACTAGTCCATGGCAGTTGGGCACTAACTCAACAACATTTGGGTAGTACTTATAATTTGACTCCGTTTTAGTGGTTCTAGAATGGTAACATATTTTACAGTTAAATGTTCTGGCTCTCTTGGCCTCCGCCATTCCAATCCTCCCCAACCCAATAATGCCAACTTTTGCTGCAGAACAGCAAAAGTGGGAAAAAAAGCTAGAATATAGACAACAATATTGGAATATTCTATTCTTTTAACATGCCTTTAATCAAAGTTTGTGGTTAAAGAGTTAATTATAAATGTTTTGAAAATTTAGGAATCCAATTAAAAAATTTTAAAGTTTGGGAATCAATTTAAATTTTTTCAAAAAATTCAAGACCTATAGAATAATTTAACCTAACTATTATCATGAATAATTTTATGCGAAAAATAATTGAAAGATCCCTGTTTGCTAAATTTGTCTCAGTGCCTTTGTAAAGTGCACTTTAGCAAATTTTATATAGTTTTTATTTATAACTATGCATTTTAGCTGTTTAAAACTATTTTGTTTTTAGAGTTAATATTTATTTTAGTCTTTCACTTTATATTCATGGATCATTTTAGTTTTTAACTTTTAAAATGAGTTAAATTAGTCCCTTATATTACAAAACATGAGTCAAATTAATCCTTCACCTCATTTTTATTTAATATTTTATCACTTAAATGATAATATATAATGTTAACTTTGACATACTATGTGTCATATAAAGTATAATGAAACTTAAAATGACTCATTTTTATGTTTAAAGTTGCATAAAATGATTCATTTTATGACTTAAAAAAGATATTTAAATTACTCATTTTATGTAATTTTAGACATTAAAATGAGTCATTTTAAACTTAATTCTTCAGATGATATAAGATATGATAAGATATCACTTAACGTTATATATTATCACCTAATTGATAATATGTTAAATAAAAGTAGGTTAAACTAATATAACTCACATTTTATAATATTAGTGACTAATTTAATTTATTTTTAAAATTATGAACTAAAATAATTTGTAAGTGTAAAGTTAGAGACTAAGCTGAATATTAACTATTTGTTTTAGCTTCTGATTTCAGTGACGTTGTTTTAGCTTCTTTTCATTGCAAACGGAGTAGGCAGCCTTCATATGAGATTAATTAATATTTTCTGCATCGCTTTAAATCCCCTTACTATTGGGAAGAAGTTGAAACCAACAACTCCATAAGCTGATTTCATTTTAATCAACTCTGCTAAAGAGAGAGTTTTGGCAGTGTACCTTTTTAATAATAAAATTAAGCCTAAAATATGGCCAAACTTATAGTGCGACTACCCTTTGCAACATCCCAGAAAACTACATATGAATTGTTGGATAGAAATGTTTTCGATAATAAATGGCTGTGAAAGTTTTCAGTATTTTTTTCTAGAATAAATCTCCAAATTAGTCACTGCCATCTAACTCATCCTCCTTACCCAGCTTCTTCACTCGAGCTTTATTTCTTAAGATGGCTTCACTTTCTCAAGTAGCTTTTCATTTTTTGCCTCCTCCCTTCGCTTTACCCTTAACACATGTAGAGCCTATTTTTACAATTATGAGGATCAATTTTAATGTTTATAATTGTTAGGATCAATTTATCTATCAAAATAATTTCAGGGACTTACTCGTCTTTCTATCTTTAGTGACAACCCACACGAGTTTGAGATGGCCTCGACCAACGAAATTCATAGCGGTCACCTTTCTCAGGTTTGCTTTTTCCTCCAAGCAATCGTTTCCCTTGACCAGCTTGTCTATTTCACCAATCATGGACATGTGATGTCAGATGTACTGATAGGAACAAAGGAGTGTGAGTGTGAGGCTGTGAGTGAACCGGCCTGATACCTGAATGAGATGAAAATTTAAAAACATTGTCAAGAATGG
Organism: Dalbergia oliveri; assembly: GCA_030441495.1. Classification (NCBI taxonomy): domain Eukaryota; kingdom Viridiplantae; phylum Streptophyta; class Magnoliopsida; order Fabales; family Fabaceae; genus Dalbergia; species Dalbergia oliveri. The sequence continues at coordinate 23,679,220 of JAMLFY010000009.1, read as the reverse complement.
GATTCGAACCCATGCCCTTTCGGACCAGTACCTGAAACTGGCGCCTTAGACCAACTCGGCCATCTTGACAGTCGTTGATGTTCGGCCTAGAATAAATATATTTATATACAAGCATGTGCTTGGGAATATGATTCATGATGTAAGGCCTAAGAAATGGGAAGCATTGAAGAAATAAAAAAGGATCGTTTCTAAAGAAGCTTGAGAGAGAGGCAAACTGAACTTGTTTGGATGTGCTTTTTTTTATAAATTTTTTTTTGTATTTTTTAGTATGTTTGAATAATTTTTTTGAAGTAAAAATAGAAAAAGATTTTTTTATAGCATAAAAGAGATGTTTGCTAATAAATAAATATATTTTGATATTATATCCAAATATAAATTAAAGTTACATCCAAACATAAATTAACTTTTATTTTTTCAAAAAATCTTAATTAAAAAGACCAATTAAAAAAAAAATCTTTTATGAGAGATACATCCAAACAAGTTCATGGTAATTAAAAATTGTTTTGTTTTAACTTAAGTCATTAGATTAAAGAGCATACAACTCTTAAACAACCACTTCATTTGAAAACAACTGATTCTTTGCACGGGAAATTATTTTTTATATGGATAATGAATTGATTATTATCATTAATATGGGTTTTAGGCAAATTTTACTAAGAAGTGGGGAACAAATCACGCCTTGGACGTGATTTCGAGTTTAAGAAACATCATAAATAGTAAACGTGGTGCACGAGACTAGGAGAAGCTCTGAAATCTCGCCACCCACAATATTCCCTCTGAAATCTCGCCTGTTGAGTTTCCCCTCCCCGCTCGCCACGTGTCCCGCGGGCTGTCTCCTGATGGACCGATGGGAGTGCTCTGAAATCTCGCCTGGTCCGAGTTTCTGCGCTTCCCCGCTCGCCACGTGTCCGCGGGCTGCTCCTGATGGACCAATGCGACGCTCCCGCGCGCCACCTGTCCCATCCCAGCCTCGTGGTTCGCGTGCTTCTCTCCTTGGTGGTCCGCAAACATGAAGCCCCCACAAATCATGAAGTAGCATCACGTCTATAAATTCAGAAGTTGGGAAGGAGGAGTGCAAGCAAGCGTGAGAGCAGAAAGCTTTGTTCAAGAGAGAGTTTTGTTCAACTGAATGATTCTGGTGAGGATAGTGTGTGTGAGAGAAAGCTTTATTTAGGTGCAGTGTTAAAAATATGGCGTTGGATAGAACAATGATTTCAAATGAACATGTATCAGAGCAAATTCGTCAAAATATTGTAAGTGTTTTATACTTAAGTTTTAATAAAAATATTATTTATTTTTATTTTTTAATTTGTAATTTCTATTACATTATATCCGTTTTTTGTTAAAAGATTTAGATTTAATTGTTATTCATATTTTACTTTTTAGGTAATGAGTAACATGCCCATAAAAAATATAATAAATATTATAAATAATACTTTATTATTAATTAGTGTAAAATTTATTATTTGTAACAGGAAAGAGAGTTATTGCGGCCTCGTCACTTATACATAAAGTTACCAAAAGTAGAGATACACGAGCATTTACGACAAGCGGTCTATACGCGTTTCCAGATTTCTGAAATAGAAGTAGATGGACCTCTAATAAGTGCTCTAGTAGAAAGGTGGAGACCAGAAACTCACACATTTCACCTTCCAAGTTGGGGAGTGCTCAGTGACATTGGAGGATGTTGCCATTTTACTTGGACTTCGCATAGATGGTTCCGGTCCAGGATTTACTAATGGCACGACCACAGTTCTTCAGAATATGTGCGAACAACTGGTGGTCGACAGATGTGACCGATGTTGTGGCAGGGAAAATAAAATTTGAATGGCTTTCATATCATATAAATAGGCTTGAAACAAATTCTGATGAGCTAATAGCATTTAACGTTCGTAGTTATATACTAGCTTTATTGGGGCATTTCTTAATGCCAAATAAAAGCACAAGCATGGTTCACGGAAGTCTTGCAACTTCTTGAAAATTTGGATGAAATTAGATGGTACAGTTGGGGCTCGGCATGTCTCTGTGCTTTATCAAGGATTAGATCGTGCCACGCGTAAGAGTGCACGAGATATTGCTGGTAGCATGGCACTGTTGCAAGTGTGGGCATGGTCGCGACTCTCATGGTTGGCTCCTTTGGCAAGCATGCCGGTTGCTTTCCCCTTGCTCTCAGGTAAAAATACTTTAAATAAATAATTTTGTTATAAAAAATCTTTTCTAATCTTTTCTAAATAAAAAAATTTCACAGGTGGAAGGAGCCCGATATCAACGTAACAATCCATACAATAATATCCTTACTATCAGACTTGCATTGGATCAAATGGAATTTCATCAGGTAAACATTAATATATCAAAGAATTTCTTTCAATATTAAATTAAATATTATTTGGAACTTATGTAAGTTTATTATTAATGCAGTTTGTGTGGCAACCATATATGGATCCAGTGATTAATGCTAGATTCCAGAATGACGTACATGCTAAGCGTATGTTATGGTCAATGTTAGCCCACTCATATGTTTTGAGGTCATAGAGTGGCATGCTTCTGACCGTGTGATGCGCCAATTTGGATTTGATCAATATATTCCTCTCCCGCCTCGTAATTTAGGGCAATCGCATAATAAAGATTTACGAGGAAGAAAACCAACTGATTGGAGGGAGAAGCATCATGAGTGGGTCACATTGTGGGAGCCCGTTATCAATGTCTTCTAGAGGGACAGCCTACTAATCAATATGCTCCTTCAAATGAATATCGTGATTGGTATATGCAGTTTGCGATAAATTGGTTATGGTTGTCTCCTCAAATACAACAGCCAATCCCCAGCACCAATTAATCCCCGAGCACCACCCAATCCCCCACCACGACCCACCACACCATGACCCACCACACCATGAGCACCAACCGTTCCCTATGAGCAGCCATTCCCATATCATGACCTGCCATTCCCACTGTACCATCCATTACCAAGGATCCGCCATTTCCACCATACCAGTCGTTCCCACAACACCCACTATTTCATGTGCCCTTACCACCCCTCATCAACAGGAGGGCGTTGCGTCCTTGCAAGTTTCGAATGATGAGGTTGATCAATGGTTGAATCAACAGTCCTCGCATGTACAAAGTGGAGAGTCGGAGAGTCGACATAATTTGGATCCAGCTCGAATGTCCTTAGATGCAAGGGATATTCGTCATGGTTCAAGAAGCATTTTGAGTCGAGGTAGAAGGTCTGTTGAAGGTGCTCCTGGGCCATCTCGTCGGGGTCATTTAGGGGAAATTATGAAATCAATATTGATGAAGCCCAGTCTGCACCCCGATGCCTCTTTGACTTAAATGAGGAGGCAAATGTAGGAAGATGTATACAGACCAGTGTGTCTGAGATTTCTTCTAGCCAATACTTTCCTCGATCAATGGACACCAATGACAGAATGGGTTCAAAGAGCAAGGGATGGGGTTAGTGGGAACATCTACATCTGGCCACATGGCAGAGCTGAGATTGCACGAGACGATGGAGAGGAAGAAGAGGGGAGCATGGATGAGAGAGGGAGAGAGAGGCGTAGGAGAAGCAATAGCCCTCTCCCACATTGGATGAGAGGGTGGGGTCTGGTTTACGAAAAACAATTTTTGCACCCATTAGATTGACCCTTTCAGGAAAGAAGCCGTCTAAGCCGCCCAAGGAAAAATAGCCACTGATGTAATTATGATTGTTAAAAATTATGATTATAGTTATGATTGTAATTATGATTGGGTCTATTTATCTTTTTTTTCATATGACATGTAATTATTTTTTCTTTTGTTAAAAAATAATCTTTCACATAAAAATTCAAATATGACAAACAGGATATAAATATAGAGGATGAAAACCCATTACAAATAGGATATAAATATTACAAGTTGATAAATAATTTTTAGTTTTGTTATAAATAGAGCGGATGACAATCCATTACAAACAGAATCATAAGAAATTATAAAAAGAAAAAACATGGAGGTAGGCTGACAAGTCAATACAAATAGGAATATTAAGAAATCATAAAAAGGAAAAACATGAAGGTAAACTGACACTATGAACTAGGACCAGGAGCATGTGGACATCTGAGACCTGGCCCTCACCTCTACAAAGACCACATCGACGAGTTCCTCGCATCTCACGTGAGTCCATCTCATTCAGGAAACGAGTTGACTTGGGCGACCTTTCCCGTGCGTTTCAATGAAGGGTCAGGACAAATTCTTGGTCCTCTGCATTTTGCCATGTGCTTTCATTCCCTATCACCCCAAAATCTTTCTTGTACACTTTGCAAATTGTATCAATCATATAAACACTGTCCTAACACCCTAATAATTAACCCAATACACCTAGGAGGATTTGATTAATTACTAGACTTTACTCTTTGCTTCAGTTCCTTAATCATGCTTTGAAAATACTTAGTGAAATTACGAGCCATTTTTTTTTTAAAACATAATTGAAAACGTGAGCCCGCTTAACGTGAATGATTTAGCAAAATTTAAAAGACACATAGGAATTTACAAACATCACATCATAATATATTGGCTCCATCATACAGCATCCATAATTACATATCATATAGATATTTTGCCTACCAACAGAATAAGACTAAGTGTAGGCAATCTAATAAAACATAAATAATATATGGATGGAAGGACATCCATTAATGGCACCTAGTAATAACACTCCAGGGATAGGGATAGATATCTGAAATATACGAGTGAAACTAGCAGGATTCAAGTTCAGCTACCCAGTGACAGCCTCAATGTGATTCACGAACGCTTCCTTCTATTTCTGAAGACGAGATGGAAAGAAAAATAGAGGGAGTGAGAAACTTATAAAAAGAATCTCAGTAGGGTACTCACCTCATGATGCATTGTGTCATCATCATCGTCCCCAGGAACCTCGGGTTATTATGAAATAGTGAGCATGCTAAGATTGATTTATTAAGTTCGAAAATATACTTTACCGAGGTTCGTCGTTTTAATCATGCGTCTTATAATGCATCATAAACTTAGCATGTCATGTTTATAATGAACTTTTCCTTTCATATATAATAACATAGTTATGCATAAAATCACATCATATTCCTCATCATCATTTCATAATACTATGCATAGCAGAATATCATATTTCTCATCATCATCTCATAAATACTATGCATAGCAGAACATCATATTCACATAATGCATTTACTTAGTTTCTTAGGTGACTTAAAGTTACTTTCATCATCATTTTCCTGGGCCACCCTATACTCCACCCTTTTGGGAGTAATCTAGGTTATGAGCTCATACCTTGCTAGTCGTCACCAGCATATACTTATCCCTTTTGATAAGTAAAAATTCCGTCTCTACCCTTTTGAGAGAACAGACTAGGGGGCAAGAATCACCTTTTCACCGCCTATAGTTTGATGGGTCCAAAGGATCATTTTCTCATATATTTTGAGTCACCTTTAAGTCTTTGCATGTTATATCATAATACAATTCTTCATTCATAATCATCATAACATTTTCTCATTTATAGTCTTATGCCGAAATAATATATACCAACTGTAATCATGCATCTGGAGATTCCAGGAAAGAGAGGTGGGTCACAATGGACACGCTTAAATACCAAATCTTTCCTTAGCCAGAATCTTTCCAAATTGCACTCTTACAGGAATACACTTTCTTCCAGGAACAGAATATGTCTTTATTTCATGCATAAGTTTTCATTGTTTGCAACAACAACTATAACATACAAACCAGGGAATCAATCAATGACACCAAATTCTTAATAAGCATCAAATCACATTTTAAGTACACATAAATTACTAGCTTCCCATAAAATTCTTACAAAGTTTTAAAACTCTTTTAAAACTAATTCCTTTTGTTAAACTTGAAAGAAGTCATAGGACTTTAGGCCTAAATTAACCATGGGACCGATTTATAACTTGAAAGAATGTTCATAATTAAATCTTTCACTTAAGATAAAAGGAGCAAGTCTTGAGCTTTAGAGATTTAGGTGACATCTTTGAATTATTACCATGCTATGCAACCTTATTTTAATCTTATCTTTATAAGGTGATAGCTTGGAATTATAAACATGATATGCAATTCCATTTCTTTATCTTTAAGATTTAAGGTGATAACTTGAAAATTAAACATGATGCAAGAACTTGTAATATAAACATGATGCAAGAAACTGAACGGCGTAATCCGCATAGGAAGGAGAAGAGAATCTTAAGCAACTGAGCGCGGAGTCCGCATAGGACCGGTGAGGGAGATGAGAATTACATTTTTTTTTAAGCTCCAATTCTCAAGACTTCTTAAAGAATAAATTCTTTAACTCCAATTATCTCATTTCTTCGCTTATGATTCATAAGCAAGTCTTTGAGCTCTAGGATTTTTAGGTGATGACATAAAATAAACATGTCATGCATTGACTCTTTTAGCCATTATAAAATAAAGTGAGAGCATAAAATAAACATGAGATGCAACTTCTTTATTATCTTTAGAGATTAAGTGACAACTTGAAATTTAAACATGAAATGCAAGCTTGGAAATTTAAACATGAATATGCAAGTTCATTTATTCATTCTTGAGAATTTAGTGATGACATAGAAAGTAAACATGGTTATGCAAGGCATAAACTTAAACATGGATGCAAGTTCATTTTATTTCTTTACTAGAGCTCCTCCAAGACTTTAGAGAAATATAAATTCAACCCAATATATCTTAGCAAGACAAAGTGAAAAATACATCTTTCAAGTTCTAAACTCAAGATCATAAAAACATCATAAAAATATTATTCTTTAAAGTTTTGCATCAAGTGGAACTTTCAAGCTTTAGAGGCCTAACTTGTGATGGATTCACAACCCACCCTCAAGGTCCTCATCATCAAGCCATCATCTTAGTCCCACCTAGGCCATATGGCTGAATTGTTCAAAGAAAAAGGAAGAAGAAAACCAAATGGAAAAACTAGAAAAAATCCATGAAATCATCATTTTGAACCAAGAACAACACTTAGCAAAGCATAGAAATAAACTTAAAAACAACTCCCTACCTAATCTGATTTGAAGGAAAGGAAGAGAACTTGGTTTCCTTGAGTGAAATGAAAGAAAATATTCTTGAAAACTTGAAGAAAGAATTCAGCCAAGAGGAGGAGGAAATGAGAGCTTTTGGTGCTCCTAAAACTAGAATTTGTGTAAGTTATGAACTAAGCATCTAAACTATCTTCAAGCATGCCTATTTATAGAGATTTTGCAGCTCATAAATGGACAAAGGAAGGAAAGAAATCTGACCAAAAATTAGAGAAAAAAATAAGGAAGAAAAATCATTTTGTTTGGTGGCTTAAAACATGGAATCATGTTTCCATGTTTTCATGATTCTTTGTTTTCATTCTTTGGATTTTTGTGTAATAATTTTCTGACTTATTACTCAATAATTTCATGCATTACAGCCTTGTGGAAGAGGATTTTGTGTGTTCCATGTATTTTTTAGGTGTAGGCAAGGTATTCATGCAATTTAGAGAATTTACGGTTAAGGGTTTAAGTGAATTACTAAGCAATTTGGGTGTTTTAAGCAATTTTAGGTTCTAATCAATCTAAATAAATAATTTTGACTCTAGATTAGTAATTAGAATTTAATAAGCTTTAATTTGAGCCTAATATTGTTTAGGTTTCGTTAGACAAATCAAAAATCTCAAAATTTGCAAAACTGCACAAAAGAGGGGCAAAATGGTCATTTCGCTAAAAACTCCGAGGCCATTCGAACTTAACCAATGGCCAATCATAGCTTAAAAACACCTTTTAAAATATTTTAGTGAGGTTCGGGCTCAGTCGGCACGCAAATCGTTAAACGCGGGCGTTTTGGTCATTTGCGCGTCGAAACTCAAAATTGAGATTCTTCTCTCTATCAACACACATAACACAAACAATCCCCTATTATCCTCAGAACATCCCCTTGAGGACGGGGGCCCACGATCCTCATTTTCTGAGTAAAATAACCTCAGGGCATTTTGGTCATTTTACATGTACAGAAATTCGGGTTTGCAATATTTGCACGAATTGCTCCTAACTTTTCTTCTAACGTTATATTCCTTTATTAAGGATTGTTTGGTCTCAAATTTTATATAATATTTACCTACCGTAATTCGGTAATTCCTAATGACAGTAAAAATTACAATAAAAATTGGGCGTTACACTGTCAACATAAGGGTGCCAAGTAACTTTCAAATATGAGCAACAAGTCATTACATGACAACACATATCGATCTATTTGAAAGTCACCACAATCACAATTCCTGTGCCTCAAGAATTAACTCTATATGCTTGTCCGCTAGATGGATCTTGGACTTGGAAAGTCTGATGATGTCTATTTGCTTGAGTGATGCGGAGGGTCTGGAAGCCTGCTGTTGGTCGAAGTCGAGACATCACTGTGTCCTGCATTTTTACGAGCACATGCTTCATCACTTTTCCTTGCAAACAACTCAGCCAATCGAAAATAGGTTGCTCTAACCAAAGCTGTAATGGGAAGATTGCGAGCCCCTTTTAATCCTGAGTTCACGCACTCGACTAAGTTCGTGGTCATGTGACCCACTGTGTCCACCATCATATGCTAAGACCCATTTTCTCGCGGATTTCATCAAGCCAGGTTGTATATCTATCTCCACGTTCCCGCACCCGCTCATAATTAATATTGAATTGATGCTCCGTTCTAAAATCCCTGCAAGATACAATATGTTCAATATATTATTTTTACAAATCTCAGTCACTAATACATTAATTAAATATTAAGATGAAAATGTAAATTACCCATGCTCACAACCACTTTATGGGATAAGGTGCCTTAAATCTTCACAAGAAATTGGCACCAATGTGCCTTATGCAATACATGTGAAATGCTCGGAGGTTCCCAGCCATTGCTTCTCCTTATTGCTGCATTAATTGACTCGTGGCGATTAGAAATAATGCCAACTCCATCTCGAGTCACAACATTTCTATGTAGATTATCCAGGAAAAAATACCAAGCATCTGTTTACCCTCGACAATAGCAAAAGCAACTGGCAATATGTTTTGATTGCCGTCTTGCGCAACCGCCACTAATAAAGTCCCTCTATATTTTCCATATAAATGTGTGCCATCAACCTTAACGAGTGGTTTGCGTGTCTGAAAGCTTTAATGCAAGGGCCAAAAGTCCAAAATACACGAAATTCGAACGTTTGGAACTATCTCATTACCGCGAAAGGCCTCCAGCACATCCACCACTGATCCTGAACAGCATCACACATTGCTACACACCATTGTGACAAGGCTTCATAAGAGGCTTCCCATTCACCAAAAACTTTTTCAATTGCCTTTTGTTTTGCCATCCATGCTTTCCGGTATGTCATCTGTAACCGTATCAAGATTTAATCTCTAATCACAGATTTAATCTTAAAAGATGGGTCAGATTCTACCATGGGTTTTATAAGTTCTGCAATTGTATCTGAATCTAATTTTGTGTGATCCTTAGTGAATCTTTCACCAATGCAAGTGTGTGGGCCATTATACTTCCTGATTTCCCAAAAGTACTTATTCTTCCTGAAGCTAGCCGGATGGCCACAACCTTCCCATACCGAGTGCATTTAGCATAGAATGTCAAAGGTTCTGAACTCATACACTTTATAATCCACTCCTTCATATACTACTTTTTAATTGCTCGTATAACAGCCTCTTTGTCGCTAAATTGCATTCCAATACAAAATTCACCATTACTAACAGGAGGGGCACCTATGAAACACAATATAAAATAAAAAAAATTAAAAATATACAAGCCTTATAAAAAAAACTAACATTCCATCAAATTAAAATTAAATTTAATAAAGTAAACAAAATAAATAAATACAACAAAACAATATAATAATAACTCGAATTACAAAAAGTGAAAATAATATAATAGTAATATAATAATAAACATGTATCAAATATAATTTTTTTCCTAAAGATATCTATTAAGATGAAGCAACATAAATGTAATGTCTACATACCATATATTCAGAAACTCAGGTGCATTCATAGCTTCAAGATCTAAAGAACGCATGAAGGATGGCTCCCCGAACGATGCTGAATAGCAAGTATTTGATACATGCTCATCATCTGCTTCATCATCTAGCGCCATATCATCATCACCGCCGTCACTACTTTCATATTCGCCTGAAATTCCTCCTTAGCACTTTCACTATTGTTTTCTTCCCATTCTGCCTCTCCTTCTAGAAATGTGTTCTGGTGAGCCTCTTCCTCCTCATTGTCAACTTGATGGTCAAAAAGAGGACTCACTTCTTTGAAATCAACATACAACTCGATGACGGATATTTTTGCTCGATGCTGGTGGTATATTTGAAACATTTGATGCATGTGGTCATCATTGCTAATTGCGATTGCTTAATCCTGAGTGAACCCACCAAAAATTGATCCTGGACACCTGTATGTTATTCTCTCAACTATTTTTGGAGTTTCAGGGTATATGCATTGTTTAAGACCACTTTCTAACTCCGAAAATGACATAGTGCAAGGAATAAAGAAACATGCTGGATTCTCGCATACAAATGTGACACCTTCACTAGTATTTAGAACAATATTGCCATTGAAATATACTATTATATTTGTTGTACCATCCATTTTTTTCTCTTTCTTCTTGCTACTCTCTTAACATTTTTTGTTTCACGAAACACTTTTTTTTAAGCACACAGATATTGAATTTTTTTTTGTCACAAGACTACCAACACGGACTCATCAACATGAAATAAACAAAGAACGAAGAAACAAAATGAGTGACCCAAATAACATTTTTGTTTGGAACTGAAACAGAAAAATAAACTAAAACAACTAAAGGAAAAAAAAAAAAAAGAGGAGGAGCTATTGTTTGCGCATACCTCAGAAAACACACCAAAACACTCTAAGAAATACTGAATGACTCATGGGAGGCAGAAAGGTTTATATAGAGTTATTTTAATATTTTTCTAAATCTTGCAGCCAAGATTCCTTCTGAAATCTTGCCAGATTCCTGAAATCTTGCCACAACCAAATTCCTCCAAAATCTCGACCCATTATTTTTATATTGGTTGTGGCGAGATTTTCACTGCCACCCACAATAATCGAGACATGCCCATTGTACTCATTCTATGGAGTAAATCGTTACTATCACTGTTAAATGTAGGTTCTGGCGATTTTTAAAAAATTATTTTTTCCCATTTTGGAAAAAATGGAAGTGGCGAGATTTTACTTCCACCACACCGTGTAAATTTTTTTTTAAACCCATATCAATGTATATTATTATCTCAAATCCAATATGAAAAAAAAAGACCCTTCTTTGCACATTTTAAAAACACGCCTCGTTTAGTTTATTCCCACTAGCTACCTCCACTTATTCTAAGGAAGAAAGTGGATAAAGTTTTGGAAAACTATTCCTAACTTATAAATACATGAATAATGATCCTTTTATATATAATTTACACATGAGATGGTCATGTCTAAATCTCTATGCCGCATTTTCTTTACAAAAGATGAGAATACATACATGAAAAAATTAAAAACAAAATTTAGACATGACTCTCTTGTGTAAATTACACATGAGAAATCTTTTCCCGCAATACATACATCAAAGGCGAATTATAGTAAAACATGCATGTACTTAGTTTGAATAAAAAAGTAGGAGGTCAAGCATATACAACTCAGAAATGACGCACAAGAAGGAAAAAAATGTACTGTGTAGAAGAAGAATCAACTATTATTTTGTGGAACCCAGATGAACATCCCTTGATAAAATCACAGAGAAATCAACCATGTATCTCTTACAGACTCTGAAAAATCATAACACTTGAAAAGAGAGATAAATAGAAGACACTGGCCAAGAATGGCAACGTGGTCCAATCTCTACTGCCAAAAGAGGGGAATGAAGAACAGTTTTGAAAAGGGTAGGTCCTGCTTGTTTTTTTTTGTGTTTGCTCTGTCACTGAAGGTGTGCACCATTATGACATCTCTGACAAACTCCATAACCTGCTCGTTTACAAGTCTCAAAATCCCAAAAGAAAGAAAACCTATATTTCACTCAACCCTTGAAGTAAAAGCCCTTGTAAGTGCTCTCCTGTCTTTGCAAGTTATTCAACACTGCCAAACCAACTAGCTCTATGAAATTTTAGAAGCACTAAGGTATCCCGAAACAAGAAAATTTATGCTTTCTAAATTCATTCACCTTCAGCACCAGACATAATTCAGTGAAGCCTCTCAGTATCCGCGGTGTAACCTTCCTAGGCAGCAATTCCTGGAGCAAAAGAAAGCTCATAAGCACATTCAAATAGAAGAACACGGGTAACAAACTAAGCATGCAGTCAAGTAATTAGAAATGAAAGGTATATCAGCAACACAAACACAGCGAATTCCAATTTGAATTCCCATGAGTATAAATGACTTCGTAATCCATTCTACCTGTAGTTTTCTTTTTCCTCATTTTTGGTAAGTTACATATTGTAGTTGATCACACTGCACTAGGATAGTTCAAGAAAGTCTAAAGCTTATATTTTATATTGCAATCCGATGCACATGCTAAGACAAATAGTTCAACAAAAATTCAAACTATAATGCTGACATGGCTAAATATCTCTTCGCAGAAACAGCACTTTTGAACCATTTCCATTAAATTTGTTACATCACTAGGACCAAAAATACATATATATGCTACTATGCTAGTGGCATTGACAAGATTCTAGCAAAAAAAACAACCACAATCTGCAAGATGAATAGAAAACAAAGAATCTGGAACTTCTATTATAAAGTTACTGTTTTGAGACTTGATCAAATTTGAACTCTAAACATGAATCAATTTAGGTATGCTAAGGTAAGTACAAAACCTTAAACAATGAGGATTTTTTATTTACATAAAATTTTTAAATGATTATTACAAGGAAACACATATTACCTCTATTTGATTGTCTATTGGCAACAGCATAAGCCCCAATGTGGCCACCAGAGCCTTTGCTCATTAAGTCTGAAACAGCATGACCAAGGCCAAAACCAAGAGAGCTGGAATCCTCTAGTTCTGAAGGTGATGATCTCCACATATTGTCCCCATAAAATGACCCAGCTTCAAAAGTAACTTTGTATGCATCGTCATAACTTCCATATGTTAAGGCATATGATAAACCTGATGTAACATTGCCCTCGCCACTTTTTCCATAACCTACTGCTTTTGAGCCTAAAATCACATCTCCGGAGCTAAAACTAAGACTTCCCTTACCATATCCAGTGCCAATAGTTCCAGCCTGATCTGTACCGAGGGAGGAACTCCAAAGTGGTCCTATACTACCAAAAGAACCCATGCTCGAATTTTCACTTCCATAGCCAGCAAAAGCATCAGAGTTTGTAGGGTTAGCAGCATAGTTAAGACTCCCACTCCCACAAATTCTGATTTGCAGAATTCATGGCTGAATTGTTGCCTACATTTGTATTAGCATACCCCATGGCATTATTGTACCTGCTCGGACTTCCACTGTATGAAGAGTTCAATGCCCGTCCTATGAGGGTAGAAGCAAAGTTTGCACTTCCATTTTGGCTTAATGGTGGCTCAAAGTTGAGACCTGTCCCATAATTATGACTCAAAAGAGGATATCCACTACGGCCAACAGTAACAGGACTCAATCTGCCATCTATTTTAAGTCCATGCCCTCCAACCAGGCTTGGATTATATCCCTGAAGGAAACCATTAGCAAAGCTACTAACTCTACTCAGACCATAACTATATCCACCTAATTGGCCTCTACTTGGACCTGGAGATAATTCCTTTGGAACAGCCCTCTTAACCTCAACCATTTTACCATTTAGTTCATGAAAAGTTTTGTACAGCACCTTCTCAACTGCTTCCTCAGAATCATAGGTGATGAATCCAAAACCTCTAGGCCTTTGGGTATTATGATCATACATCACTACAACATCTGTAATTGTTCCAAATTGATCAAAGTACTTCTTAAAGTCACTCTCAGTAACTGTGGAGGCTAGACCTCCAACAAATATTTTCTTTGTGCGGGTAGGAGTAGGACCAGGTGACCCATGACTACTGCTGTTGCTTCTGTTCAGAACATTCTGATCATCTCTTGGGACAGCCTTTTTTGCTTCAACCTGCATGTGGAATCAATGATAATAAAATTCAAATCAACACCTTCTTAGACTAAATCGTAAGTAAGTGGGGCATTATAGTAATAATAGACTGAATGAGAGAAAGATCACGGATCAGGATTTGGAGTAAAAAGTGTGTTAAAAGCATGCAAATTATGTCATCAGATATTTCATTCAAAAGTTGGATTATCATAGAATCAAGGCTCAAATGATATGATCTTCTCTATGCTACTTCATATTAATTCCTACCCCTAAAAGGATAATAGACTACTTCAGCTGTACTTGTGAATATTGAGCTGTTGGTACAACGGATAAAGGAAAGAAAAAACAAAATTAATTACTTCAATTTCGTCTTTCCTCTAGTCTATTACTGCCAAATGTTGCACAGCATACATTTTGAAACATGATTCAAAACATCTAAACTTGCATCACCATTAATGCATAATGTTAAATCTCATTAAAATATTTAATGGTCAAATCATATCATGTAAGCAAACCCAAACTTTTAATACCAATCAAAATTCCATCTTGTGTAATCAATATTGTAATCAGATATAATCTCTTCTTCTAAATCTGAAGCTGCATCATAATGCAGCAGAGATTACAATAAAATGCATCTGCATCTTCATTTGAAATAATAAATTTGGTTGCTTACTTGCTTGAATCTTTTTTATTGGGGGATTGAGCATCTTGATTCATTTTGTCAGAATAGAAAGCAATCCAACAGTTATCTCTAGCATGGAAAATTCAAAAGAAATATAAAAACATATAAACAGAGATGGGAAAACTTACAGCTCTACCATCAATGACATGTTTCTCCATCACAACTCGTTCAGCAACAGAAGGATCAGCAAAAACAACAAAGCCGAAGCCACGGGCACGGCCGGTGGTCCGATCCTTCATTATCACAGCCTCCACAACATCGCCAAAACTCTGGAAATACTGTCTGAGTCGGTCTTCATTTGTGTCCCAGGAAATCCCGCCAATGAAAAGCTTGCCAGGGTCCATTTCCATTCTGCACTTTTTCCAACCCCACCACACTCTCCAATCAATTCTATCTCTAATCCGAATTTATACATCAACAAAAACGAATCTAAAAAAAATGCATAATTCTTCTCTAACAACCATTGAAACGCACACCAAAAGTAGTAACAGCAAAAACCAAAAGAACATATTGGATTGGATCCAATCAGTAACTCGTAATATCCACACAAGCACACACAAAAAACACACAAAAACCTCTTATTCGTTTCAAAACCGATGAGATAACACAAAATTCAACGAAACAACAAGCATCAAAAGCATGACAACGTAATGCTAACTGAGAGACACGGATGAAAAAAAAAATGCAGAAAACCAAATCTTCCGGAAAACAATGATGTTACACACATCAGATAACAATAAAGCATCAAACCAAACACAGGATTGAATCCAGAAACAAAAGATCTTTTCATCAATCAATGGATATAGGATCGATCCACAATCCAAAATTCAAAAAAGCATCAAACTTTGAACATGGGAAGAGCTGAACAACACAACCCAAAAAACAAGAAAAAAAAAAGTGCAGAAGTGAATAAGGGATGAAAAGCAAAGCATTGGAAGGGAGAGCGCTTACCAAATGAAGACAACCCAGATGAGAAAAATTGATGGAATCTAAGATCTGAGAGAAGTCATAATAGGCTAGAGAGGGCGAGAGGCCCCCCTTTTTTCTTCCTTTGTTTTTCTTTTGGGTTTACAATTACAGTTTTGATTCAAGCAGATAAATTTATATATATAATGAAATGAATGAAAGCTGTGTATCACACATAGACAGAGCAATAGATATGTATGGAAAAGATAAAAAGAAAAAAAAAAAAGAATTTGCTGTAGTGATTATTATTTTAGTGTATATGCATATTTTTAAATGGGCAGAAAAAGAACTGAAAATGGGGGATTATGACAACATGTGTCTGCTTGGATGATGAGAGGAAATGGAGTGTCAACAGAGAAAAAGGAACGTGGGCTCCACGCTAAAAGTATTCCTCGCACAATAGCGAAGAAAATGGGTGATTAGATTCTGACGCCGGGAATTACAACTGGGCCCATTGGGTTTTCATCCCCCAAGAGCCAAAGCCAAGGTGAGAAATTAATTTAGATGTTAATTACTTGTTTAGTAATCTATTTATAATATTAATATTTCAGACTCATTTTAGGGAAAATTTTATAAGTATTATTCATAGAGCAACTTCTGATCCACAATTTTTATAACCTTGATTATTAATTATTTTGTTATAAAAATCACCTTCATATCTATCTCATTAATACAATACAAATATTTCATATTAAATATTACATTTCAAACCATTACAATTATTAATTTAAATGATATAGCTTATCAAATTGTGTCAATCTAAATTATTTAATATTAAAAATAGATATTCACATGATACATATCCTTTTCTATTTTCTTTATAATATTTTTTATTTTTTTCAATTAAACATGTGTTTTTCTATATTAATTACAAAATTTTAAATTTTAAATTCACCTTGATGTTTAAAATTTTAGATTCAATAAACTACTTAATTTCTATTTCACAATAAATCAGAATCCAATCAAATTAGTGCAAAAACAAAAATGGAAACAAAAACTATCCCACCAGTAAAACCTTGTTAATTGAAGTATAAACCTCTTAAATTACTCCTAAAATCCCAACATATTCATTGCTACAAAAGATGACCACTTATACTAATCAAATAAAAACCCTTAACTTTTCTTAAATCTATATCAGTGCCTAAACCGATTCCTACCTCTAAAGCTTTAGTGTGAAACGTAACACCTTATTTCATTTATCCTCTCGTTTCACAACTTTCTTTTCTCTTCCATTCTTCCTTCATATTTTCATATTTTTCATTTCTCTTCATTCATTATCTATTATTTCTCTCAAAAACTTTAATTTACTTCATCTTTTTATTTTCTTTTTCATAGTTTATATTAAGGAATAAGAATTTGTAGGTTAAAAAATTTAAATGTTCCACCATTCTTCTTTGAAACTCTTTTCTTCTTTGTGATATTTCTTTTCTTTTAGTACAATATTTTTTTTTAATGTTTGTTTAGTATTTTAAATTTGTATATATATTTTATACATTTAAATGTTTCCTCAATAAAATAAAAATTTGATTTTTTTAAGTTTTCTTAAAATAAACCAACTTATTTATCCTTTTCATTTTCGTTGTTTATATCCAATTTATTTCAACGTTTCTTCTTTGTGATTTTTTTTATTTTGTATAGAGATTTTTCTATATTTATTTAGTCTTTTACTTTGTGTATATATCTTAATGGTCTTTTTTATGTTTTGTGTAGGAGACAATTACTAGGCTATAGGCTAACCACGTATTGTTCAATCCTTTGTAGCAAAGGTAATTGTATTTTTCATAAATAATTTAACAAACATTTTACTGAATTTGAGATTAATTTTATTGTTGTATAAACAAGTATTAATGATTTTATAAAAAAAAATTTTCAGAATTTGAAGCCATAATTAAGTAAAGAAGATGCTATTGATGGACTATCTCAACTGGTCATTTTACTAAACTTAAGGTAGTAAAGATTAAGGACTAAAACTGATTGAAGATTGTGTTTGGTTTTACTTCTATTTTTGTCTTTGATTTTGTTCTATTTTTATCTTTGATTTTGTTTTGCTCATTTGTTTGGCGAACATTTATATGAGAAGGGAATTATTGTTGTGTCGAGAGCAACACTTTCCTTTAAGCAACAAAGCTAAGCTAATGATTCCAATGACAATATTAGACAAAATGCATCAGCTAATTTCCATTGGAATTTGTTTATGCTTCTTACCTTCTTCAATTTATTTTTTCTTCATTATTTTGTAAGGCTTAAAGATTGCTAAATTCAATATATACATGGCCATTGAATTATAATTTTAATTCCATTTACAAAACACTAATTATGAATGAATAATATTTTGGAACAAAATTATATTTTTATTCAAAATTTCCATTATGCATTAACGTTGTACAAATTAATTGTTAGCTATTATTCTTTTTTATTTTTATGTGAATCAAATATACTAATATATGTATAGCTATTGATTGATTTTTCTTCCAATATATGCATTTATTGTTCCTTTTTCTTTTCTCATGCTAAATCTTTTAATTAATTGATAAAATTTAAAATATTATTTTTGTAACTATATACAATCCATATTTATTTATTTTTGTTTTTTTAAGGTATAATCATTATTAATATATTATTTTATTTAGAAAAAATATAATTATTGATAGGTTACTGATTTTAATTTTCAAATCCCCACCTAACTATTTAAGTGATAAATTTCATTTTCTAATTCAAAAAAGCTAATATTACACACCCAAAAAAAAATAGAAACATAGCAAAAATTAATAATAAATAATATTATTACCTTTTTTTATAAGCCTAATATTATAGCCTTTAATTGATACTGATATCCATATCAATCAATAATGTATACATATTAATAGTATTATGATCCTTTCCATTATCATTTTAAAAAAATTTCTTTTTTTAAATTTTTTTTTAATGAGTTCATGAAAACACGTAGAGAGTCAAATCTCCGCAAGAAATGAGAAATAGGAACCCATGACAGGGATGATGATGGGGATAAGAGGAAAATTCTAAATGAGACGGGGTTAGAAGAAAAGTTTCTAACATCAAATCTAGAGTTTTTGAAAATCATAATATATATATATATGCCGTATTTAATTTTTTGAAACATAAACATTTCAATTTATCAATTCCACAATTATTTCATTTTTTTTTTGAAAAAAAAACTTTAATTTTTCAAAATTAAAATATTTTTAAAAAATCAATTTTACAATTTATACTTCTTTAATAATGATACTAATTATTTATTAATTTTTTTAAAATTAAATAATTGCAATACTTTTTTAATTGAAAATAATTATGTAATTGATATACTATTTCAATAATTGATATGACATAAATTAGGATTATATATAATTTTTTACTAATTATAACATATTAATTATAATATATATTTTTAAATTGATATTTTAATTTACTAAAAGAATATATAAGGAGAGAATGTGTAATTGAAATCACATAAATTAAATACATTAATTTACTACAAAGTTGTAAATGACTAGAAACGACAAAAAAAAATCCCAATGAACGTGGATATACACAGGATTATCTGCAATAGGATGTGAATAATGATCGATTTTGTCTTCTAGGGACGGGCAGGGGAGAAGTTCCTATTTATTAATAAAGTAGGGAGGGGAATAACATACCATCATGTTTTCAATTATCTTTGTTAGATTTGCATTGTGTATGCATTTTTAATTTTAATTTGGATTATGTTGCATTAGTAGTTTTGTTACTATGGATATTTATGTTTTGAATTTCAAAATAATTTTATTTTTTCTCTTTTTAAATTTTTTTTAATAAACCCATAAACACCTATAGGGATTTAAATGACCAGTGACGAAAATGGGGATAAGGATCGAAGCAAAATTCCAAATCAAGGATAGAGGCGTGAAACATGTCTCCTTTCTCATGGATAACTATTGTCATTCCTATAAATGGTTTATGATATAGTTTAATTATTCATTTATTTTTTTCATTTTTCAACAATTTTAACTTTTGAAATGTGCAAAATATTCATAAAATAGGCTCTTTATTATTAGTTATAGATCATCTACTGAGTTTTTTAATTTTTATAAATATAATATTTGAAATAAGATATAAAATATAATGACACATTTATATATATTTTTCCATTTGTTTAATTATTTAATTACTAACTTATTTTTAAAATAAATTTATATATTCAATTTTCTATAAGATATATTTAAATAAATTATTATTTATTTTCCTTAATGATAAATTAATTATTTTTTATTATCACCTATAACGCATGAATCACACAACTAGTTAAATATATATTATAAAATTAATCAATGGAAAAATGTTATTTGTAATTTTTTTAATGAACCAAAGGTATCTACGAAAATAATGATTAATTCCCTTGAAACGTAAAACTAAATACATGGGTATTATCTCTAACTACGAGATATTGTGTCGACTCGCATTTCATTTATTCGTTAGATGAAATATGTACCTTATTCGATTAAGATAGGATATGAATCTCATTTAAGTAAAATTCACTCATCCAATAGTGAATGTGTTATGAGTGGATACAATACTCAATATATAATAAGTATAAATAATATACTCTCTTCATCCTTAAATAATTGTCTAATTATAAATATTTACTAAAATTAATAAAATGATTGATGATAACTAATAATTTGATCGAGAGATAGTTCTGGAACATTACATAGTCCACCATCTATAGCAATTAGCTTTTGTTTGAAGGGTCTAGATTTAAAGATACAATTATTACATAAAATTATAAAATAAAATAATAAATATGAAATAAAATATAAAAATTTTAAATTACCAAATAACCCATCAACTCTTCTTCCACTTATCACCCCCACCATCCATGTTTCTCCTCCCTCTCCTCCATTCTCAGTTCAAAGACACATCTATCCTTCCATTCTCTTGCTTTTCAATGCCTTTGCTCCTCCATCTTTTTTATTCTTTCTCAAGTCAAAATATTCTTATTTTTACCAAGCAAACCAAGCTTGACTCAGGAACAAGTGTTATTGTTATTCTCTGGGATTATTAAGCGATTGCTTTTTGCCTCCCTAACAAAATACAAACAGGAACAAGTGTTGTTGTAATTTTCCTCTTCTACATCAAACACATCCCATAGCGAAAAAGGGAGCAAAAGTCAAACAATAAAATCGATTCACTGGAACAAACCCTTGACATTGTTCCCTCCTCTATCCTCAACCAACAAATCCTCAATCAATTGCCCCTTCACCATTTCAGTCAAGACTCTAAGTGCACAACGAATTCTCATTTTCATTGCTTTTTAAGCGAAAGTGCGCATGTGGAACTGAAGAGAGAGAGAGTAGGAAGAAGCAGACACACACAGAAATCAAAAAGTACGAGAATTTCAAGGAAAATTTCACAATCTAGTTGTGGTGGTGTTAGACTCCCACTGCTCACTCAGGCCCAAGTCTCAAAACCCAAGGAATTAATTCATCCAATAAAAATGGATTTGTGTCTTATATGTTCTCTCAATCCGATTCGCAAGCAAAGGGAGAGTGGAGTGGCATTGAATCATTGATGGAAGGAAACAGTGGTGGTCGGTGCCTTGTAGAAGGAAGGGAATTTTTTTTTCAAAAAAGGTCATTTTAGTAACTTTAATATAATTGAATAGATGCGAGACCAAATTATCCTCCATCATAATTGATAAAATATCAATATTAATAAAAAAAAGTTTAATTTTAATGTATTAATAGTGTAAAACAGTTTTACATATTATCCAATCAAAATATTTAGTTTGGATGATTTTTTAGATAGTGAATATAAAAGTCAACTATTATGGCTTATGTGACAATATATGATTGGATGATTGTATAAAAAAGTTTTACACATTTGTGCATGACAATTAAATCCTAGTAAAAATTATGAATGATTTACTAAATTACTCTTGTTTATTTTTAATACTCCAACTTTTTTTCTTATCCTTTACTAATGAGTCAATAATATTTAATAGGGATAGATTGGTAAAAAAAATTAATATTACATAAAATTTTAAAATGGACAATTATTCAAAAATGGAGAGAGTGGCTCTTAATCAATGTATGCACCATATAAAGAGAAAAATGTCTAGAGATTAGTAGTGTGTTTGGAGAAAATGTGAGTGCTAAGAATCAATTTTGCAACTGCAAAATTGATGTGTCAATTTTTTAACATGTTTGGTTTTCCATTAGGATACAATTCTATAGTTGATTTGGATCCAAAATCAATTCTAGTATAAGTAAAAAATTATTGCTTCTAGGTTTTTATTCTTGTAATCCTTATCAAAATCATTTATCATTAAATTATCAAACATAACTCACTTTACTTCAAAATTAATTTTAGAAAAATTAATTCTATCTAAAATCAATCCTACAAACGTAGAACTAAACACACACTAAAATGAAAATAACGCATCTTTTGCATTTGATTATGATATATATACACACACGTACACACAGCCGTTTGTTTGTCTATTCGCTTGTGTAAGAAAGCTACACCAAAGGATGGAAGATGGTGACTGTCCATTGCTCAAGTTTAAGCTTTGATTTCAATTTTAAAACTAATTGTTTATTTTCTTTTACGAGACAGATTGATGCTATTGCAACGTGAGATGCACATATTTACAATATTTGTATAAGATTTTTATTGTAGAATGTATATGAGTTATTTAGTTTTGTGTGTATATATATATATATATATATATATATATATATATATATATATTGACATAAGAAAATTGTTATCTGTACACCACATTTTTATACCAGGACACAACAAGACAGGAAAAAAGTATAATAGGAGGTCATTAATTTGTTGTGAGTCTTATCTCTTTTTTTTTTTTTCTATCTTTCCATTTGCTCTTCAAAACCAGACAGGAAAAAAGTTTCAAATCATCTTATTTTCTTTCCTTCCTTTTTCCCTCAATCCAAACAGTAGGTAAGAGGAGCTGCTTTGTTTTGTACTATATTTACACTTTACCCATTTTATAAACATCAAAGGAAAATTAGTGTATCGTATTAAAGTTTCATAATAAAAACAATGTAAATATTATTTATATAATAATCATTGACCTGTTGTGAAAAATCAAAACTTTATATAATAATATATTAAAGTTTCACATTATTTAAAGATAAAATGTAAATAGTTTTTATAAGTCTTTGACAACTCTTACCGAACTATTTTTTGATTGAGTTAGGCCTACTCATTTCTAAAATAATCTTAAAGCCATTGAATTATCCCGCACATATTCAATTTAAGTTGGACAACCCTCACCCTTTAATATAATCTCTAGTCAAGTGTGAAGCTCCATGCTAAAGTCCAACTACCGTCTGCTATAAATTATATATTTATATAGGATTACCAAAAATTTAGTCGGCGTTTAATGGTTTGTTTTATACTATTTATAATATTTGCTATTTTATTGCCTGCTCTCTCTCTCGTACGACTATGCTACCAATTTGAGGTAGTATTGGGTCAGAAGTTGGAACCAAACAGAGATTCTATTACCATTTCTTGGGGTCAAAGGAAACAAAATTTAGATGAATTAGACGGTCTTGATCTGATGTAACATAAGTAATGAACAATTATATCATGTGATTAATTGGAACATTTTGGGAAATGTCATGAATTTCGATGTGAACCGGCAAAATCAATCGAATGGGTGGGGTGGAATTGGCACAGATATTAATATAAAAACAAGTGGTTGCACTACGAAAACACCTTTGCATAAACTTTTAAATATAAAATGAAAAATAAAGTAGGGTTATGTGTGAATGACAGAAGGGATTGCTTGTGCACCCACTCATCCAAAGAATATACAGCAGGTATACGAAGCAAAACATGTATTTGTGCATAATGCATGTGCATAACCTTACTGCTTTACAATTTGTTGATCACACTTCTAGCTCTTTGATATTATCCTTTCACATTTTAATTTATATTTATTTATGAACCTTTTTTTTTCCACGATCTTTTAATTTACGCGTAATTTTTCTCATAAAAATTAAAGGTCAAGATTTTAAACGTTGAATGCCTATTAGATAACTTAATTAGTAATTATCTATGTAATTTCACAGGTATATTTTAATTTATTTATGTAATATTTTATTATTTTCTATTTATTTTTAAATAAAATAAATAAATTTAAATTTATTTATTATAAAAAATAAATTTAATAATGAAAAATCCAGTATCGTATAATTACCACATGTAAGACTTGAGCGGAATTGACACATGAATCAAGATTATAATTATCGTTGACTGAAAGTAAATTCTGAAAGTAATATAAATTGTTATGCAATAGTAAAACAAATGTTTGTACGATTCTGAATATAATTATCAAGACAGAGTAAAACAAATGAAATATACATAAGAAAGAATAAAATAAATATCAATAGTACATATGTTGGTACGATTTCCGTGTAAAAACTAAACAAAACAAAAAGTATCATATTATATTCTCAACAACGAAATTAAATAAATCAAAGAAAAACGAAGGAAAAAACATATTTGTCCATTTTTCTTTATAAACAAATCAAAGATATTTTTATCTTCAGAAAATAAGTACATTCAACTTTTCTAGAACATAAGGAGCCAGCCAAGGAAAACATAGACAACTAAAGTGCGTTTTATTTGCCCGTTTTCATTTTCAGATTTAGTTAAAAAATTAAAAAATGAAAACTCAAAATTTCAATTTTCATTTTTTTTTTCCTTCATAAATCTAACTGAAAAACAGCAAAACAAACGCACCATAAAAGAGTGCAACTTGGAATAATTGGGTGGGCTATGAAACAAGATTTCTAAGG
Organism: Dalbergia oliveri; assembly: GCA_030441495.1. Lineage (NCBI taxonomy): Eukaryota > Viridiplantae > Streptophyta > Magnoliopsida > Fabales > Fabaceae > Dalbergia > Dalbergia oliveri. The sequence goes on along the minus strand of JAMLFY010000009.1, from coordinate 23,654,633 downwards.
GGGCTGCATGTACAAACCAGGAGTGGGTATTCGATTAATGAGATAAGCTGCTATTTGAAGGGCATCAAAATTAAAATCAAAACGAGATGGGTGGAGAAGCGAAATATAACGAGCAGTTTCAATTAAGTGATGGTATTTTCTTTCAGAAAGATCATTGTGCTCTAGTGTATAAGATGAGATTGTTAAATGTGTTATTCCATGAGTTTGAAGGAAGGGACTTAGTTTAATAAATTCAACAACATTATTCAGAGTAAAGTGTTTTTATTTTAGAATTTAATTGATTTTCAACCAAAGAGTTAAAATTGGAGAAATTTGAAAAACATCATATGTATGTTTAAGTGGATAAAGCCACACATATTTAGAAAAGTGATCAATAAAAATTACATAATAAGAGTGAAATTTATTGACGTAGAAGGGGCATGACCCCATACATCCAAATAAACTAAACCTAATGGACGACTATCCAGAAATGTTGACTTGGAAAAGGACAATTTATGACTCTTATATGCTAAATAGTCTGAACACTAAATTGATGGTGATGAAAGGAGATAGTATCACATGATGAAGGATGCGAGGAGCTGGATGACCTAAGCGTTATACCATGGGGGAGACATCGAGTATGGTAGGATTGAGGCCGAAAGGTTGGGCCTGAAATCTTGTACACATTGCTTTCATTCTTTCTCACTTAGTAGAATTGCCCCTGACTCATATCCTTGACCTAAAAATGCCATGGAAAAAAATTCAATGGAAACAAAATTAGTTCGACATAATTGGGAAATGGTAAGAAGGTTTTGGGGAAAGAAGGAACATATAAAACATTATTTATGTGGAGAGGAGATGAAGAGGTGGGAAGAGGGGTAGAACCACTATGAGTAATAGGGAGCCCCTTACCATTGGCAAGACAAGTTGATCATTACCTATATAATCATAGGCTAATGTGAGATTAGCGAGATCCCTAGTGACATGGTGAGAAGCTCAAAAATCTAAAAGCCAAGATAGTTCCGAGCCAGGTCTTTGATGACTACATTAGCTTGATGACAAGGACGATTAGGAGGATATCCCTTCAATTGATAGCGGGTTTTAGGTGTGGCCATGACAGTCCAATATTGGCAATTGAGGTGAGACCCAGAAAAGGTGTGACATTGATGAGAACAAGATGGTGCATATGATAGGTTGCCACGAGCAGGAAATGCTATACTAGGAAATGGCATTGGACTTTTTTTACGGCTATGAGAAAGATGAACGAGAGGCATGATTAGTAGTAATAGGGATGGATGATTGTTGACTTTCTTCCCTTTGAAGAAAAATCTCATAATCAATAGGCCTTCATAAAGTTCATCAAATGACAAAGGCGAAGCTTTAGTATGAATAAAAGTAGTAAATTCATGGAAACTATGTGCAAGACCATTGAGAGCAGCAATAACAATATCTAAATAATCACGTGATGACTAACAAGAACAAGCTCATCAGCAATGTATGAATAGACAATAATTAGTTGGACACACTTGAATCTCCCTTAGTGATGGAGGCAAAACACTCTTTAAGGGACATAAGTTGAACATTGAGACAATAATGCGAGTTGTCACTACCACAATAAATTAAAAACATTTGACTTGCTAAATTACACAAAATGCAATTAGGGTGCAATCCAGATTGTCTCTCATGAAAGTATTCTAATTGATTCAGAGATTTGGGGTTTGAAGTTTTTGGAAACAAAATTAAATTGAGAAAATATAATTGGAAGAATTACCTACACAAGGATTCCCTCAAATTAAGAATTGTTTGATCATCAGTTCAAAAAATAAAGTCATGACAATGGTTACTTTCATTAATTATGCTTTCACACAACAATGATGAATACTACTTAGTGGTCACACAAACGTACTCCCATCAAGGGTTTGACTAACACATAAACTAGTGATCCACATTTGTGATTCTATGAACCTATATCAGTTTAATTGTCAATTGTAGCAACCTAATTCCAAATGGAGTTAATTCCAATCCCTTACCAACTGGATGTAATTTAATCGTTGACTACATACTTTAATGGAATCCTAATTATGCATGCAAATGAACACATAATCAGACAACCCTAAAAAACACAATTGCAATAATTCTCATAATTGTTATTAGATAAAGAAGACAAGAATGAGAGAAAAACTAACTATAAACCTGCAATTAAAAAAGGGAACCTCAAGAACAATATCAATTTTCGGTGATTCCTTGTACATGGTAAAAGAATTATTCCTCCATGAGGGAGGATTACAGTCGTTGTTAAAGAAAGGAGTGCAAATTCCAATCCTAAACGGGAATTAAAACAAGGATTGGAAACTCCCAAAACTTAGAAAGAGAAGAGAGAGAAAGAGATAGAGTAGAAAGAGAAAGTGCTAGATGGCTGAAATAAAATAATCAATCCAAAAGTGCCTTACAATATTGGACCTAATCTATTTATAATGTAGTAGAAAAATACATCAAAGTGGGTCCCCTAGGAAGACAATTGAGAAAACTCATGATGCGACACACTTTCACGCATCACTTATGGTATAATGGTCCTATCGTGTGCCCAAATCATGCAGGTTGCTACTGTAACCGTTATAACGGTTTCCAACAGTGCTCCTAGCTTCGAAGCTACAGGATTTCCACCTTCTGCAACTGTATAGTGGTTGTATATCATTGTAGCGGCCTTACCCAAGCCAAGTCCATGCACTGCCTCCTTGTTAAAGATCCCTAAGTCCCTTTTTGCTCTTAGACACCAATTTGGGAAGTTCCTGTTGCTAAACAATGCTCACACAAAAAGATTAAAAGCACATGTAACCTCAAAATGCAATTATTCACGAAAGTGGTGCTGATAGCCATGAAGTTATTCAATGATGCATAATGAAGACAAAGTGTAAATTCATCAATTAACTATTAATTAAGTACAATTCAAATGCAAAATATTTAGAGTTACGGTGGAAATGGTTGCATTTATGCAACCCATCAACATAAGCCTTGGATAGTTTAGAGAAAGCAACATCAAATGAAGTGGCAGATGACATGACAATTTGAGCATCCAAATCGCGAGAGCCCAATAGGGCAAGGAAGACATAGTTGTCTTGATGCTCTCATGATGTTCTCAATGAGAGGCAGGGTTTTCATCGCAACATCACCATTGCCAATTGTTTGAGTAAGGCATTTAGTGGAGCCAATAACATTAACATAGCCAATGAGTTTATTAGTAGAAAGAAACAAGTGAATTTGCTTGTACCATGTGTAATAATTCGATAGGAGTAAGCTTGATAGGAAGGGTGGTAATATTAAGTTTAGAAAGAGGGGAGAAGTGGTGGAAGCGGATATGTGCTGTTAGGCATTGGAGAGGATCAATATGCGCGCTAGACAAAAAAAGCTCGATGATACCATGTAGTTAAGTATAACTTTTATTCAAATTGAAATGGTGGATGTACAATAGTATATATAGAATTACATGAGAGAGTTAGTTCCTAAATAATAGTAACAAGATTACAAAGAGTTAATACAGATTACAAAAGGAAGCTATAAACAGGATGAAGTCATTAATGTTGCATCATCTTCAACTCGTTGTTAATTAAGATAGGAGAGAGGGCCTACATGTATATGTCAATGCAGCCACCCCCTCCCTCGCCCTTCTCATCCTTCTTCACCCCTTCCTATCATCATAGCTATTATTGTTGCGTAACCACCAAGTGATGAGTCTCTATCCTCATTATCAATTCTTGTTCCTCAATGCATTCACCAAAGTTAAGATCAGGTGTGATAAGTCGATTTCACGGAGGCAGTGAATGTAATGGTAACTATCCCTATTGGTGAGGTGTTGAGGCAAGGTTATCAATAATATTTGGAATTGTTCTTGGATTGCTTGGATGATGTTTCTCTATTAATGAACATGATTATATTCATATTTTCAACATCAAGAAGAGAAAGCATCAAAGCAAGATGGCTACCTTTCGTCATTATAACCTCAGATGGCCATTTCCAGTTTCAAGGCAATGTTGCGATCTTTCATGCGTATGGTTACCTTTTCTCATGTTCGGCATTTTCTTCTTTTAGGCATAAGAGCTCATGTTGGTGGAATTGCTCTTTCTATTTTCCATCTAACCACGTTATTTCTATGATACTTATTGTGGTGCCCAATTTAGAGGTTTTGATAACAGCAATTGCGGTTGTCTTTCTTTTATGTCGTTTGTTGGACTATTTGGCAGGAAGAAACAAGATGCTCTCATTCAGGTTATAAACAAAATATGGGAAACGGAATCATGAAATTTACTAGCGAGATAAGGATATTGGGCAAAAGGTTAGAGCGAGGAGTTTCCACTTAGCTTGATCTTCAATTCCTTCTATCGAACTTCGCACAAGCGAATGTGTGATATTTGTGATATGAGGTACATAGTGGATGGGTGTTGGTGTCTCATATACTAGAGTTTCTTAATCGTCTCATTCATATGACTAGTACAATCATGCATAACGGATATATGGTGCCAGAGTTGTATCAAGATTTGTATGGGTTATCTTCATTGGTCTAGTGTGAATCATTATTGCATGATCTTCTGGTTTTTGCAACAGATGTTTTGTGCAAGCGAGTTTGGTTTCTAACGGGAGCTCATGTGAGCTTCTATTGGTACAACATTATCTGTTACCTTGATGGCAATGCCGATGGAATTAAAAGTGGTGCATGTCACTGATTTTATACTCTATTTTGTACAATTTTTTTTAACCTTTTTGTGGATGTTACATATTTACTTTTTACTATCCAATGCACTTTTGTCTCACTCTATTTTGGATGGCTTGAGCTTCAATTTTATTGGGTAATAAAATGAAGGGACCCAAGTTTTCATTTTTTTTTTTTGCATATAAAAGAGTATATTTTATTTTAAAACTTAAACCAAAAAAAAAAAAAAATTGAAAATCTCATCACTAAAACCACCGAAACTGTACTGTAATACAAGAAAGATATATGAAATTGTGGGATTAGTATTTGTTAGAAGGTTTAGGAATCAACATAGTACAGACAACTTTCCTAGCTAACATAGCACCAACCACTTGCACTTTCAACCTTTTAAGCCATATATGTTTGGAGCCTTGGTGCTTTAATTTGTACCCAAAATGGTTAGGGTAGACGTCAACCATTAAATTTGTTATATCACATGCCACAAATAGTAGGTAAGGTAAGAGAAATCATCTACTAGCTTCTACCCTATAGCTATTTTACTATATATACTATGATATTTTATTGTTGTGGGCGTTCTCTTTCTTCTTGCCAAATAAAAAACTACTCATTTGGTAATTTGCTTTAACAAGACCATGCGGATAAAGGGGTATTGTACCACTAGCATGAAAGACAAGTAATCCTTTTGGCCTAGCGTGTGTTTGTATTAGGAGGGTGGAAAAGGTTGGTCAATGGTGACGGGTGATAGATGAGTGTTGAAGTTGCATACTAGTGTGTTATCTTAATCTTCACCCATCAACACCATATCGGAAGGAGACAAAGGGTTCCTTTCAAGTCAAAATACAAAAAATGAAAAAATATATTAAAAGAAATGAAAAAAATAAAGGATAGGATAAAAATCAGTTAATACATGAAATTGACATTGACGTAAATTCCAAATGAAGCTTACATGGTGAGTATATTTTAGATAATTGGATTGGTGAAATGGGTGGTTGCTACTATTGCAAGGGTTTGGAATCAATATTGCATAATTGGTTTCCTTTTCCAGCTATATATATTTTCGCATAATTGATTCCCACGTGCCAGGTAATAATGTAGGAGAGGGGTCAAATGTCTCCTTGATTCCAAGCTTTATGATAAGGTGGATGCTTAGTCTGGGGATATAAATCTTAACAAAACTAAATTACAATAACTAAATTAGTCAGATTAGAGATACAATTATAATGTGGGATAATTAAATGATTGGATACAGCCATAAGCCAACTATGATGACAATCCATCCCATTAGGACCTATGCTAAAGTTGGAGATGACGGTGTGCAAAGCATAAATGATCTTATATAAAAACAAGTGGGATCCATGTTACTTGTTTCTAATTTATTCTCTTTCTATATATGTCCATTTATTAAGCATGTGTTACTGTCTCCATTATTTGAGATTAAAAAAAATAACACCATAGATGATTTTTCACACAAGAAAATAAAATAAAAGACTGCATAGATGAATTGGGCTTTTCAATGACTGGAAAGTGGTTTATTCAGCATTCCCCCCTCTTTTTTTTCATCGGATCATGTTTTAAACAATTAAGACAACAATTTCCAGGCTTTAAAGTAATACAAGATTTTTTTAAATAAAAACACCCATTTTGTTTTGGGTCGAAAAATACCCACTTATGTTCAGAATGAAGAAAACGTTGGCCCAAATTGAGCAAGGGTCCAGGGGCACAAAGACCACTCCATCTCTCTCTCTAAGTTTGGCAGAAAAAAATCTCTCTCACTAAGTTTCATTTTGAACTGAAAGAGAGGAAAGGGGAATGCTTTTGATTTTGAGGAATTTCTTCTGCCAAGGGGTTTTTATTCGAGGATAAAAAAGATACTTAAGAATTTTTATTAATTCCACAAAATCCTCTATTACCCCCTATTTTCTAGTTCCTAAAACATAGTTTTTAGTGGGATTATAGTTAAATTATTATTTTACCGTCATATATTTTATATCTAATTTTGGTAACAATAATGCTAAATTTTATGAAAATCCATTTGTAAAACACAAACAAAAAGGGAAAATAAGTGTTATTATCATGTGCAAATAAGGATAATGGTAGACTCTTATATATCTTAATTAATTAAGAACTTGAGCTTTAACTTCCATCCCCTTCTTATTTAGAAAAATTGTTGTTATCCCTCTCCTCCCTTAATTCTCACAAATTGATGAATCATGCTAAAGCACCTTCATATTTTCAAGCCATTGAATATGATTCTTTTAGCAAACTACCTACATTCCAATTTTACCTTCAATTATTTTATTTGTAGTTTTATTGAGTTAATTTCTTGGCTCGACGCTCATTAGAAACTCATCAAGTTTGTGCTAACTCATGAACAGCTCAAACTTGACATTTCTCAAGTGAAAATCAATTTATGCATTTTAGGCTTAAATAAGTTATCACTATTATAAAAACAAAGACTCGATAATAATAACAAAATATAATACTTTATGTTCCAAAAAATAATAACAACATATGATTATACATATACACACAGACGTACATATTCATTTAGAGCATAAGTTATTGAGTCAAATACACAATAGTGTTTAGGTTTGACACATTTAACAACATAAGTTCAAATTTTTAGCTTTATCTCGATTCATAAGTCGAATAGCTCAGCTTATTGAATTATTATCGAGTTGAGTTGAAAATTGTCCATGAGTTGATTCAACTAACTTTTTGCCCTGCATATGCACTAATCTTTCTAAATCTCCTCATTCTTTTATCCTTCATTCTCATTTGATGCTTTGTGTTTCTTTTTCCCAAAATTCAGAAACACAATAATGAAACAAAATGAAAAAACATCCCAACTAATTTATTTTTATATATATGGTTAAGCGTTCAAGTAGAAACCTTTTAATTGTATTTTGTTCATCCACAGACTTTTGACTTTGGAGATAGAGGATCAAACAATACACTCTATTGATGTAACTCATTTTTCAATTTAGCGAAAACCTCAATTTAGAAGAATCTTTTCCAAAGAGCACATAGTAATGCCGATGGCATTTCTAAGCAAACAGCCCTAGCCTTGAAGATGACAAAATTGAAAATTCTATGTATCCGCTGTTTAATTTTCATTTGTTTGCAATTCTATCAATCTAGCAGTGGCCCTTTTCTTTTGTGGGTCTCCTACATTACATTTCCCTCCAACTCAAAGTGAAACCCTCGCAAAAGCACCAAAATAATAGGTATGTCAACTTTCACTCCCTAACCAGCAGCACCAACAACAAAATAGCTGCAAAGCAAAACCCCTAAACCCCTGTCGCTTGCTCCACACAGGCAGCGATAGATTCATAGGATGAAGATGAAGTCAATACTAAGTCCCAAGTTCTCAGCTCTGTCACCCCATCTCCCCAAAACCTCTCCTTTCGCTCGCTTATCCCGCCCTCATGACTCAACCCCCCTCCTTCTCCGCTACCCCAACCTCAAGGCAACAGCAACAACACCACCCTTCTCATCACCCAATAGGAGCTTCGTTTTCAGAGCTCAAAATCGAACCTTGCGGACAGAGCCCACTCGCCCTCCATCCGGTGAGATTCACGTCATAGTGGGCCCCATGTTCGCCGGCAAAACCACCACTCTCCTCCATCGGATTCAATCTGAAACCGCCAACGGGAGGTAAACACCCTCTCTCTCTCTACTCTTATTGTTGTTGTTATTATTAAACCACTAGCAAGTTCATTGGCTCCAACTAATCTGGTTCAAGTGTTAATATGTTGGATGTAATTTGTTGTTATGGATATATGCATTTTTGCATTTATAGGTGCATCATACAGTGAAAAATTAGAAATTGCTGGGTTTTTTTTTTTTTTGGGGGGGGTTGTTGCAAAAGCATTATGTGTTGTTTATGTGTTTTGGCTCTGAATTGGAAGAGAGAGAGAGAGAGAGAGAGAGAGAGAGAGAGAGAGACTTGTGCTTTGGAATGCCATGGTTTGCAATCATTACTACCGGTCAGGTGTTCTCAGCTTTCAGGTCAAGCCTCGCAGAAGGGATCCTGCCTTGGATAATGTTTTGAAGGGTTTGTGTGTATCTGGAAGGTTGGCAGAGGCAATCGGGCTCTTGTGCCGTACAGGGTTGCCGGTGCAGCCGAGGACTTATTCTCTGATGCTGCAGGAATGTATATTCTGGAAACAGTATAAGAGAGGCAGAAGAATCCATGCACAAATGATTGTTGTTGGATTTGTTCCCAACGAGTATTTGAAGAACAAATTGTTGATATTGTATGCGAAAGCAGGTTACCTAGATACTGCCCGCTGCTTGTTTAATGATTTGGCCGATAAGGGATAATTTCATGGAATGCAATCATGGCTGGCTATGTTCAGAAAGGCCTTGAAGAAGTCGGATTGGAATTTTTCCATGGAATGAGACAGGCTGGTTTGAGACCAGATCAGTATACATTTGCATCAGTTTCAGAGCCTGTGCAACTCTGGCAGCGTTGGAACCTGGGAAGCAAGCTCATGGTGTTATGATCAAGTGTCAAATTAGGGACAATGTTGTAGTCAACAGTGCCCTAATTGACATGTATTTTAAATGCAGTTGTATATGTGATGGGCAGCGGCTGTTTGATACATGTTTGAATAGAAATACCATCACTTGGACTACTCTAATATCTGGATATGGTCAGCATGGAAGGGTTGTGGAGGTTTTAGAATCCTTTCAGAGAATGATATCTGAAGGCTTTAGACCCAATTATGTTACTTTTCTTGCAGTTTTGGTTGCCTGTAGCCATGGGGGCCTTATTGATGAAGGGCATAAATATTTTCAATCAATGATAAAAGATTATGGAATTATGCCACAAGGAAAGCATTATGCGGCAATGGTTGACCTTTTAGGGCGTGCTGGGAAGTTAAAAGAAGCTTACAATTTTGTTCTGAAGTCACCTTGTAAAGAGCACTCAGTCATATGGGGTGCCTTGCTTGGGGCCTGTAAGATTCATGGTGACGTAGACTTGTTAAAGATTGCGTCAAAGAAGTATTTTGAATTTGATCGTGTAAATGCTGGAAAGTATATTGTCTTGGCAAATGCTTATGCCTCTTCTGGCTTATGGGACAGTGTGGAGGAGGTTAGGGCCACATTGCGGGAATCAGGGATGACAAAGGAACCCGGCTATAGCAGGATTGAGGTACAAAATGAGGTTTGTTTCTTCTTTAAAGGTGATAAATCTCACCGACAAGCTGATGAGATTTATCAGGTAACTAGAGAGATTACCTCTATTTTAAAGGATGCGGGCTATATTCCTGAGTCAAGTGGAAACTGATATACACATACCCTATGCAATGGATAAAATAGGATGTGAGGGATTTGCTGCTCAAAATTCTGGTCCAAATGCATATAATTTGGATTTTCCTTGATGAAATAGACATAATGCAGTAGGAATTTAGACAACATTCTGGTTTGCAAAGAAAGCCGCTGAATTACAACATGTAGATTTGAAGTGGAAGTGAAACAAATGGGACATTGTTCTGTTATTTATATGTATATTCTTCAGTGACTTGGAAATAATGTTCCTTTGATTTTTGCATGGCAAGCTATAGGTGATAGCCAACTTGTCACACACACACACACACACACACACACAATATCCTTTTTTATGGGAACCGGTGTACAGTATTGATGAAAAAAATCTAGAGTATACATGACAGTATTATACAGTTCTGTTATGCTTGGAATTGTTCTTGATATTTATTGGATCCTAATCACTCTATATCCTCTTGGAAGTATGCATAGCAGACATGTTCATTTTTTAGCTAGCTGGTCGACTGGCTCAATCTTCGAATGCTGGTTCCTTTCGATGATATTAAACTAGCATTGTGCCTCTTCAGGTGCCACTACAAAGTCGGTTAAAGCATTTTCTGAAAGGGGTTCATGTTTGAAGCAAGTTCCATGGAATCCTATCTATTTTTGCTTTTTGGTTATCATCCATGGTGGATGTTCCCAGATTAATCCTCTAGGAGGATCTTCAACAAGGCATTGCATTATTTTTAGATAAATATGATAAGTTGCAGAGTAGGTAGATTCCATTTAATAACAAACTCAATTTCATACTTCTTTAATTGTGGGTGGTAATACCGATACCATGATAACCTGATAGAATGATTACAGCAATTTTATGTGGGTGTATCCTATAATTATGGGGAGTGTATGCTGCTGTATTTTTCTGCTGATTCAAAGTACTAATAAACCATTCTCTGTTGCAGAAATGTGGCAGTAATTAAATCAAGTAAGGATACAAGATATGGATTAGATTCAATTGTCACACATGATGGTGCAAAATTACCATGTTGGGCACTAAATAACTTATCATCATTCAAGCAGAAGTTTGGAGTTGATGCTTATGAGCAGGTATCATATTTTGAAATCATGTAGTATGTGTTTTACTAGTTATACTGCAGAAAATTCAACGTTTAAATGCATTATAATTGGCAACTCTTTGTTTGGCCCAAACATATTTAATAATATCATTGGTTTTTGTAATGCATGGCTGTTTGATAACTTTGTTCTCTGGGTCCCCTGCCCCTTCAAGGCTTATCAGTTTACTGCCTGTATTTTGTTTGACTCTAACAACTGATAGATGATGATAGCTGGATGTGATTGGCATTGATGAAGCTCAATTCTTTGAAGACCTTTATGACTTCTGCTGTGAAGCTGCTGATCATGATGGAAAAACAGTAATAGTTGCAGGACTTGATGGCAACTATTTGAGGTATTATTACCTAGAACTTAAATTTCCCATTATGTTGGATAAGGTTGCAATGTAGCCAAACTTCCTGATATTCTGTCATGCCATGATGAATTGGCATCAGTTCTACTGTTGTCTTTGTAAGGTTTTATCAACGTCTGGTATTGTTTGGTTTGCATTTTCATTTTCTGTATTTTCTATTTTTAGGATTTTATGAAGAAGATAACAAAAATAGGAAACATGATTTTATTGTTTTAACTTTTTTCATCATTTCCTTCATGAAATTCTTAAACAGAACACACATAAATTAAAACAGAAATCCAATAGACCTCCGGGTTTTCATCGGTCAGTTATTCAAGATTACATTATCTAGTCCATGCTGATGATGTTTCTACACTTATTGGCAGGAGGAGCTTTGGTTCTGTCCTCGACATAATTCCCCTTGCTGATACTGTAACCAAGCTAACTGCTCTATGTGAAATCTGTGGGAAGAGTGCTTTCTTTACCCTGAGGAAGACACAGGAGACACAGGTTGAGTTGATTGGTGGAGGTGAAGTCTACATGCCGGTGTGCCGGCAGCACTATGTCAGTGGACAGGTAGCCGTGGAGGCAGCAAGATTGGTCCTGGAGTCTCACAAGGTCGAATGCCCCTCCCATACATAAATAGGTCCATCCATGTTTCTTGGCAGCTGCATGCCCATTTTCTGCCACTGGTAACCTGCTTAGTGTTTAAACATGGTGTAGCGTATCTTATACAAGACAATGAAATATCAAATGAGTGGGGTCATTTTTCAAGCAAGCTTGTATTATAGCTTCATTCTTATGGACTGAAATCTAGCTCGAGGAAGAAACAGAGGAGGAAGGGGTTTAATTTGCCACTGTTCTTTAGGATTAAATCCTTGATGTGGTTTTTAGATGGTATGGTGTGTAGGGATCATATAATTGTGGATTTAGTCAGTGAATCATTGTAACTAATTATGTAAAATAGGATTTGTAACGTCACAGGATGGAGATTCAGTACTCTAATGACGCTTATTAATGACCTTCGCAAGATTGATCCATTTTCACGAGTCAGCAATTTAGCATGCGCACGTTCCAGCTACTTGGATGATTAAATTTGTTTTTCGCATTTAAGTACTCTGCTAATTATAGTCTAATAATGCTGTTTTTATAACAAAGACTTCTGCATGTTAATTCCAACGAATGAAACATGGAAAAGAATGGTTCAAATCATAATATTGTGGGCATATATTCCTAGACATCGGCACGTAAAATGATTCCAGCGAACATGTGGAAATCGGAATTTAAGACAAACCTACATAAAAACGAATACCAAGTTTCAGTAGGAATTCCATCGAACTGAGAAGGCCCCAGGATCAATAAATGCCTTCACTTTGGGTCTCTTTCACTTTCTTCATCGCTACGGACATTAACTTGGCTCAAGACTCTTGTACTTTTTTAAAGGAGTGATGTTACTCCATCAGACAGGGAGCAAGGAATCGGCCACCATGATACTTTGGTTCTTTGAACTGCTCAGCAACTCAAGCAAACTCTCTGCCTAGTAGATCAACAGAATAACTCACTTTCCTTACTCCACTCACTCCAAGTGAGTCTTGGGACTTCTCATTACTAGACAGATTATAGTTAGATAAACTTCAAGTGTCACGAATACGTTATGTATTTGTGATCATTAAGTGTACTCAGTTTGTATAAAAGAACAGATCAAATTATAGTACTTGAATACTACTTTACCTTAGAAAATTAGAATCAGATACATTCCAGATATCTTGACCGCTTTATGAATATAAGAGGGATTGTACAAGAAAAATATAGAGAAGAACAAATGAAACTAGAGTACTTGAAAAGTACCATCGTATCCACGCAAACAAAAATACGAGGATATTGTGCACCAGATTTAACGGAAACAACAGTCTTGTTAACTGAAATAAATACCACAAGAAAAATATTTTATTATATTTAAGATAATTACAATATCTCATCTACACTTCTTTCAAAATAAAATAAAAAGTATAGATATCATATATCCCAATAAAACTCTTTCCTACATAACTTATATAGTATTACAAATGATAAGTTCTACTGTGTGTACCGCAGGAGCAAGTCATTACTCTTAGCTTAATTTATTGATCGATTGTCATATCAACTTTGTAATGGTTAGTCACAAAACTGATGTGACAAACAATCAATGGATCAGAATAACAATAATGACTTGCTCTCAAAGTATATAAAAACATCACATTACAAGGAACTAGAAGATATAACCAAAAAATTCCAAGTGTATACACATACACTAGTTCCAAAATACTTCAATCTCTATTTTGCTCTTACTTATTACTGGAAGTTCTTGTTACTTCTACTAGACATGTCTCAAATGAAGATTTGATGTCCATTTCTAGGGACCAGTTAAGCATTGCATTGAAGGTATGATTGGATAAACGTTAAACAGTGAAATGGAATGGGATAGAATAAATTTTGTCTTTGACAAGGGCAGCCCCTAAGGTATTGTTGTGAGATTAACCTTTAAGGCATTGTTGCGATTAAGAGGTTAACCTAACAACATCCTTTTCTAAGTATCATTGAAGGTGTGATTGGATAGAACCTATTCTATCCAAATCCACCCGTACCCATTTTTCTCGTCTCAAAAATAGGAGCATGGGATAAAATGAGACTAAATAACTTACAGTTCTCACAAATCCATCTCGTACCTCTGTTTTCAAACAATGGTATAAAAACGAAACTCTATTCCATTGTTTAATGTCTAAACAATGGTATATAATTTTTAATTTCATTCTGTCCAAATCTATACCATTCCATTCACTATTATTATCCAATCAAAGCCTAAATGCAATTCTCACCTTGCCAACCCCCAATCATTACCAATCCACCAAAAGTTGCTGCACAATTTCTTACTATCTTTATTGACTTTGTAAATAACAAATCATACTACCAAACAAATCTCCACCTTGACTTGATCATACACAAACATTGATCAAGTCAAGATGGAGAAATGTTGAGTAACATGGCTCATCAGTTTAAAACAAAAATAATAACTGAGTTAATAAGTAAGAATTGCAGACTCGCTCTAGAAGACCTTGTTTATGCAAGTTGTGTCTTGAAATTATTGGGCGTTTTTTTAGTGTTGCGTAAAATTGTATTTAATGCACTTGAGTGACATTTCAATTTCAATTAGTGATAGAACCCACCACTAACTTATATATTTTTGTTTATGAATTAAAAAACATAATTAAAACAATAAATACATAAGTTAGTGATAGATCCTATCACAAACTAGAGCTGAAATCCCAAAAGAGTAAGTGCACAATCTTACATCATGCTCAAAGAGCGCCCAATAATTTCTTTTAAGCATTGTATTGAATACAATCCTCACTTGTTAGCCTCCAATTATTTAACTATCCACTGAAAATTGATGCACAATTTCTTCTTCTTACCTCTGTTGACTATGCAACATGGAAAGTCACTCTACCGAACACCCATATTGTTGGGTCAACCTCAAAGAACGGTTCTGTATCTTCATACGGAATTGCATCTACATGAAGCACGTTCACTGACAATCTACAATACAAGGACAGCAATTCACAAGAAATATGCAAGTTTGAGAGATACAGCCACCTAATTCACAAGAAAAATGAATGTTTCAAATGAATAAATTGCATAAAAGAAGGAATAAAAATCATATAAAACTTAATTTCAGAATAACAAGGCATAGAAGAGGAATTAAGTCCCGAAAGATGATTTTGGTGACTGATATCATCATTGGCCAGTGGTTACTATAATTTGGAATGACAGGTGAGAAGTTTGAACTGCACTAAGTGAACTGGGAACTTAACACAGGATCTAGATCCAAATATGGTTCTTTTTTCCACCTCATTAATATGCTGAAGCAAATCAATGATAGATTCATCAACTACTATAATGAAGCTCACTACAAAGGAACATGATGAGTAGTACAGACAAACGAAAAAATGTTTGCCCCCAACAAAGTTAGGGATTAAATCATACGAAAACTTTGCAACAACAAAGACTAATCTCTTACAACACCAAACAACCCCAAAACGTTAAAAAAAAAAAAAAGAAATTAATTTTTTTTAAGCCTCAGAATTGTAGAATTAACAGCAAGGCAAAGAAGCCATTCAGTCCCGAAAGATGGTATTTTTTGGTAACTGATATCATCATTGGCTAAAATTTTCAGAATGGCATCAAATCAAGGGCAAAGAACAAACAGATACAATCAAAATCAATGGGGAAAAATTAAAAAGAAATTGAAAAATAGAAAATGAAATTGAACATGATGACCTCAAGGGATTATATGCAAACACATGGTCACCATAAACGATAACAAAACATGACATATGACATGGGAATTTCATCGAATGTTTCATGTACGAAGTTAATTATGGGAAACAGCGCTGAATTAACAAGTAAGAACGGGCTTTCTCTGCGCTGCTTGTTGAAGAGATTCGATCCTAAGCTGAAGAAGTGAAGGACAGAGGCGGCGGCATATGATATGGCCAATGTGACTGAAAAACTAGGTTTAGGATTACTTTGCACTTGCACCCAATTTGAACCGCATTGAGTCATTGATCAAACATAAAAACAGAAAAATAAATTAATTGCTTTCATTGAGAGTCGAACTCAAGACCTCCCGCTTACTAAACGGGTGCTCTAACCAACTGAGCTATGAAAGCCGATCCTTGCTTTAACCTTCACACTTCTTCAATTTAAATCATTACTTTAATATTTACAGAAGTTATCCACTTTCGCATTTTCGATAGAGCCATTCCTCTATAGTTCCATCCTCAAGGAAAAGAAATCTTTTCCTCCAAGCAATATCATCTAAATGTCATAACACATGATTGATGAAGGAATGCTCTTCCTCCGGGAGTATATCCGAATTTTCCTTTTCCCTGAGGTAATGATTGGCATGATTAGAATTAGAAAATTATTTAAATAGATTTTAATAATAAGCTAAATTTTATATTTCGATTATTTAATAAAATAGAAATTAAATCGATTTAATTAAAAATCAATTCTTATATATTTAAAATATGATAGCTTGTATTTAGAATTGAATTGAATTCATTTGAGTTGTACTTAAGGTTGAAAATCAAAGAAATTCTTAGGTGTTTGAGAGCAATAAAATATATTTATTTTGTTCTATTTAATAAATAACGTGTTAATTTTATAGGTCATTGTTATTTCTTATTTTTCTATATTTTTAATACAATAAATTATGTTAACAAATGCTTTCTTCTTTGATATCTCACATTATTTATTGAATATTAGAAACTTTTCCCCACCAACCTCATTAAGGTGCTGGTCGTCAACTAACAATTTTCAAACTCTTGTTAACAAATGCTTTCTTCTTCTTCTTCTTTTTTAGGTAATTCTTTGGGTGGGTGACGAGGTACGAGTTACAGCTTGTTTGGTTTACGACGCAAACTAAAATTTACGGTATTTTCGAGGCAAGTTCGCAAAAAAGAAAAACAAAGCTTCCTTTTCCTCAATGCCACTTTGCGTTGAAAATAATCCTAACCTAACATGCTCTGGCTAGTTAAAGTACACAACATGAATATGTGCTGAGAATGCAACTGCTAATTAGAAACTAACCA
The DNA here is from genome assembly GCA_030441495.1 of Dalbergia oliveri. Taxonomy (NCBI): domain Eukaryota; kingdom Viridiplantae; phylum Streptophyta; class Magnoliopsida; order Fabales; family Fabaceae; genus Dalbergia; species Dalbergia oliveri. The sequence continues at coordinate 23,637,580 of JAMLFY010000009.1, read as the reverse complement.
ATTTTCTTTTTCAAAAAAAAAAAAAAGTTCCATAGCAACAACATGTGTAAGTATATTCATATAATGATATGAAAAGATGTTAATTGACTCAACTAGTCAAATTCTTTACAGCGAACACCAAATGTGAGAACCAATATCTCAACTTTATTAAAAAAAGAAAAAAAATCAGAGTCTAGTAAGATCCATCAAACATCAGCAGGTGTAGCCGCAATAAAGAAATGAAAGAATGTTGAAGGGATTGCTATTTATGAAATTGATGGAGATTATCACTGTTCACTCCACCATACTGCAGTCAATTCCTTCGAGTATAATTTTTTTTTTATTATTATTATTTGTGTATGTTGGAGCCTAAAACGCTGTTTAGCTGTTTCTACAAACTTCCACGGCATAGTAAAAACTCACATTTGTTAATAAAGAATATGATGTTAAGTGTCAAACGAAGAATCGCCTTGTGTCCCACTCTCTCCTCAAAGGCCATTTACCTGAAAACAAAGTGATAAAATACAAATTACTTAATCCACAAATATAATGAATCATTCACTTTTTATATGTATATATCAAATTATCAATTACATTTCACAGATATGCAACTATTTGTAATGTACCTTTGAGTGAACCATTCGTTTTCACCTCAGAAAGTTAGCTAGAGGCTATAGAGCACTCCTTACCGAGTAATTGAATCCCTTCTTGGGTCAAATTATAGTTCTCCTGAGCTGCAGTCTCTTTGGGAAGACAATTCATTGATCTGGCAAGGCGCTTGACACAGTTCAAACGCAAGGATTTTGGTGTAATACCTGAATTTGTTACAGAACAATTAAAACTAATACTTAAAAGTCCCAAACCAACTAATCAACTATGTATTTTCACACTAAAAATATTTTGCTAGATAAATTTCTCTTTAACCAAGTAATAACTCACCATAATCACCAGCTGGTGCATCTTCCTTTGTTATCAACTCAGATGCAACCTGGTTGGTACCAACAGGTTCACCAATTGAACGTGTCAGGCTTCGTGCAAGACGCCTAACATAAGTTAGACGCAATCTTTTTGTTGAACTGGGTGGCTTGTAGGCTAGAGCTTCCAATTGAACTGATGATCCTGTTACATTGCACCACAAAAAATAATGATAATAAAAGTCAAGATTAACCAAAGCAAAAGAGTTATTTTATTTGTACGTAATGTGTATGCGACGTCCAACTCACACTTTATCCTCTATTGATTGACGGGTATGAGTCGGCGATTCACACACTTTATGCACGATAACAATTTTTCAAAAGAAAAAAAAACATATATAGAAACATGTAATATCCTTGCACTTTGATTGTGATTATGTAAGACCTAACCTTCAACAACTTTGATATCCGAATTCAATGTTTCTTGTCCTTGATGTGAGGGAGCAATAGCATGAAAGAGGGGTGTGTAGTGAAATGGGGTGGAAGAAGTGACACCTTGAAGCTCATCACTGGTACTGGCTTCACCTGCACTTGATTCTAGAAGCTGCTGATGAGGTTGAGGAACAGGAATGAATCCAGAATTTGCAGCTCTCTGCCTTCTGAGTTGGTAGTTCCTGCGGCGCCTAGCAAGGTGCCTTTCCCTTTGTTCTTGAGTCATGGACTGTCTCCTTTGCCTGTCACGTATGCGCCTCCTCTCCCTCTCTTGCTCCCTCTGCATTCTTCTCAACTCATCTCCCTCTCCAAACTCTTCCATGCACACTCACTCTAATAACCTCTCTTCCTGTTTCTTATCTCTTCTTTTTCTTCTCTTTGTTAACACCACAATGTATCCTTATAGATTCAATTTATTTGAACCGTCCATCAAACTAATTCTGGTTCTATGATCTAATAATTAATCCTTTTATTTTTTTTTTATAAATAACAGTAATAATATGTTGGTCCTCAACAAATTAGGGATGTTCTTCTGAATATACACACACTGACAGTGATGTTTCTTCCCAATCACCTAGCCAAAAGAAAGAAGAAGAAAAAAAAAAAAGAATCAAGATAAAAGTTATGTGATCCAAGCATTTACATTCATATGGATGGCATCATCAATTGACATTAAAAGCCAATTCTAAGAAAACAGAATTCATGGAAATCTGGAAGAGTCTAACACAATCAAGCAAATGTCAGGAAATGAAACAACAAGAGGATACTCAATTCATAAAATTTGAGCAATGTGATATCCAGATACAAGTATTATTTCTGGATTTTGATGGAAGTCATTTTTACCTGTCACTGCAGATTTTGAATACTGAGAGGAGCCAGAGAGCAATTTGCGTCTGTACGTGAAAAAGGGCATTGAAAATGCAATGAAGCAGCATGGTATATAAATGATCAGAAATATTATTTGTCGGTTTGTTTAACTAATTTTTGTTTTGGGCTCGAGATCTGCATTCATGGACCTCCCTGCCTTATGCATCCCATAATAACCGTTCTAAGGATTGTTTGCCAAATCAGTGACTGACACTTGACAATTGGTCGCTTCTACATCTGAACCTGATGATACTGCATATAAGATGTCTTAAGTTGCAAAAATGTTATTCCAACACCTAAAATATATGTCCACTTTAACACTCAATCTATCACCATTGAATGTGATGTCGCAAAACTTTCTTTACTCATCTATTATATCAAAAGGTGATGGAGTAGGTGTTTCAATTAAACACCTATTTTAGATGTTAAAATAGCAATCCTTAAATTGTAACCAACCAATGTGATTTCTCCCCCAACCCAAAATTACCAAAAATCTAAGACAAAAGGAAATGTTATGAGTTTAATTTTGATGCAGTGATAATCAATTAAATCTCATCATTTGTATAACTTTTTCAATAGTGAGGGTGAAAGTTAATTATATTGGTTGATTATGTGGCATTATATGATTGGATGATTATGTAAAAAATTTATACACTGCTAGAGGATCCAAATTAAATCCACATATTATTTAAATTCCTTTTTCCATCGCAAGAAACGAATAGCAACACCCTTTACGTTTCTAAATGACAACTTTTTTAACATCTATTTTAATTTTATTTGTTTTTTGTTCTAAAAAGGTTGTTTCGTTTGGATTTACTTAATTTTTCAACAGCTAATCACTTTTGACCAAAAAAAAAAAAGAGGACTTTTTCAATAAGCTTATAATCATAACACACAAAATATTCATTTTTTAATTTGCACTAACCAATATTGAATAATATATCCATGATGTTTCCGTATAAGAACCAACATGCAACCGTCCTCTTCTATTAACAACAATATACGCTGTTC